>CABFPE010000208.1:523316-552282 GCA_900660155.1 Hofstenia miamia | reverse complement strand
TATATAGTATGTTTCCATAATTAAAGTGACTTAGTATTAATGTGTGAATTAATTGAATCTTTGCTTTGGTTGAAAGTTGTTGAGATATATTGCTGAGAGCCTTAATGGAAATAGCCATTTTTTTTATAAAATTATGTATTTGCTTTGTAAAATTAAGTTGAGAATCAAAAATTATACCTAGATATTTGAAGGAATTAACTTGTTCTATGTACTTATCATTAAATTTTATTTTATATTGAGAAACGCTTGTGCTGTTATCGTTAGATTTAGGACTAATTATACAAAATTGTGATTTAATTTGGGTTTATTCTCAGCCTTAATGATGCAAAATATTGTGCAAGATAAATGCAGTTCTCTTCAAGAACTTTTATTGCAATTTCAGGAGACTTATGAACTAAATAGCATAGTATCACCAGCATATTGTATGACATTACATGTAGTCTGATTGCTCAAATCTTTTACATACATGTTGAATAGCAATGGTCCTAAAATTGTTCCTTGTGGAACACCATTTTTAATAAAAATCCAGTCAGATAAAATTCCATTTATCTTAACTCTTTGTCTACGATTATGAAGATAACCATCTATTAAGTCTGCACTTTTGTTTGTGAAGCCTATAATTTTTATTTTTTTAATTAAAATTTCGTGGTTTATAGAGTCAAACGCCTTTGATAAATCTAAACATGCAACTGCNTCAGGAGACTTATGTGAACTAAATAGCATAGTATCGTCAGCATATTGTATGACATTACATGTAGTCTGATTGCTCAAATCGTTTACATACATGTTGAATAGTAATGGTCCTAAAATTGTTCCTTGTGGAACACCATTTTTAATAAAAATCCAGTCAGATAAAATTCCATTTATCTTAACTCTTTGTCTACGATTATGAAGATAACTATCTATTAAGTCTGCACTTTTGTTTGTGAAGCCCATAATTTTTATTTTTTTAATTAAAATTTCGTGGTTTATAGAGTCAAATGCCTTTGATAAATCTAAACATGCAACTGCTGAAAACTCATCAAAATTGATACTATTTCTCCAATGTTCTGTAGCTGTTAACAAAGCATCATTAGTAGATAATATACTTACGAAAACCATATTGATTTTGGGAATACAGATTATGTTGTTTACATAAATGTTCGTTAATTTGATTAAAAAGAAGTCGTTCAAAAATCTTACTAATTGGTGATGTAACAGAAATAGGTCTATAGTTCAAACAATCTTTTGGGTCATCTTTTTTAAATAATGGAGTAATATTATCCAATTTTAATTGGTCAGGAAAAGTCGAATGTCTAATGCACGCGTTTATAATTTATGAAAGTGGTTCAGCTATTATATCTGAAGCTATTTTTAGATACCAAGATGAAATCATAGAGGGGCCGGTAGATTTATTCTTTAAAGATTGGATAGATGTGATAATTTCTAGCGTAATAAGATATCTGAAAGTGAAAGACAGAGCTATGGGTTGCATTTCATTGCTATCAAAAGGAGTATTTATGCCATTGTAATTGCCTAAATTGCCAAATACTTCATTTTTTCTTTGTTTCTTATTTAGTAAATTTTTTATAAAATCCCATTTACCTTTTTGAGAAGAGATATTTTGAAATTCAAGACGGGAATATTTGCTATACGCTTTTCCATAGCATAAATAATATTTATTAAATATTCTTTTCAAGGCAACAAATGTCTAAATAGAATAATAAAGGTTTATTAAAGTTATTGAACACTTCGTTCAGTGTTTGTGAAGAGTAAGTTTTAATCCAATTTTCGTTTTTTAAATAGGTTACAAGTTTTATGATATTTTTTCTGACTTTTCTCTTATTTTGATCCAGTATCTAGATGAATAGTTAACCTTTTGCTTATTAGAATAAGTTATTATGAGACAAAGGTCAGAATAAGGGAATTCAGAACAAATATATTGATAAAAAGAGTCGTTCTCTGAATCCATAAAATAATCAAACAAGGTTTGACTATTTGCAGAAATTCTGGATGGAATACATTGATTTATTAATGAAATGTTGAACGTTGAAAGAAAACTTTGTAGCTTAGTTTTTTCATTATTATTCAAAAAATTCAAATTCCAGTCACCTATTAACATAATGTTTGTGTTATATGATTTAATGCTGTAATGATTTCTTTTTCCATTTGTGCAAAGAAATTGTTCGAATGAGCTTTGTTTGGACAATATAATATATTCATAAGCTGCCTACTATTGCATTTCAGCGGGTCTTTGATGTCGACCCATAGACTTTCGTATGTGCTATTACTTGAAGTGTTTTTTGTCAGTTTAGGTTTTGATTTTTTATCAATTAAAAACAACACCGCCTCCCTTTGTTTTATTGTAGTGTAAATTATGATTTCTATCTGTTCTAAATAGTTTGAATTTGGAATCATCAATTGACCAGAGGGAATTTGTATGATCATTTGTTAGCCATGTTTCGGATACTCCAAGGACAAACTTTGACCCAAGTTCTTGTACGAATTGATTGAATTCATTATTTTTTGAAGAAAGGTTTTGAAAGTTAATATGAATATATTTAGTCGAATTTATAGATTATACTTTGTTAATGCATTCAGAGTGTATTCGCATACTTTGATTGGCCTGATAGGACCAGGATTAGGTTCGATTCCGGCCAATAGTAGTAACTTATTAAAAAAGAGAAAATATTGTTTTGTCAATATATTATTTATTATAGTAAATAGAAATAGCTGAGATGGGAAAAAATTGGAAGAATAATAAGACCGATTAATTTTAATGGTTTTGAGAATTTTTGTAATGACTAAAAACTTATAGCTTTGAGATGAATATGTAAAAGTAATATTACATTTTATATTAGCAAAAATTAAAATTATATAGAATGCTCCGGCGGAATTATTGCATAACGTGGATATTTGCCATAGTCCAATAGATAATAAAAATATTAAAAAACTTACCATGATTAGAAAAGTCTTAAAAAGTTTCTGAGTCTTTTAACCTCGGTGGGTGTAAACGGTGCTTGAGATTTAAGTGCTGCTGCATAACTTTGATAGGTCTTGGCGGTCTCTGTGGGTGTTAACGCTGGTGGTGGAGGTAAAAGAACGGCACGCAGATTAGCTGAGAAATTTTGAGGAGTTCGAGAATTAGAAAATGTATTATAAACATCAATTTTTAGTTATAAAACTTTTGCATGGATCTGTCAACCACGGTTTGAAAGAATGCTTATCAGCACGCAAAGAGTTATTTGAAGAAATTAAAAGTATTTTTTGGACAATGTGTATTTTTGTAGTTTTTTTAGCATTGAATTTGCATCAAACGCAAAATATACTCCTAGCCAATTTACAGACGGTAGAGGGAAATTTAGATTATCAAGACAGTTATGAGTCTTATCTCTAGTTGTTAACCATTTACTTTGTTTTCCCGAATTTGGCTCAAAATTTGTAAAGCTAATAGTGGTGATGCAGTGATCTGAGAAAGGACACTCAGATGTGTAGTATTTATATGGAATTTTGATATTTTCTGGTAAAATAATGTAATCTATCAGGGTATTGCTAGATCAAGTAAAGTGTTGGAGAAATTGGATTAGCCATTTTTAAATTAAACGTATTTAGGAAAAATTCTAATTTAATCCGTTTGTTTTTGTTAAAAAACACCTAACAGAATCGTGTCTTTATTTTCTGAACATGCAAGAATAAGTTCATGTTCCAATTGTTCAATGACTTCAATGGTAAATGATTTATTGAGACAGTAAGAAACATTAATCAATTGCTTCTTAAAAATTGAGTTTTTTATAGGTTTGTCGACTTCAATCCACAAGCTTTCGAATTTAGGAAGGGTGCTTTTAATGTCGAAGCGAGGTTTGTGATTCAATATTTTCGGCACTAAGAAAAGCACACCCACGCCCTTACATTTTCTTAATGAACTTCTAAGAGTTCTTTTTGAAATACAGAAAATATATTAGTATCATAAGACCATGCATTGTCTGGGTGACTACTGGTTAACCATGTTTCAGAAATACCTAGTATCAGATTGTTCTTAAAATGTGAAATAAACTATTTAAATTCATGTTTTTTTCTAGATAAGTTTGGAAAATTTAAATGAACGTAGTTAATCGAATTCTTTTAAAGTTCTATCCCATAAACAGTAAGAACGAAGAACGATGCAAATCTGTTTTTATTAGATATATGAAGAGGAACTGTGTCAAGAGAATTTTAAATAAAAACTGAGGGTGAAATTTTTTGAATTTTAGACAATGAATTGCCCATGGCTACGCATGCTTAAGTATTTCAGATATTTAGTACACATAATTATTATATAAAAAAATTCTTAGCTGACGTATTTCCAGCGTAGTGAGGTGTGATGCCGATGATGAAGCGGTGATTTCTGCTTAATTAGATGCGGCTGAAGAAGTGCGCGGAGATCGCTGCGGGTGACTAATTAAGGCAGCATGAGAGATCGGAAATTGGCTGCGAAATAGAGGCCCACCTCGATAATTAACAAATTGATTCCTGGGTGATCGCGGCAGTGCTGCGATTTGCAAAAAAATATTTGATTGAGTGAGCAAGAATGGCATAACCCCATCTAAAAAATGGATTCCATCAATTTCAAATAATTTCGAGTTTACAGCATTTCCTAAATAAAAATAATTAAAATTCTTATATACGTTATAATTTAATAGCATTAATTCACTTTTTATACTTATCTGAAAAATTTTCTTCGTGTTTCATTATGTCGTTACTTCCAATTGCGACAAGTACTTCCTGTATGTTTGATAATTCTGGGTACTGATCTATAATGGTAGTGAGCGCCTCAACTGTATATCCAGGATAGGAGTGTACGGATACATTGCATTGATTCATAATAGATACGAGTGCGGTGCGGTAATACCGCACAATTGCGGTGTTTGGCGGTAGAATTAAAACAACATAAATGTTATACAGATAACCTGTTTTGTCTTAAGATTGAAAATCTTTAAGTATTTCTCAAAAAACTGTTTCTGAAGCAAAGCTAAGAGATTTCACATACAAAATATTAACAGTAATTTTTTCATATTTCATTGAAAATTTGATAGATACCACCCTAATGAAATTCAATGAAATCACAAACTACCTAAGAAGTTATCTTTAGACTTTTCTACGAATGATCCATAATCCTTAAAAAATAATTCAGAAATATGAATATTTTCTTACGAAGATCGAAATTGCCATTGTTTTGGTATACTGCTGTGAAATTTCATTTATTGCGGTAGTTTGCTGTAAAAAACGGACATTGCGGTGGTTAGCGTTGAAGTTTTTTTCTCTGCGGTGGCAATAATTTTAAAAAACCTGTACCGCGCTCATCTCTAATTCACACGAGCTTTAAGATATCGATACATGGAAGAACCAATGATTAGCACGTTCGTGGTTTCTCTTATTTTTCGTGGTGAATGCTTAAAAGATGTTTTCATTTCAATTTATTTTGATGTGTTTATAGCGATATTGTTTTTACTTGAAGTTTGAGTTTCAGCATTTCTTACTTCAGTCGTATTTTGTATCGACTCTGAAGACTTAGAAGTACTGTCTAAGGGCTTGTGCAGGAAGAGCAGTTCTTCTTTTGTCAAAGAGTTAAAGGACGCAATAAGTTAATTGTGCATGCATGTCGTCGGCGGAGAACACGCTATAGATTGTAATAGAGAGAGGATATCGCGTTCTTGATACGTCGGCGAAGGCATCGCGCATTATCTAGCCTTGTATGTTCTTGTGTATTTATACTTAATTTAATACGGGCATGAGCACGGTACGGACACGAAATTTTCTGTAAAAATGGGCACGGCATGGTTCCAACACTGAGCGTCCCTCATTTTTATTTCTAGCACCTCACCCCTACCCTATAGTGATGCTCAACTATATTTCAATTCAAAACTTTTTGTAAATGATTGTGCTTAATTTTTGGCATGTCTTATCAGTGGCGGATCCAGCTACTACTTGAAGGGGGGGCGGTTTTCTAAAAAAAATTTAACGTACTCTTAAACGCATTATTAAAGAATATAATTTTAAAATGATTTTTAATTCACATAACACATCAACAGATGAAAAAATCTATTTTAACAAACGTAAAGAATAATTATATATAGGCATAGATATTGATATCTATGTTTACAGGAATTATATTTCTATGAATATCACCATAGACATCGAATTCTATTTCGATATCTATGTATACCACAATGACGACAACCTATAATTATGGACTTAACTATACCACAAGTAGAACTCCCTCATTACATTCCTATGATGCGGTTATTGATATTAGCAAGGCATGTTTATAACATGTCGTATATTTTATAAATTTGTAACAACGAAAAAAACGATTTGTAATGTGTTGATTATTTTCACATTAAACAAATGTCTGAAGGGGGGGCGATCGCCCCCATCGCCCCCTACTGGATCCGCCACTGGTNCAACTATATTTCAATTCAAAACTTTTTGTAAATGATTGTGCTTAATTTTTGGCATGTCTTAATCCAAACTCAAATGTTTATTTTTGTGCAGACATGCTAATAGTAAATGCATGCAAAGTTATTGCGCAATGTTTGTTTAACATTCGTTTTTGCGCGGTGTACTTTTCTTCAAGGTAGGAAGTTAGTGTATGTAACCACATCTTAAATGTGTACAATCAGCACAAGTCCAATTGATTTTAGGTAAATTCATTTAGTAATGTATTTTTTAACTAGCACTCGCCAATAGCGTATTCAATGAATTTTTGCTTTAAGATATACTATTTTGTAAAAAGTTCTAAAAATCTAAAATCTACGATGGTTAAATGTATCATAATAGCCTATTTTTGCAGTATTTTGATGGTCTGGCCTGTTATTTATCACTCACTTTGTTCCCATTCAGATGCCATTTAGCAGAAAATCTTGCATCAGCTAGTGACTCTTTTGGATGAAGTTGATGGGTATTGGTTCTTTTTTTCATCATTCCATATCTTGAAAATTCTGCATGTTATTTTTTTAGTCAAAAATCGTCGTGGTACTTATGCGTTATCCCCCACTCAAAATTGCTCATTTATCAACATAATAATTATAACTTTAACTCCAAAACCTTTTTCAAATCATATCACAAACCTTAACACTAGCGCCAAGCCTAACTCTAATAATATCCCTAATCGAGCCCAAACCCAAAACATAACCCTTATCTTAACCCAAACCATAACCCTAACATTATGCTATTTTCTTCGTCGTGGAAGATACCACATAAGTATAATCATCTTTTATTGATTAATAATTTGAATAAAAATATACACTTTCGGAAAATCGCATCAATGTTTGCATTCCAAGTACAAACAAAATTCCAAGTAACCGTGTTCAAGGCTATAGCTTTCTCTTTGAGTTCATTCATGAACTGAACATCGTAAAAAATCTCAACAATAACTCTTATAACCAGTGGTCGCAACCTGTTTTATACCCATTGCCCATTGTTCCAATGTTGTTGGTTCATCGCCCACCAAGGTAAAACAAAAACACTGAATAATCTAAATATAATGTCAACAATTAACTGTTAATGAGAGTCTTTCGTCAATGCCATTCTAATATCTCTGTCCTCTACGATATCAAGTCGATTTCGTAATTTAGTTAGGCTCACGTTTATGCGTGAAACCCACATTCAAAAAGGTATGCCAATAGCAGAAACACTCCACCTTAGGCCAAGGCGCGGATATAGTCCTGAAACAGAAGGGCACATCATCATAGCCTTGAAGCTTATTGCGTGTGGTTCACTTGGGCTTCACAATCGTTATGTAGCTCCAGCAAAACGTCCTACTGGTCTGATTCCGCTGTAGACACATCAAAATCGAATGGATTGAATATCCAATCTGGGATAGTCATAGTGAGGATGTTGTTAAATCGGCATTTCAGCTCATCCTGCAACAGTCAGGTGGGTGGCCTAAATTTCGATACTTTAGAAAATTTACTGCAAACAAATGTTTTAGTTATTAATAATAATTATTAATAGTTAATATCCATACGGCTGGTCATCTACAACTGGCATCTCACTGCGCACCAGTCCACCAAAATTAACAAATCCACTACTGGCAGCGATATCACGCACGTTGGCGACCACTGCTTTAACCAATAAAACAGTTACTGACTTTTCTCCCAAATGTCGGTTTATTGCATAAGAAATTGAGTTATTGAGTTAATCTATATATAGGATAAGCCTACTTTTATAATTTTTTAACTAATTATGTTTTTGTTAGCTTATCTGTCCATTGCCTTTATCTAAAAAAACGAAATTTAACCCTTTCATTCTTGAAATTTTGTAATATAACATTTTGCAACGAAATTTTTTAACCATAATACATGATTTTGGCATAAAAATAGTTAATGAAAAATGTGGGTGTTAATGGGTTTATATTTCCATTCCTTCTTTTCATTTTCCTATTATTTACTCAATGACAGAAAGTACCTACGCATTGATCAATGGCAAGTTTATTAAAAAACCAAGTAACCATAATAATATAAATTTAGTAAAAATTTTTTGAAATTTCTGTGCCGGCTTTTTGTTACTAACTGCAATAACGCACTGCATTACGTGATGTACAAGGCCTTCACATTTGCTAAACTTGTCTTCATCAAAGAATTATGCAATCAATCTGATTTCACTCTGCTGAATTGATGCTAGTGTTTGATAACCAATTAACTTTTAGTAATACCAATTTTCCTAGGTTTTTCCAAAATCGATAATGGCTTATTCAAAAATGTTTTTAACGCTAATCACTAATAAATATGTCCAAAATCTGAAAAAATCATTAAAAATTTAAAAGTTTTCACAATCGGAATTTATATTTCAAAAACATTACTTCTCACATAGAAATTTTTAACAAACTTTCGCCAATAGAATTGATGATATCCCAAGATCTTCAAATTTCTTAATTCTTTCTTCGAAGATGTGGGCAAAGTACTTGTATCTCGCGGAAAAATGTAGGGTTAAAGATGAATAATTATAATATTTTATAGTGCTGCCGAAGTAAAACATTCCGTAGAATATCGCAAGAGGTATGATTGCTAGCGTAAGATTAAATGCGGCATCGTCTTGAAACACATTGCCTAAAATTATTTCGCATGCTCAGTGGAAAAGTGAGTATTCTGCGAATGTTAAAAGCAGTCTCTATAATGATTATATTTTGACGTTTCATTTTGGTTTCGATTTAATGCAATCGACTCATGACACCTTGCCAGCGTATCTTACCAATATTCGTTCATGCATTCTTGCGTTTGGTTTAGACTTTCTACACAAATATTATGATGTAAGTCACTTGCTTATAATCAAATTTTACCATTGTACATATATATTGACTGTAATTTAATTTTTACCACACACTGTAAAGTAGGACTGACCGTTTCTCCACATTTTCAAACTATTTTCTCCAACCCATTACAGAATTTGGAAACATGGACCAATCTATGGTGAAATAGTAGACAGTCCTTTCTCATGTCATTCAGATTTTGAATATCTTTTATATATATTAGTGCTGGATCCAGTCGGTTAATCCGGTCAGGTTAAAACCGGTCCGGTCCGATCAGGTTAAAATCTGGTTAAGTAATTTGAATTTCAATATATATTGATTCAATGATTGCGGTATTAAAACACAATAGAAATTCTGGAAAAGGGAGCAACGATTCCCATTGTTGCAATTCTAGTCCTAATTTACATTTTTTCCTTTCAAGCTATAGAATTGCAATAACGCGCGGACTAGTTTAAAAATATAAAATTTGTGATAAAAAATGCATAAATTCAGTTTGTTGTTGCTATATAGACTAGATTTCAATTCATTTATAAAGTTCTAAATTTCTTTTTTAATCCAATTTTGCGTATACGATCATTTTCAATATATATATTTATTTATTGCAACAAAATTTAAATTTAACATTGCAAATAGATCCATTGGCCTCCACAAAATGCTTGTAAATGATAATCAAACATAAAAATTCCAAATATACATTGCAAAAATGCATGCCTTTAGTTTCTAGCATATAATCATTTATATAAATCTAATTCTTACATAAGAGCACGTCTGAAAATTTAATACTGTAGTAATTAAAATAATAATAATATTTGGTTCCATTGTACAAAAAGCGTTTATGGGTTAATACAGCTTCTGCTACTTCTGGCAAATGATCAATATGCTCAGTCACTGCATTCTTGCACGTCTTTCTAACCACCCTTTCTTATTTTTTGCATCTGGTATTTCACTGACGCTATTTAGATACTGAAAGTCAAAAATGCACTCTGATAATGGTTTACCAAGTCATATTTATTTAATTTGTAAGGTTTTTCCATGGGCCTATAATATTCGATCAATTTCAGTACGCTTTGTGTTTAATACAAATGTTACGTCTTCGATGCATTTATGGTACCGGTATTTATTTGCAAATGTTTAGAAATGTTTACACAATTTATAACCAAGTGAGTTTTTTAGATTTTGTTATATCTGCGGAGTGTACGCTAGTTTTTGCTAAAAAAACTGTTTGATTGTATTTAGTTATTCTATTTATAAAGTTGATATGCGAGAACTTAAAAATTTTCTTTAATTGATAAATATTCAATCATTTATACTTATTAACAATTTATCTTTAAATGTTTCACCTTAAATCTATGGAAAATTTCAGTTAAAACTAGAGAAACAGTCAGTATCAATGCGAAATGTAGGAGGCCATATTGTTGCCTAAAAGCACATGAGATTGCTACCAAGAAATGAGTTCGTTGAAAAATTAAATTTCACATTTGCATCGTGTCTATCAAAAAACTATCAAGCAAAATGTAAGCTTCTTCGGTAGCATTGTTCCAGCTATTTGTTAAAACCGTGACCTTTCTTATATATAAAACCGCATCAATCTAAATTTTTTAAAAATTACGATTGTTACTGGAAGAAATATCTATATTTAGAAATTGTTTGAACAATAAAAATACTGATAACAATTCTGAAAGTGTCAAGAAAAATACATACATCCAGGGGCGTACCCAGGATTTTCTGACGGGGGGACATCATTGTTATTCCCTAATGCGGGGCAAAGCCCCGCGAAAACTTTTGAAAATATTGAGAAAATAAACCCTAAAAATGCATTTCACGATCCTAGATTTTAAATTTTTCAATTTTTTACGAAAAATTTTTTGATTTATCCAGTCAAAATTAAATTTGGAAACCTGACGGGGGGACATTCCATCATGTCCCCTCCCTGGGTACGCCACTGCATACATCATACAAAGTTTAGTTAGTTTTATTCATGTACGTTGCGGTTTTTCTTGAAATTTGAGTATAGTATGAAGTTATTGAATATTGTATATAACTGGATATTGTGATTTAGTGATTGCATGGATGTAGCAATAGCTTTTTTCTATGGAGTCCTAATCATTATTTTTGGCTTCATTGGATATTATCAAGCGGATAGCAAGGCATCTTTAATTGCAGGTGCGTCAGTGGGAACTTTAGAGTTAATTGGAACATATTTGTTTTTCAACAATAGAGCTAATATCTGGATTGTTCTCATTGCTTCAGGACTTATGTGTTTTATAATGATACCCCGTTTTCTAGCTTCTGGTTCGGTATTTCCATCTGGATTAATGTCACTTTTAAGTGTTGGCGTTCTGCTCCGATTTTTGTATCTTGGAACATTGTATTATTAGGCGTCATTATGTTTATGCAAATGTGTCCTTTTTGATGTATTCGCTTTCTATTAATAAAGCATAAACCATTTTTATTATCTATATTTATATTAATCATAAAAGTTTTAATCTCCAATAAATTTATTACAACTTAAAAATGTAATCACAACCCAATATTTAATCTAAAGGTTTTAACTACATTTTAAATATAATCCAATATTTTTACATTGGAATTAATGCTAGTGGATCGAATCATTTGTGATTGTAAGCTTGTGATTCTTAGTTTTATTCAATAGAAATGAATACGTTACTAGAGCACTAATCTCATAGTCGCTATTACAGTTAATTACATTTGATTTTCAAAACGTTTGTCTTAACATTGCAGAATTATCATGGAATCTCTTTCAATCAGCACAGGATTTCAATAAGTCTTATCGGATAATAAGAATCTTATTTCAAATATTAATTTCAGTGAAAAGACAAAAATATTGTTTGCTGCATTTTCCAGTATATTTTTAATGATCATCTTCCAACTAAAGTAGAAGTTCCATCATTATTTCTGATAATGTGAACAACTTTTTATAAAATTATTGATGTATTATGTTTTTGAATGCCCTACGTCGGATAATAGGAATGTCACATGTACATCATTGAAGAAAATCAAATATTAAAGAATTGAATGAACATTGTATCATGAAATTTAAACTTCCCATTAGAGTGATATGAATTCTAATATAAAACTACTGTCAAAGACTATTCATGATAGTTGCACGTAGCTTTATATGGTTAAAAGGTCACTGAATGAGCATTTAATCTTTCTGATGATTCATTGTGGCTTAAATTTTTTTAAATTTTTATTCGAAAACCTGTTTTGATATAATTTGTAATACACAAAGTTGGAAATTTTTTATTTACAAATTGCTCAAAAATTTTCACAGAAAAAGTTACTTTTTGTAAGTAGTATAACAAAATATGTAGTTCCATTGTGTGAAAAAATTTTTGGAAACCTCTGCCTACTTTCAGAAATTGCGGCAACTCATTTTCAGATAACTAAGCCAATATCAAAAACAAAATAGACAATTCTTTCAATTGAATACTATTTGATTCAAGTCAAATTGTTTTTGGGTTTACAAAACAAAGGGTTTACACATTTCATAAGTAAACCGTTATAGGACATATTAAATCAATGTATTAAGGTGTTTTTCCAGAGGAATTTAAAATTGCAGAAATATTACCTTTATACAAAAAATGATATTGATTATGCTACTAATTACAGCCCAATCTCATTTCTACCAATTATAAGTAAAATATTTGAAATAATTTTATATAACTAAATTAATTAATGAATATATCGAAAGACATCGTATAATAAGATTGTGACAATTTGTATTTGTAAAAAATATGTCTACAAGTATTGCATTAATTTAATGTAACTATTAGACTATTGGAGGGGAGGTAGTGTTTACACCTTATCATTAAACCTATCTAAATAATATTCAATCAACCATGAAATACTAATTTGAAAATTAAAGTATATATACAAATTTAACAAACATGCAACTATTAATTTCATATTTAACTAATAAACAACAAAACTTAAGATTGAAGAATGAAGTTTCTAATAAACTTATATTTAATAAAGGCTCAGTTCTAAAAAAATATTCAATTTTATATAAATTACAATTTTAATCAAAACATAAAATACGTCAAATATGCGAATGACACTCTACTGTCTTCAACGATTTCAACCAAATATTTGAATTTATTAAGTTACTGTTATATTAATATAAAGATAGAGCAAATAATTTTTTTAAGTACACTAGTGAAAGACCAAAACCGTTTTAATGTTGGATTTCCTGAAGCCCTTAAGCAAATATTTCGTTATAATAATGTGGGTACTCTGTAACCCCCAAACATTTTTAATGGAACCTCAAATTTTAAGAAAATGCGTCTCTGACCGTGCGCTTGAATTGCACATCTTGCTTTTTAATTGAAAAATGATCAATGTTAGGCTCCATGAATTTTCTTCTGCTAAACCTGTGAAATATAGAAATATCGAAATTCTTTTTATGAAAAAAATGCTAGCAAGTCCAAATAATAAATTTGCAAATATTTGTTAGATTTAAAAATTTAACCCCATTCTATTTCTGGCAAATATTTGGACTTAGATTTAAATTGAATTTCGAAGACTCAATATTAATTTCATATCAAACACTTACAAAATAAACTTACAAATAATTAAATCCGAATCAGAATTTATCTTGTATTCCAATTTTAATCTTAGTACGGCACAGTGGCTGATCTAGAAAATTCTTGGTAGGCGACTGAAATTTCTTATATAAAAATAATTTTGCGAGCTAACACTCTGTGTGAAATACGTAAATCGTATTTCTCAGTTAAATTATTCAATTGTAAAATAAACAACTAAAGTTTTTCATGCTTCAAGGTTGATTTTTAACTGTAACTGTTAACAACAGGTGGTTTTCACATGGTTATTACGAAAACCAATTAATATTTTGGATTCAGATTTACGAATAGATTGCCTGAATATTATTAAATCAAGATAAAAACCTTTTGAAATCATTAAAACTATGTGTGTGATTCAATGATTACATAATAATATGCCTGAATTTTTTGATATATGGCCATTTTTCTGATATATCTCAATGATTTGTTTATATAAATATGAGACGGTGACACATTATATCCGGAAACCTTTGTAAAATTAGAGAGAGAGAAATGAATGCCAGTTCGCTCATTTGTATTAAGAGGTAAGGATTTTGGAGGGTTTTAAACAAAACTCACGATGGAGTTTGGTCAGCTGAATAGAACTATATAAAGGAAAGACAATTGAACAGACACAATTGTATATGTGTTGCAGGTGATTGGCTAGCTCGGTTGCACATGGAAATGCCAAAGATAGGAGAGGTGATCCATGACAGACAACATACTTTCATATATATATATATATATATATGACAAGTCACTATTAGAATCAATACCAGACGACTACGCATTAGAATTTACATCTTACAACTGGCGGTAATGTTGCAAATATAAGATAGATAGAGCTAATTACAATAAATTAATATATGAATAATAATATCTTACATCTCCCTTCTTGAAAAAAGTTTTACTCTACTTATATGTATGGGCCGTAATTTTTTAATTTTAATACTGTGGGATTCATATTCGATTCGATTATGTACGGTCCAGTCCACGGTTGTGTAATTTTTCTTTATATATATTTTTAGAAGTACTTCATCTCTAATTATAAAATTGAGATGTGTTGAACGAGGTTTTCCTTGAGTTCCGATTCTATTTCCAGCAGCATCACGTAGTGTTTGAAAATATTCAAAAGACCGTTCCTGCGAGCTTGCATTGCCTATAGGAGATAGGTGTAAAGGTAATGGAGTAAATCCAAAAGTAAGTTGTTGCTGAATGTGGAGTAATTCTATATGCATGCAGTGCAGCATGTAGATTATGAATCCATTTTGAGGGTTCATTACTAGTTAGTAATCTTTCTTTTGACGTTCTGTGGAAACGTTCCACCATTCCGTTTCCTTTTGGTTGATACGGCGTTGAATGTGACACAGTTATACCAAATGACTTTAATAGTCCACTGACAAACTGTCTTCTTTTATCTGAATGTATATATACAGGTGTTACAAAAATTGTAAACCAATGCTTTACCCTCATATTTGCAATTGAATCAGAACTATCTACAGTTGGAATACACCGTGTTTTTGCATTATTGAGTGAGTATTTTACATTTTCAAATGCTAAAATCTTCAATTTCAGTGTTTAGATGATTTCATACGCTGAGATGATTTCTCCGCGAGCGGTTGGTCCCGCTGAGCTCTCCGTCCTACGTTCACTCGGTAGTGAGAATTTCATAACGAGTGAGCGTAGCAGAATCACGTCTGCTAAACTTCTAGCTCCCTTCAACAATCTATCAAAGGAAGAGCTTTTAACATTGCACAGCTTACTCCACACCGTTCTCGCACACGAAGAAAAGGAGGTTCCGCCGTTCAAAACTCCAGAGAAAGATGAATGGACACAAGTTTCACCGCCTAAAAAAACCGTTGCAACATCACCCATCATCACAAATTCATCCGCTTCCTCACAAACACAGGACGTACGAAAACGACGCGCCAAACGACTGCGAACAGATGCAGGTATGCTTATTTTAGGAACCTCAATGTATCGATACCTACAAGCACCCGCCCTACTAAAGAAAGACACAGTTGCAGTACATTCATATCCGGGAGCAACTATAGAAGAGATGACTGAAACAATTAAAGAATACACGCCGTCGGACAACATTAAAAAAATACTTGTCACCGTTGGCAGAAATGATGTAATGCAACAGAAAACTGAATACACGATTTTATTTAAAAATTTAATTAACGCCTTAAAACATATTTTTAGGTCCGCTGTAATTTTTGTAGGAGAAGTCGCACCGTTTCCAGATGATAGCACGTTGAATAAAAAGATTCAAGAACTTAATTTTCTTATCCACCAAAATGCGAAAATTCTAGGGTATACCGTTTTTCACAACTTTCAATCTTTTTATTTAGGAAATAACATCAACCGTAAATTATTTGCACAGGATGGTATCCATTTCTCAAGAAGAGGATACTCAACACTAGCGCGCAAGATCAAAGAATTCTTTGATGAAATACCGCCCCGTACTCAACGCTATTTCAGCACTGCACCGCCACGTTTCAACCGCCATGCCGCTACCTTCACGTCGCCCACGTTTAAACACACGCAGCGCCAATCATTTCTTCCGCCTCATCAGTTTAATTGGCCTAATCAACGCGCACCACAGCATTTTCATAAAACCTACGCTTCCGCCCTGTCATCTCCGCCGCCAAATTTCTTCACACTAGCAGAAATTCACAAGCTAAGATCTTTCCTAACTTTCAACAATGTCTTGTAAATATTTATATTTTGTGCATTTACTAACGACGCTCAGGCTATGGAAATTTCATCATCTAAATGCTAAAAATTATTTTCATTCAAAATTGTTAATCCTTCTTTTGTTATTTAACTTATTTTATTGTCATAAAAAATATGAAACTACCCATGTTTTGAATATAAAAAGAAGAAAAGTATGCTATTATAAATTAATTCATTATTCTCCTATTAACAACAAAAACATCTTCATCGTGTTTATCAGCTTTAAAAAATTACTAAGTATCTCAATATTTTTTTCCTTATTATTAATTCTTCATGGCATTGAAAAGAACCCTGGTCCGATTTTAGATTACGATACTTATTTCGATAGATTGAATGCAAAAAATAACACTATTAACTATGTGCATATAAATTTTCAAAACCTGTCAAAGAAAAATTTTGAATTTAAGCAATTTATGTCTAATTTTAAAAATGATGTTATTCTAGGAATCTCGGAAACCTGGTTGTCGAACAAAGACTTTGATAATTGTTGGTCATTCAATAAATCATTTTGTTTGTTTAGAAAAGATAGGCAAACTAATAATCTATTAGGAAAATCCAGTGGTGGAGGTGTCTCATTATTAATACCAAAAATTTTCAAACCTAAATTACGCGAAGATATAAAGTATAGCGACGTATCTAAATTTGAAAGCTTATGGGTAGAAATATCAAATCCCTTAGGAAATGCTACATATAAAAAACAACTGATAAATGTTTCTTATTCTCCGCACAAAAAATACTCGAATTATTTCATTGAGCAATTAGAAAATGAATTGGTTTTAGCTGTTTCTGAAAATAAGGACATTATTTTAATGGGAGACTACAACATTAATTATTTGGACCAAAAGAACGAGATAAAATTGACAATTTACTAAATATGTTTAATCTGAATATTGTTAATAAAATTACGCCGTCAAGGGTCACTGCAACGAGTAGCACGCTTATTGATTACTTCATAATGTCAGATAATGATTTTTCAAAACTTACATATTTTACAGCTGAATGTCCGTTCTCCGATCATTGCATTACTTCCATTAGCTTTATAACAACGAAACCAGTAAATTCAATAGTTAGGAAATGGACCACAATTCGGGAAAAAAATAATCATAATGTTGAAAAACTAAAATTATCGCTGACTTTTGAACATTGGCATGAAGTGTATTATGCACAAGATACTAATTCTATGATGGAAAATTTCATTTCAATCTTTGAAAAACACCTTAATATTTTCTGTCCAGAAAAGAAGATCTTAATTAACAAAAATTTTAAAAATTGTGCCTCTAAATATAATAAATCTAAACCTTGGTTAACTGATTTATCCAAAAAATTGATTATTGAAAAGAAAAATGCTTTTAAAAATTTCTTATTGACAAAATCTAGCGAAAATTTCTTAGCTTATAAAAAAGCAAGAAATTTATCAAATATTGAAAATCGTAAATCTTTTAATAAATATATTAAAAATGAATTCAAAATTTTACCAAACCAAAAGTCCAAATGGAAACTCATTCATGAGATTGCTAACACTGCAAAATCTAAATCTACAATCATTGAGGAGATTAGAGACTCGGATGGGAACTCATTTACAAATGATTTTGACATTACTAATGTACTAAACGAAACATTTGTTAACTTGGGAAAATTTAAAGGACCCTATATCAAATATCAATCACCAAATATTAATAATAAAATACCCGAATTCATTTTTCGTTTTTCTACTACATACGAAATGATTAAAGCAATTAATAAACTAAAACCCAATAAATCTAGTGGTCCATCTAAAATTCCTTCCTGGATATTAAAAGTAACTGCCTCTATAATTGCTGAGCCTTTAAATTTCATCTTCAATGAATCCTTAAAACAGAACAATTTTCCAAATCGTTTGAAACAAGCATATATTACTCCGGTTTTCAAAAAGAAAGATGCAACTTTAGCTATTAATTATAGGCCGATCTCAATTACTTCGCCAATAAGTAAAATTTTCGAACGTCTCTTACATAATCAAATTAGTGACCACCTTTCAAAACACCAATTAATGTCAAAAACACAATTTGGTTTCCGCAAGAATTTTTCAACTGATGATGCTCTTTTGTATGCTACCGAAAATTGGCGATCATCTCTTGACTCTGACAAATTTGTTGCAGTGGCCTGCCTTGATCTTTCAAAAGCTTTTGACTCTATTAATCACGATATCTTATATAAGAAATTAGAAAAGCTAAGATTTTCTGAAAGTAGCGTTAAATTAATATCAAGTTATCTAACTAATAGAATTCAGTGCGTCAAATTAAATAATACTTTCTCTAATTGGCTATCTATAAAAAAAGGAGTACCGCAAGGTACCATTCTTGGACTGCAACTTTTTAACATATATGTAAACGACATGCAGCAACATACGAATTGTCAATTGATTCAATACGCCGATGATACATGCATTTTTAGTGGAAATACATCCTTAAATCAAGCAATAAATGATGTAGAACAAAATTGTGAAAAATTGAGTAAATATTTCAACATGCACAAATTAAACAACAACAGTGAAAAAACTGAATTTTGCATCTTGAATCCTCAGGGGAAAAGTGTATTCCTACCCAATTCTTCACTTACTTTTAATAACGCCTCAATCTCCCCTAAAGAATCCTTCAAATATCTTGGTATAACTATTGACTCAAAATTAACATACAAGCAGCAAGTAAAAGAAATTTTAAAACGCATGGCAATGAGTATTAAAACATTATCACACGTAGCTGAACATTTACCCTCTGCCATTATGATTCAATTATTTCATGCTCTAGTAATGAGTCATCTTAATTATGCAAATACACTTTTTTCAAGCTTAAATGAATCATTAGTAAAAAAACTTACAATACAATTAAAATGGGCATTGAATGTTTGTCAGAAAAACTGCTCCAAAACAAGAAATTACATTTTGTCATCTTTGCTGTTTCCAAATCAACTCTTTATTTTTAATATTTTGATAAAGTTTTTTAAAATAACAAATCAATTACCTCCTTATAATTCAATATCATTTCCAAACTTTTTTCATAAGCGCAATATAAGAACTAATCATTATACTAGCATTAAATTTCGTAAAAAAATCAAGCAACAGTCTTTTATTAATGTTGCAATTCGCAATTGGAATCGATTACCAAGTGAAATTAAAATGATTAAGAGTGCAATTACGTTTAAAAGAAAATTAAAAGCATTTATGTTGAAGGAAAAATTCATTTTGGGTAAATCATGGTTAGGATTCAAATTTTACAATAAAGATTATACAATAACTCGCAATTAATTTCCATAGCCTGAACAGAACAGATTTTGTAGTCCTATTTTTTTTGTTTTGTAAATATAGTTATTTGTTATCATTCTTGTCGCTATTCAGATAATAACCAGTTTTGTAATTGAAAATATTATCTGAATAAAGAATATCTTATCTTATCTTATCTTATCTTATTAGAAGTATCTATCATAAAAAATTTTGGTGGAGCAAACCGACAAATTAAATAAATTGTTTGGTAAACATTATAAAAATCGGCCTAGATTAAAAGAGTTGGCATTAATTTAAATGGGATGGGCCTTCTTAGCCTAAATTTTTGGTCCATGGCGATCTCTGAAGATTTTACGTGGGTTACAAAATTTACCCCAAACTGTGTAGTAAAATGTAAACAGGTTCTAACTAGATTTGGTGAAGGAAAATTGCGAATATTTTTTCATTGTAATCTTAAGAATACATTTATGATTTTGATGTGTTGTGTTGTATCTGTTGTGTGATAAAATAGTGTTTTATTTTTGCTTTGTGTAGGTTGTTATGTTAAAAATTTGAAAGAAGAATACAGTAATCAAAAGAAAATGACTCAATGCTAACAGTAAACCCTATGCGTGAAAAAACACTAGATATCCATTTCATCAATTTATGCACTTTAAGATTAAAACCATTGCCAATAAATATTTCTAATGAGGACCAAATTTATTTACTTCTACCATTACTACAAGCGAATAGCATAAAAATATCTTAAGACTTGAAATATATAAGTCACAACTTTCAATAAACATACCAACATTCATTGTTAATGTGTATTTATCATCCAATATTATTCATTTTAAACGAGGGTAGGGAATTGTTCATACTTTTGAACCGCCATCCAGCCCTTCTAAATATGACCGTGACTCGACCGGATCAAAGAATTATTGCTAGTCAATAGTCATTCTTGCCGTGGAGTGACATTTTTGGACCCACATCACACTGCATGAAATTTCCAAAAATCTATGCCGCAAGCCCTACATCACATCACACACTAAGAAATTTCTACAAATCTATGCTGCAAGCCCTACACTACAAGACATTTTCACCACAGGAATATAAATTTGCCCCACGAATCCCCACAACAAATTGTTTGACAAAACTGCTAAATATTTTAATATAACATTTTTAGACATTTTGTATTTTATGCATATTCCATCATGTATTAATATACATAAAATTATAATAAAATTTTAAAACTTAACTATCGTCACCAAAGTCATATTCTTTACACCCATATTTTAAAGTTTGTGATTTGATCATTTTTGAAATTATTGAGACTATGTACAAATTTATTATTCCACAATTTAAAATTTCACACCACATGGAGCCCTTACTCACACGGCAAGCTTCTTGCTAGCATAATACAAAATGCTTTAACATAAAATCATTAATAAAAACAATAATAAATCCATAAAAAATACAACAATTTACAAATATTTAAGAATTTTAAAGATTCAAGTGCTTAAATTCTTAAATTGTTCCTTAAGTCTGTTAGTGTTCTTCCACCCTAACGAAATGCAAAATACACGAGGAAACAAAAACATGAATATTTGTTTTAAATGTACTGAATCTATTGCAATGTTCAAACGTTTTAACTGTCATGCAAAAATGGATCTCAACCAATGGTGTACTGGATTTACGAAACTTTATATTACTTTCGTAATTTTTTAACATTTTGCTCAAACTGCGTTGATAGAGGCATTCCCGGCACATTTCAGTATGTAGATAAACTTTCCATGGATTTTATGAACATTGAAGATAACATTCCAAAAATTTCTGATAAACTATCTAAACTTGCATTATTAGTCAGCAAACTTGAAAAAGAAATAAAAGGCATAAGTCAGCCTGAAGAAATATCACGAATCAGACCTGCAAATCTTTACTTGATCATGATACGGGGAGTAGCAGAACAAATTGAATCCAATGAAATTGGCTTGGTTCCAACATGCAAAAAGTGAAAAAGATTCTGGAATATTTGGATGTAGAAACAAAAATTGTGGACATTAAACGGCTGGGCAAACCTGACAAAGATCGTGAATATCGAAGAACGCTGATGGTTGCAATTGATAACCTTTGGAGGACACGGAAAATTTTGTTGTCACTACGAAAATTTTTTTGAAGAGTTACCGGTATTCATCAGCAGAGATCTTTCATCGGAAAAGTGTACTGTTGAATGGAACTGCTTGAAGCAACGCCGAGAGCTTATAAATAGTGGTTATGATCCTAAGTCGATATAAATTTCAAATCTGAAATTACTAGTGTGTAAAAATCGAGTGTGGGTTAACAAATGTTGACTGCCCGCTATTGCCCCAAGAATCATGCTCCTGAACTCAAGGTCAATAAAAAAAGAGAATGCAATTCTTCATCTATCAGCAGATATTTATTCTCAAGACGTTGATGTCTATTATATTACCGAAACTTGGCTTAAATCAGAAGTACACGATAACTTTGTTTCTATTAATGGATATAATTTGATTTGCATGATACAAATTCGAGAAACTCCGTTAAATTCAGTGGAGGAGGCTTTGCTGTTTACTACAAGAATTTCTTCACGTTGTCCAAACTTGAACTCCCAGAATCGGATGAATTGGAAGTATTGTGGCCAGTGCTTACTGGATTAGTTAAACATTATTAGTAGTTAAGAATGAGTCCATTTCGTTCCACATTTTTCTGATTGGTCGAGAGATAGAGAAGTTTGTTACACTTTTTTGATTGGTCTAGAAGGGACCTTTGACTCCTTCCAGCTCGTGGATATTGACGGGGGTGTTGTAGTGACGTCACGGAAACTGCATAGTTATTGATTCATTTACTTTTACTAGGTTTTATGTTATTCATGGGCCTAATTTAGTTTGAATATTTTTTTTTACTTTATTACAGGTGCACACTTGTTTTTTTGTTAATATACATAACATTGTTTGCAGTCTATTGTTTAAAATGTAACCAATTTTTCTATACATAATAAATAAACACTTTTGAAAAAAGCATTCAAATTATTTCTATATGCAAAAATTTCACGTTTTGGATTCACAAACAATATATTTGTAATTTTTTCGATGAAAGTCATAATAAATATTTCCAATCAAAAATTACTTTTAAAATATATTATAAATACATGCTTTCACAGATGCATACTCTCACTATACAGAGAAAACGAACATTTATAAATCAATAAAAATATTTACAAAGAAAATATAAAATGCACTAATAAATGATAAAGTTCATATTGAGAATTTCATCTAGAGTTGATAATATTCATCATGACTTGTTGGATGAGAATGGTGGAGAAAAGATACACAGAAATATTCCAAGATAGACGTTCTGCTTCTTTTAATGTGATGGAGGTTGATAACGCTAAAACATTCAATTGGTATAATAAAAATAGAAATTGATAGCAGTTTTAATGTTTACATACACAACAAACAGAAATAATGGAAAACAATAGGACTAGCAATATGTATTATTGTAAAGTAAAACAATGCCTACCAAATAATTTTGTATTTCTATCGCAGCAAACGACATTTTCCTTTATATAATTAATTTAACTTCGGACCATAAATTCACAGCAATTCGTTAAAAAACAAAATAGATTGCCTTTCAAAAGAAATATCGGTAAAACTAGCAAAGAATATTATCGCAAAAAGCGTTAAAAATCAAAAAAATATAAGAGATTTAATTTTAAAAAAAGCTTACCAAAAAATTCGAAGTCTTTCAGCAAAGTTCTTTCAGCAACGTGAAATTCATATGGTGTACAAAGCTCGACTATTTCGCAGAAAATGTCAACATTACCTAATTTTTTATCTATATTCCATTGTTCAAGTGTCAAAATGTATCAAATCGTAAAGACTGTACAACAAGTTTGGTTAATTTATACAATTATGTAAATGAAAGATGCTACAAAACTAAAATGTTAATAAAGTAAAACGATTTATCAATCACAGACTCTGGTACAAATGAAATAAATATTTTTTCAATACGTTTTTCTCGTTGAATTCAAGAATACAATATTTGCAATTAGGAATTTTTATATGAAACGTTTCAAGATTATTGATAACATTTATATTAGTGTCGTAAATTGTTTATTAACATTTATTGATATACATACAAAACATTTAAAAATATCAAATAACGTATGTTACATTTTAAAAAATTGTTTACACCTTTAAATTTCATCACTGTCTTTTATATTAAAAGTTAAATAAATACTGGGTCTATGGTTCTTAGACGTTTGCATACTTACATTTTTTTCGACGTTTTTTTTCCTTTGAGTTTACATGGTATTTGGCTTTTTCACGTTTGTAAATTTACATTTTTTCGTTTTCTTTCCCTTCTTTCAACAGTGCTATACATTGTTTTTCCATTTGTACACATGAATTCACCAAAATCATTGTTGTTTTTCCATTTGTACACATGAATTCACCAAAATCATTGTAAGAAAATTGAATATTTGTTTTAAAATTAATATACCTTTTCATCATTATGAAATTTTAAAATAATTCGTAATCACATGAAATAAAGTTTGTAATATTAACTTTATAAATTGTAAAAATGGCTTACATTGTTGAATAAAGTCAACCATCACCACTTGAATTGTTGTAAAAACTGAATAAAATGTCAAAATTAAGACATCTTTTCTTCATAGGCAATGAACACAATGGCAGTATTAGTATAAACATTCAAAAATGAGAAAGAAAAACGTACATACACTTAAATTGGACTCTTCTTTATTGTGTATTCAGATTTTGTTTCTGAATTTTGAAACGTTAATGGGTTTGTTTTTGTGTGCTTTTTAAATACAAATTACATTATGTAGTTGAAAGATGAACTTTAATATTTATTGAAATTGATGTACCTGCTTGAGAGAATAAAAAGTAACTAGTCATCCTCATTTTGTATTAATGATGGAACTTGTGGCTGTATATAAATTTCATTTATAAAATTTTGTGTTAAATTATTTATCACGTTTATTTATTTTCATTACATTCATACTTAACTTTTATAATGCCTTAAAATGGGTATTTATGCACGATATTAAAGAAAAATGAGATATAGATAATNATTCCATTGTTCAAGTGTCAAAATGTATCAAATCGTAAAGACTGTACAACAAGTTTGGTTAATCTATAAACTTATGTAAATGATAGAAGCTACAAACCTAAAATGATAATAAAGTAAAACGATTTATTAATCACTGTCTCTTATACAAATGAAATAAATATTTTTTCAATACGTTTTTCTCGTTGAATTCAAGAATACAATATTTGCAATTAGGAATTTTTATATGAAACGTTTCAAGATTATTGATAACATTTATATTAGTGTCGTAAATTGTTTATTAACATTTATTGATATACATACAAAACATTTAAAAATATCAAATAACGTATGTTACATTTTAAAAAATTGTTTACACCTTTAAATTTCATCACTGTCTTTTATATTAAAAGTTAAATAAATACTGGGTCTATGGTTCTTAGACGTTTGCATACTTACATTTTTTTCAATGTTTTTCCTTCTTTAAGTTTACATGGTATTTGGCTTTTTCACGTTTGTAAATTTACATTTTTTCGTTTTCTTTCCCTTCTTTCAACAGTGCTATACATTTTTTTCCATTTGTACACATGAATTCACCAAAATCATTGTAAGAAAATTGAATATTTGTTTTAAAATTAATATACCTTTTCATCATTATGAAATTTTAAAATAATTCGTAATCACATGAAATAAAGTTTGTAATATTAACTTTATAAATTGTAAAAATGGCTTACATTGTTGAATAAAGTCAACCATCACCACTTGAATTGTTGTAAAAACTGAATAAAATGTCAAAATTAAGACATCTTTTCTTCATAGGCAATGAACACAATGGCAGTATTAGTATAAACATTCAAAAATGAGAAAGAAAAACGTACATACACTTAAATTGGACTCTTCTTTATTGTGTATTCAGATTTTGTTTCTGAATTTTGAAACGTTAATGGGTTTGTTTTTGTGTGCTTTTTAAATACAAATTACATTATGTAGTTGAAAGATGAACTTTAATATTTATTGAAATTGATGTACCTGCTTGAGAGAATAAAAAGTAACTAGTCATCCTCATTTTGTATTAATGATGGAACTTGTGGCTGTATATAAATTTCATTTATAAAATTTTGTGTTAAATTATTTATCACGTTTATTTTGATTACATTCATACTTAACTTGTATAATGCCTTAAAATGGCTATTTATGCACGATATTAAAGAACAATGAGATATTGATAATAAATTATGTAATGTTGACATTCATTGTGAAAACTGCAATGGAATTTAATATGGCAGTACAGTCCTTATGATTTGATACATTTTGATATTTGAACAATAGAATATAGATAAAAAATTAGGTAATTTTGACATTTTCTGCGAAATAGTCGAACTATGTACACCATATGAATTTCACGTTGCTGAAAGAACTTTGCTGAAAGATTTCAAATTTTTTAGTAAGCTTTTTCTAAAATTAAATCTCTTATATTGTTTTGATTTTTAACGCTTTTTGCGATAATATTCTTTGTTAGTTTTACAGATATTTCTTTTGAAAGGCAATCTATTTTATTTTTTAACGAATTGTGTGAATTTATGGTCGGATGTTAAATAAATTATATACTTTATCATAAATGAGAATGTCGTTTGCTGCAATAAAATACAAAATTATTTGGTAGGCATTGTTTTACTTTACAATAATACATATTGTTAGTCCTATTGTTTTCCATTATTTCTGTTTGTTGTGTATTTAAACATTAAAACTGCTATCAATTTCTATTTTTATTGTACCTTTTGAATTTATATTAATACATTAAGCTTTATATTGGATTCAACAGAATAATAACTATCGAATATTATTGGTGTTGCTTTGCTTAATACGTAAGGAAAATTACTTCACACGAAAGGATGGTTGGGACGCGAAATGTGAACGATCAGAAAGAAATCATGATGATGACAAATACGGCCGTATCAGAAGCGATGGTTCTATTTCAACTGTCGTTGCGATACTGAATAAACGTGTTGACTCAATGGATTCAGTGATTACGGAAAGCAATGCAAGACACTGCAAAGAAGTAGCGAGAAACAGCAAAATGATAGATACAATAAGTGCGAAAGTCCGAGCAGTAGAAGAAGAGATTTCCGCGCTGAGAGGCGAAACCCGCAAAATGAAGTAGATTTTAGATGGTCATCAAAAGTTTCTCAAAAGTGTAGACGCGAAAACTTGATTATCACTGGTGTAAGTGAGAACGAATCTATGATGAATAAGAAGGACAATGAAGGAAAAGTCGCTGAGATTTTTTGTATAACGCATCATGCCTTGAAAGTACTCAAAGGATTAGTAAAGAATCTGATCTGCTAAGCTTCATTCGGGCATATAGCGCAAAGATATTTTGTCTAAGCGACCTGCACTTAAAAACTCTCACGCACCATATAATATAATTTTCGTCAAACCTGACATCTACTCGTCAATCCGTAAGGAAGAAAGCCATTTGCAAAATATCGCGGAGCTGGAGAAGAAGGCAGAAAACGCTGACGTTGAGTTTGTGTATGATTGGAAAAATCGCGTCGTTAAGAGAGATGGAGCAGTCATCGACAATTACTCTCTGTATTTTTAGATTTCACAGAGCATATACATAAAAATAGTTGTCCTTGTCTTAGCATCTTATCTTGGAATGTTAATGGTATCAAGAATAAAGTCGAGTGTTCTTCAGTATTAAGTATGTTAATATGCAACAATATCTTTTTATTGTGTGAAACTAAATCTAGAAATTTCCATATCCCCAGTCTTACTTTGTACTATTCTTCATTTAGGCCCAAACACAGAGGTGGTGTAGCGATTGCTTTCAAACATTGGTTGGTGCCACACATATCAAAAGTAAGCAATCAAGAGATCGCCCTTTTTCCTGGTGTTTTGTTTGGCGTCTGTTACATACCTCCGCAACAGTCCCTGTACTTCCACGAAGCAATGTTAGCCAGCCTCATGTCCAGCCTAGCTGAGCGTCCTGCGTCCTATCGCAAATGCATACTATGTGGAGATCTGAATGGAAGATATTCCAATCTTAACTCAAAGCTGCACTCTCACCTCAGATCACAACATATCCAGACACCATAGTAAACGAAAGAGGAAAAATTATAATAGACATATGTTCAGAAACCCATACTGCAAACACAAACAACTTCATGGAATTCGCAGGAGGCTTGACATACAGACAAAAAGAAAGATGGTGTATATTATCTCCTCCACTTCTGAACCAAATCAAAACTTTTCAAGTGCATCAAGACCTCTCACTTCAGTCCAACCATGTCCCCCTCATGCTACAGATAGACTGTAGTAAAATCTCCTCGAAAACACTATCATCGATACTTGAGCATTGTAATTCTCTAGGCTTTTACAATAGTGGACACTGCACTTATGTTAAGAAATCTTCCCGACCGCTGCTAATTGACTGTGATCTATTTGAGAATGCATTAAGTTTGATTATCCCACCAGATGTACATCAGATCAAGTCGTCCACAGAAGCGGAATTGCTTTTGAATAATGTGTTGGCTAGTATTAGCATAGCTTCAAGGAAATCACATGTGACAGTACGGAATGATAGAAGTAGCAAGGATATGTTAAGGAACCATTGGAATTGATTGCTCCAATCAAATGACTATAAGCTAATATGGAAATCTATAAATTGGAAAGGTACAACGGAATTGATTAATCCCCAACATGAGAACTGTCCCACTGATATGGAGTTCCCTGATCATTGCACCAGATTGTACAATTTCCATGAGAAACTCCTAGAACCTACGACTGATTACTTGCCATGTATTTAGTTTTAGATGGCGATATATTGATAACAGACGTAAGAGAAACATCTGAGTCGCTAAAAGACAAAGCTGCAGGTAAAGATGTTGTGTACCCTTGGTTATTACAGTTCCTCCTTATGTCGTGGATGTATTTTTTGTTAGATCTGTTTAACATTATATTTGTCTCAAATATCTTTCCAGCATTGTTGCAGTTGTCTAGGATGACAATGTTATTTAAGAAAGGGAATCTCCTTGATTGCAATAACTACCG
>CABFPE010000208.1:500264-515213 GCA_900660155.1 Hofstenia miamia | reverse complement strand
TCTGC
The DNA here is from genome assembly GCA_900660155.1 of Hofstenia miamia. Classification (NCBI taxonomy): domain Eukaryota; kingdom Metazoa; phylum Xenacoelomorpha; order Acoela; family Hofsteniidae; genus Hofstenia; species Hofstenia miamia. The sequence goes on along the minus strand of CABFPE010000208.1, from coordinate 515,208 downwards.
TATAGTGGCTCATTTATGTAGCCAATTTCATTACTTGTTTGTTAATATACCTGGCTAAATAAGAGGGGCATATCGCACATTATGTTTATTTGCCTGCTTACTATACTCTGAATTTCATTGTAAAAATTTTATATATTTAATTCATTTTTCTAAATACAAAACAGAAAATGTTCATCACGTTTAAACATTATCAGCTTATAATATATAGACATACATGATAAAGACAACTTCACTTTCTTAAAAATTATACAAACAATGTTGTTTGTAGGATTTATACATATACATGCTGCTTTTCATTAATACACTATTATTACATTAGTTTTAGACAATGGTCTTTTCTTTGCATTTTTTTGGTTTTTGTGGATTTTCACTGAATGTACACATTTGCTGATTGTTGGATCTTTTGTTGACTTTGGACATTTTTCAGTTTTATTTGGTTTATGACTTTTGTGTGGCTGAATACATTACATGGATTTTCTGCTTTTATAGCTTTAATGTATACATTCCCTATCTGCCCATATTGTAGTTGGTATAGAAATGATAACACACATGTTACTGACCACATTATAAACATTCTATTATTCACACACACAAAATACAGGCACATGGTATTTAAATGTTGGGCTAAATATACTTCATATTCTGAATCTTTCTTCACCATTAATAAACTGCCAACCATTCTAAATTTTAACAAAATTCCATGGGGTCTAGTGTGGAATTTATATATTCATAGAGTTCTTAAAAGCTATGCATATGCCCTGAATAAATTTCCAATCAGGTTATATTTCCATCTTTATCCTTTAATGTCCATGTTTGGCACTTAAAATTAAAAAAATTTGATAAGTATCCAAAATCAACTAGTGCAACCTCATAAGCATTATATATTGGTTTGTATAAATACATTGAAAATTCATTCAATACTTCAGGGCAACATGCCCCAGCCTTCCAACATTTTCCATATGTTTCCATATCCATTTAATAATGTTACAAAAACCATTGCATATACCTCCCATCTATGAGTTTGTTAACAGCTGAGTGAATTTGCAATGTAATGTGTGTGTATTATATTATTACCAATATTATTTACAAATTGTACATGCATTTTTAATTAAATACAAGTTTTAGATAATTTTATTAAGACTATTATCACTCAAAAAATCATTAATAAATGGTAAATCAGTAAACACAAGCACCTCTGCTATTTTATTAAAAAATAAAACAGCATGAAATATACAATATTCACCACAAAGCAGAGATGTTCCCTGTAATCTTGTTTTTCAATCACCCTCATAAACACAAAATCCTAGATAGGCAGTTTAACAATAGTGTTCAATGTTTGGATAATATTTTAAGGGATGTCCAAGAGAGTTTTGAAAATAAAGTCACCATTGTCAACTTGTATAATCAACAGCCAATGTAATATGGCTAAACTTATCACCTTTAAATATTTAACTAATTGTAGAGTTTCCAATGTCTAAATTTGATGTAAAGCCAAAACGATAAAGATGGCCCATGACCCAAAATTAGTAAATTACACCAAAAACTAAAATATCAGATATCCATTGCTAATTTCAAATTCTCTTTTAACAAAAGCATAGCTATTGTGATAAATTGCATGTATTCTAAGCAGTTTTGACCATTTTAAAAGTGAGTGTGGCCTTAAATTATCAATTCCAATCAATCCACCATTGGGGTTCATTTGCAAAACTTTTACAACACCAACATTGTGTATACTATGTTTCTGTAATAGATAGTTTGTTACATGTGCAACCTTTAAATGAGGGTCTTTGGTAAAGTGAACAAAATCTTCCACTGCTTGAATTTCATCAAGTTTCAACATCTTTCTATGATACAATGATTTGCAAAACACATTTATCACTTTATAACTTTTCACTGCTTATCAATATAGACTTTGGAATTGGTTTCCCCCAAAACAATAACTTCCATCAATTCAGTGAATGGGTTTTTAAATTCCAGTGCTAAATGTATATTTGCACTGCTCAATTCAGAATACAAAACCTTGTTTTTGGCCTCTGCAATGCTAGTCAGATCAAAAACCATAATCACATGTTTGTTATATTGTGTGTAGGGTATTCCACCACCATCATTATTTATTCCCACATCCTTTATTGATTCATAATATGCCTGTGCATAGTTGTCATCTCCAACTAACATGGAGTGTATGCAATATTTGATCATTCACAGGTTATTGTAACTTGATGGGGTCCTCTAAATTTATATGAACACATTTTCAAGCATCACCCCTGTAAACTGTTGATTTGGAACAATTGCCAAGGTGATTTTTCTAATGGGTCAATGGAAAAACATTTTCTCTAATAAGCATATTCTGTTCAGATGGAATTATAAATGTACATGTAAGAATTCTTGTAAAGTGGTATGTAGCAGAAGTTGTCAATAGGGTTTTTTCAATTGCCAAATGCACACTTTCTGTGACTCTAAGCTTTCTTAGAGTTAGGAAGGCACCTGTAATTTGCATTTTGTAATCTGCATTTACATCTGCAATTAAGGAAATATTGTCTTGCAATCTTAAAGGCTTTAGCTGAATATCACCACCAGGTATTAGTAATTTTCACATTAGAAAAAATCAATTGCAAGAGGGCCATAGAAGCTTTCCACCTGGCTTTCTCTGGTTAGTACTCTACATCTAAATTTTCATCACAATCCTTCATCAGTTTATCAGGGTGTTTTTTAGAAAAATACCCACTTGATGTTAATATTGAAGTCTTGTTGGCTGCACTTTTTGATAGTTCATTGGTGATCATAACTGTATGGGGCCATACTGCATCATCTGCAGGTAGTAGAATGCCATTTGCTTATAAACTATAATTGCTAAATAATTAGTGTAAGGCATTATTTGCTAAACAAACTTGATCTTGTCTTTTATCATCTGCATCATTCCAAACCAGGTTCCTACCATTGCCTTTGCATATAATTTTCACTGATAAACCAAGATGTATACTCTGCAAATCAATGTAATCATTTTGCTCTGACCTTAAATTTAATTCAATGAGTGCTCCATTAAAGCCAGAAGTTGGGAAATATTCCTGGGTACTACCACCATTAAAGTTTACCAACACCTTATCACATTTGAAAATATCTAAACAAGAACAAATGAACATGGTCATGACAGAGATCAAACTAATATCAACTGTTGGCTGGTAGGGAAACTTAACTAGAAACTTAATTGACTCTGCAGAAGGTTTCTTTTTCACTGTGTGGACAAGATTTATGTTGTTTTTTCACTGTAGAAACTGTAAATTGCTTAATTTCATGCATTGTTTTAATTGTTTTTTGTTATCCTCCACTGCTCATAGAAGCCATTATTGCTTTGTTCATAATTCCTACATTGTTTATTAAATTGATTGCTCACTGTGTTTCTTGCTACATTGCCAATTCTACATTTTAAAACGTTTTTCACATTTTCACCAGAGACTATGTCATTTAAACCCAAAATTGATTCATCCAATATCAATGCTGAATGTAGTAATCACTCCAAAGCCTTTCTGATGAGTTAATGCTGTAGGGTTTCTACCATTTGCATGTTCACAATAATATTGCTCAACACTGAATGATTTGACAATTACATGTATAGGATATTTATACTATTCTATTCTAGTACATGCATGCTTCCTAATTACTATAGTCAATTACCACTGGTAGAATTTCCCTTCAATTATTTTGTTACTGTAACTACTATTTGACTTTAGTTCATATGTAATGGGGATTGTTGGAAACACTATGTTAATTTTAAAAACCTTTGTTTGAAATTGTGGTGAATAGCCTTTTTGAAATGTTTAATCAGATTTTGAAATTCTTTCCAAGTCAAGGAGGTGAAACAAAGGTGGTCAGTAAATGCTTATTACTAACACCTATCAATTTTCCAACCATGTATGGTACATGGTTTTTTCTTTCCAAATTTGGAGACATGCCTATTGTGTGATTTACTCTGGAATTTAAGACACCAACAATTTGTTGTAGTTTATCAATATATTTATAATCCCTGCTAATGTGTAGATACTTAAATAGAATTTGTTTCAAACTCCTTATAGCTCTTTCAGCACACAGCACTTTCATGTTTGAATTTGTGCAATACACTGTTATATTATTTCTATTGTGGAAATCATTAAGCACTCCTCTATATTCTGTTCTCCTATCAACCCAAACCTTTTTCACATTACACCAGTTATCAAATTTTTTAAAAGCATAAAAATATGACTAGTAGTTTTACTATACAATGGTTGGACATAAATTTTTTTGACAAAATATCATAACAAACAACCAAGTACTTTATTCCTTTATTGTATGATGCTAGAATTTCAACAACTGCCAAATCCCCATAATTCATCAATGCCAAATGCAATAACATGATGATGTGGGAATTTTCTCACCACTGACTTGTGTATAGTATATGTATTGATTGTAGCAAGGAAATTTAAAATATTTTCCAGAGTTATTTTGGAGAATTTCAATTTAGCATTGCAGTATACCTCATAAACACCTCTGAAACTATCAGATGATGTTACAGATGTGTACAACTGATGCATGTGTTTATCCATTACAAATAATTCCAAACCATAAGTTCCATAAACCAAATGGGCAGGAATTGTACCAATGTCTTTTAAAATTGCACTCACACATTGCTTCAGCCTTTTGTTTGGTGTTTGCAGAGAATTTTTTAATTTGGCAAATGATAATGAGCCAGCACTTGTATAGGAGAGCACCTGTATTTAAACTGTTTAAAAAGTTTTTTAATTCATCACTGCCTCTGTTATCTTGTTGACATTGCTGATGAGTGGGTGTTTGAACAGCATTGCATTTTACCTGTATACTGTCTTGAGTGAAAAGGGCTTATTGTGCAGAATGATGATTACTCACTTGGTTGTATTTTAGTTGCATACTGCCACCATCAAAAGTTTGTTCTTGACAGCTATCTGTTTATCTATTGTAATTTTCCAGAGAAATAAGCTCATTTCAACTGTGGACATTGTATATGATGATTTGAGGTTTTAATGCATTTTGATATTATATATAGTTCATTATAATTTTTAAAAGACAATTGAAAAATACTAGTCCATTTGATCTTCTTAAAATTTCAATTTTTTTCGACTTTGAATGTTTTAATAGTGCAGCCTCTGTGTACTGACAGTATTTTAGAAATGTAGTCTTTTCATCACTAAGCTGGATAATTCCTTGCTCAATGTCAAAATTGATAACTTGCGCTAAATTTAAAGTTTGATCATCTCCTAGGAGCTGTATCATAGACTTTTTCAAGCATCCCATTAGGAATTTGTAAATGACACATTCTTGAATCAGTATTTTGCTTTTTCAAGTGTTTTATCCACATTAGTAAAAATGAATTATTAGCCATTCATGCATTATTGTTCTAACTAGACACTTGATTATTTCATACCAGTGTGTGTGGTTTTTTTTTTAACAATTATTGCATAAAGGTGCTATTAGTTAGCAGATGAAGTTAAAGAGATGCTTCTTCATTAATAATAATCACACAGTGTTTTTGAGTGAGAAATTAGAATGATAGTTGACATCAAGTGATACTCTACACAGGTGACAAATCACCTTGACAGACCATATATTAAACATAACATGTTTTTGATTGAACTAGTGCTTACAAATGCATCTACATGCACATAACAAGGTATGATGACACTTTTGTTTTCATAACCCATCTATATTATAATATTTCACGTTTAATCAAGAATGTTTTTAAATTTTCACCTTTAAACTAAATTATACATATCAATTTTTGCAACTTGGATATTTTGTTTAATTACTTGCACTTTAAATTTTAATATTTTTATAACTAGTAGCTTACTGAAACTATAAATTATACACATTAATTTTCACTTTTTTGTGTTATTTGGGTGATATTTACTGGGTATGTATGAAAAATTTCTAACTTTTTTCACCATCTAAGTATATTATAATATTTCACATTTAATCAAGCATGTATTTAAGTTTTCCTCTTTAAACTAAATTATACATATCAATTTTTGCTACATTGAATAATTTGTTTAATCAAATGCACTTTAAATTATATACATTAATTTTCAATTTGCTGTGGCATTTGGATAATATTAACCAGAGATGAAAAAAAAATTCCAAGTCATAGTAAAGTATATACAATGGTCATGTGATTTTATAGATGTTGTTTTTCACCTACAAATTATTATACTAAATTTTCTAAAAATCTCTGTAATCCAACTTTTAAATGCCATGCACCTGTATTTTTGGGGTGTGAATAATAGACTATTTACAAACATTTGTATGCTTAGAATGCAACCTCAACATGGAATTGTGACTAGTTTAATGATTGGAAATCATATCAATGGATTGGAAAAAAATGATATCAACTACAAGGTGGTGAATAACATATGTATTATCATTTCTATACCAACTACAATATGGGCAGATAGGGAATGTGTACATTAAAGACATAAAAGCATAAAAGCCATGTAATGTATGCATCCACACAAGAGTCACAAACCACAAATATGCTGAAAAACATGTGCAAATTTGGAAAGGTAGTTGAAACCAGAAAACCCATGTAATGTAGACAGCCATGCAAGAGTCATAAACCAAATAAAACTGAAAAACGTGCAAAGTTGACAAAAAATGTAACAATCAGCAAACATGTGCATCCTGCAAAAATCCGTATAAACCAAAAAAGAAATGCAAAGAAAAGACCATTGTGTAAAACTAATGTAAGAATTGTGTATTAATGAAAAACAGCATGTATATGTATAAATCCTACTAATGACATTGCTTGTATAATTTTTCGTAAAGCAAAATTGTCTTTATCATGTAAGTCTACATATCATATGCCTGTAATGTTTAATCATGACAAATATTTTTCCATTTTGTATTTGTAAAAAATAAATTAAACAAATGGCATTTTTACAATGAAATAGCAGCATATCTGAAAAACGAAATGTAGCCTTTTGCATGTAATATATAGAAAATAACAAATTGGTATGCAGACTAGCTAAGCAATAGAAACATAGGGAATAATTTATGGAAAAGAACATTAATTATTTGCAAAAACATAATGTGAATTAAGTGAGAAACTTGAATCCTCCTAATTAGTCGGCTAATGTATATTAACAACTGTGTAAACAAACAATAGTAAGCATGCAAATGAAAATAATGTGTGATATGCCGCTCACAATTAGCCAGGTATATTAGCAAACAAGTAATGAAATTGGCCACATAATTGAGTCACTATTGCAGATATGTGTTTATGAACCAGCCCTTGTAAATGTCACAAAAATGTGTCAGGAATTACATTGCCACTAGATGATGTTGCAAACCTGTTGCCAATATCCATGAGTCAGCAGAAGACAAAAGGTCAGTTTGTGAGATCTCCAGTCTTTCCTATACTACTCACATATGGTGTCACAAGCAATATTATTTTCAGAGTGGGGTAATTTTGACCAATAAAACAATATTCATGCAATTATTTTATCACAAAAATTATGAATGTATTTACATATAACTTATTTTCTATGCAATGTACATAAATGGGAATCCAGTGTGAACGGTTGGCTACATGTTTTCCACAAGTTTTCTCAACATTGCATTGTGATTATGTTTATAATCCAAGTTAACCCCATAAATCAGAAATAATTTAGTCCTACAATGCTTACAAGTTTGGTAGTGATACCATTGATAAGCTGAGTCAGAAATATACATTGAAAAGAATAACAAGGAAATGGCCATTTATATGTAATTGAAAAGTAGTGATGCAGCACAAAATGCATTAGTGCTGTTGAAGAAACTGAAACACTACAATATCAATAAGAAAAAGCCTTCTAAAGAAACTCGCAATGGAAATATTCACCCTACAATTAACGTCAAGATTACATCATGAGCCATGACAGCATGCATACAATATTTCACATGCAAACTTGGAATTTTGCAAGAAATATATATTCAAGAAATGCCTACAAGTGCATGTTCCAGTAAGCAAGACAAAAGGCAAGTTAATTTTATGTAGTAGTTCAAATGGCAAAACAGTCATAAATTTTTAGTATATGTTGTAATTTTGAATGTATGTAACACCTAGTAACTGCTATTCATCTAAATCATGCTGCAAATAAAAATTTTTGATGTAGTTCTAGTAATGTTTTGCATTTGGGTCAATTGTGACCTCAAAACCTACTTTATATAATTTTTTATAATATAGTTCAATTTTTAAAGACCATTTCACAAATTATGTTATTCTCAATATTAAAAGGCCTCCTGTGTACATTTTATAAAGCACATAAACTAAAATATAGTCATTTACAGGGGTGGACTGGGCCGGCAGGCGAGCAGGCAATTGCCCACTATGCCATACCAGGCCGCATTTGCACATGGGCTGGGCAGCTGTGCAATCACAAATTAACAGACAAAGCCAAATTGATAGTGCAAATGATAGTGTCAACCTAGGCAGGTAATCAACCTACAATCTTAGCCACTTTCTTGTGCCATAACTTTTACAATTGTCCAATATTATTTGCACTGCTTCAGCATAGAATATAGCATAAAGATATGAACGCCTAATTTTGAAGGGATTATCAATTGATTATTGTGTACTATATAAACATTTTTCCTTTAGTCGCTCTCAGATTGTGTGCATTTGAAAAATCAATTAAGATGATCAGTCACTCCATCTAAAAGTAGTGCATCAATGCCACTAATTTGAGTTTTACTATATTGACTTCTATCTATTATTAAAGATCCAATACAAAATAGTGAATCTTCAATATTTGGATGACATTATCTTCTATACATTATACCTTTCTGTTATATATTATGGCTTTCTACTATAGTGACTTGTCCATATTTAGACAGCCAGTACCTCTGTAAATTCTTATTCAATTTCTTAGCTCTTTTCAGCATTTTTAGAGCTACTTTAATTCTATTTTACAATGTTAAAATTATCAAATAAATTAATCAGCAAAAATTGCAATTGACAACATTGTTTGAAAACTTTTATAATAACTTATAACTTATGTGTATAATTTTATTGTGATAATGTGTTTTATTTCTATCTGTTTTAACTACATTATTTTTATTTATGAAGTGCATAGGAGGTGCCAAGAAGTTACCAATTTAAAAGAAAAAAGCTGTAGCACAAGATGCAGAAAAATTTCACTCACTTGTTGATTGGTTCAATCACAGGTCTGCACCAACTTCTAGTCAGTCTCATCACTCAGATTCCAGTGCAGGTGTGCACGATGATGTATAAACCCTAACCGACGAAGCTGTGCAAACTGACAATGCTGATGCTCCTGGTATTGACTTATTTAAACGTTCAAATCCCTATAATATGATTTTTTCCGAAGCATCCAATACAACCAGAAGATAACGTTTTGTTTGATAAATCACATATGGTCTACTACAAAAAGAATGGTATACACTGGGAATAGTTAACATATTCGAGCAAATGTTCCGCATTATTTTCCTTAGGTTGTCTTGCATTTAATAAAGAAAGAGTTTATTTGTTTCGGGATTAAAGGACATTAGTGTCAAGCACCTTTACATGCAAATTGAACAACACAAATGCACAGCAAACCATTCTTCATGCACTGAAGCTTTTCTAACAATTGGAAAGTCAGATATCTATGCTCAACTTATGAATAATGGAAATGAATTACACAATAAGTTAGTTGCAAATAGAAGACATGTCATCAGTTATCACATTGATGTCATTAAGCTTTTGGGAAAGCACGGATTAAGTTATCGCAGAAAAAGATATGACGCTGATTTTCATTGAGTAATCTCAACGTTGATCATGCCATATTTCTAGAAATACTTACCTTACTAAGCCATTACAATACATGTTTGAAGGGACATATTGATGCAGCAATTAAGGAAAGTCATCAGATGTCTTCACTCACACCACAAAAGGGCAAATCGCAAAGGAAGGGTAGAGGCATTTTTGTTTCATCTCTATCAAAAATTACTGTGAATTTCATTATTGATACTCTTGCTACCATGGTACACACAGTCATAGTAAGAAAAGTTCAGGAAGCACAAATGTTCTCAATCAGAATTGATACTACTCAGGATATAAGTGTAACAGACCAATGTTGTGTAATTTTATGATATATTACAGAAAATCATGCTAAGAAACATCTTGGCATGAAGCAAGGTAAGGTAAGTGCCACAAAATTAGCCACCTTTGAGTTAATTCGAAGCTTCTCGCTGATTCAAAATTGGATATCATGAAATGTGTCGCAAGTTTTACTGATGGTGCATCCAATATGCAAGGTGCTTACAATGGTTTTGCAGCATGTCTTACTACTGTTTCTCCTAATCAACTTCACATTTGGTGTCACGCGCATGTCTTGAATCTGGTGATGGTGGATGCTTCAAACTTTCCAAGTGCAACGAATTTATTCAGGCTGCTTAACTCATGTGCTGTGTTCTTCTGTGAATCGCATTTATGAATTGATGTATAAAGAAAATATGCTAATGATGGTAGACAACTTAGCGCTCTTCTAGGCAAAGCTAGATGGTGGGCTAAGGAGAAGATATTGAGGACTTTTTTTTGAAGCTTTGATGACCCTGAAGGGTCGTATTTTGTAGCACTTATTATTTCACTCGAGGAAATTGAGGTATGTCCTAATATGACAGCCGAAGTTAGGGATAATGCCAAATGCTTGCAAAGCTGTCTGTTGAAGTATGAGACGATTNGATGTCTTCACTCACACCACAAAAGGGCAAATCGCAAAGGAAGGGTAGAGGCATTTTTGTTTCATCTCTATCAAAAATTACTGTGAATTTCATTATTGATACTCTTGCTACCATGGTACACACAGTCATAGTAAGAAAAGTTCAGGAAGCACAAATGTTCTCAATCAGAATTGATACTACTCAGGATATAAGTGTAACAGACCAATGTTGTGTAATTTTATGATATATTACAGAAAATCATACTAAGAAACATCTTCTTGGCATGAAGCAAGTGAAGGTAAGTGCCACAAGATTAGCCACATTTAAGTTAATTCGAAGCTTCCTCGCTGATTCAAAATTGGATATCATGAAATGTGTCGCAAGTTTTACTGATGATGCATCCAATATGCAAGGTGCTTACAATGGTTTTGCAGCATATCTTACTACTGTTTCTCCTAATCAACTTCACATTCGGTGTCACGCGCATGTCTTGAATCTGGTGATGGTGGATGCTTCAAACTTTCCAAGTGCAACGAATTTATTCAGGCTGCTTAACTCATGTGCTGTGTTCTTCTGTGAATCGCATTTATGAATTGATGTATAAAGAAAATATGCTAATGATGGTAGACAACTTAACGCACTTCTAGGCAAAACTAGATGATGGGCTAAGGAGAAGATATTGAGGACTTCTTTTTTGAAGCTTTGATGACCCTGAAGGGTCGTATTTTGTAGCACTTATCATTTCACTCGAGGAAATTGAGGCATGTCCTAATATGACAGCCGAAGTTAGGTATAATGCCAAATGCTTGCAAAGCGGTCTGTTGAAGTATGAGGCGATTGCCACTGCCCAACTATACTTGCAAATTATTAAGCATACCACGCCGTTGTCCATGTACTCACAAACACACGGCATATACTATTTTACAGCTCATAAAATGGTCATGGCAACATTGAATACATATCCAAATACTCTCGTGATTTTGATTCTGTAAGTTCAGCTCCCTCTCGTTTTGCAGCATGGGCAAATGATTCTATGCTTGATATCAGCGACTCAGTGTATTCAGCAATTTTCACTGAAACATGCACTTAAGAAGAAAGATAATGCCAGTTGAAGGAGCACAAGACGAGCCGATTGATAGTGGGAAACAGAGATACACTGTCAATACGTCTAATACAGTCTTTGATGCTATAACAACTAGCCTATCATCCCGATTTGCAAAACATGCTGACTGCTACAAATGCTTTTCAATTTTTCATCCAAAGCTGTTTAGTACTACTAACTTTGATTCCATATCTGTGGATATTATTCCTCCATTGAGCAATGTTTTAATTGAATTTGATGAAATAGCTATGCCATCTCACATAAAGGATGAAGTACACGATTTTTCACTGAAATGGAAAAGCCTAAGACGGCCAACATATCATGATATTGATAGTCATCTGCCAGGAGAGCAAATTCAGGAAATGGAAGAAATGTTTTACTCTTACTCAGAAACGGAAGAAAAAGGCAATTAATTATGTCTCATTTCATGTTCTGTTTCTGGCATACAAACATCTTCTAACTATTCCGATTTCAAAGGTTGCTTGTGAGCATTCTTTTTCCAAGTTAAAGTACATCAATACATGTCTAAGATCCACCTTTAGTGATGGTCATTTGGATTCTTTAAAGCTGCTAGCATCGAAACAAGTTATTTTGGCTTTAATTGAAAATGAGGATGTGGTCAATGAAGTCGCTCGAAAGAGCAAGTCATTTTTCAAATTGCTTTTATATTTATGATATCATATGAACCACTTTGAAAATATATTTTGATTTACGCTAATGTTTGTTATTGCAGTCTTGGTAAAAAGAAGTCTTTGTAGCGAGCGCCTCAAATTGTTAGAATTTCGCCTGCAGCACTTGTAATAGTTCCTGTTTTGACATGAAACACATTCTTCGCGAAATTAGTTTCTCCTTATTACCTAAAAATTAGTCACATCGGGCATTGGGCACTTTCTAAAAAATGCCGCCAATATTTTCAAATAAAAAGGCATAGAGTGCCCGCTGTGAGTCGAATTATGGGCAGATTTCCAGTTGCAATCGCCCAGGGCGGTTTTTGCCCAGTTCGCCTCTGCTCATTTGTAATACTAATATACTTATCTATACAAAATCAAGTCATTAGAACATCTTAAAATAATTTTGGCCCACTTTTATCCAAATTTCTAGTTTGTAAAGAAATGTAACAAGAGAGAGATTGGGGTTAAATTACCCAAATTGAGTCTAGTTTCTAACAAAAGCCTTAAAAACGATCGGACTTTCAAAAAAGACATTCAACTAAACTTATCTTATATTTGTAATCAAACGCAAATGCATCTAAAAGAAAACATTTGCAAAACACAAATATTGAGATAAGGTTCTAGGAAAAGATTGTGCAATATAAATATACATAAAAATGCGTATTTACCATTAAAGAACCATGATTGTCACTATTACATTTTTGATACTGAGCGAGAAAAAACCCTTCGGCCTATGAATATTAACATCCTCTGATCGAACGCAACCATTGAAATACCTAGTTTGGTGAAGATCTGATTATGGAAATGAAAGCCTTCGATCACGGTTACCCACCGTGGAAAAGTTTTCAATAGAATACGAGCTGTTAATATACACCAATTTCTACTCCAATTTCTATGAATGTCAAATTTCTAAATAATTTGCAAAGTAGATGTATTTTTGTTTTGGATTAAATTTCTATTTTATCTTATCTTATATAGGGACTCTATACTCATTAATTATATTAATATTGAGGGTCTTATTAAATATGTTACAACTTTTGCAATACAAATTACTAATCGAATTTATGTGCAATCGCATGTTTCACGGATTTATTGACGTCGTCAAATTGTACACACCTCTGTTGACTGATGTTGGCTAGCGATGAATACGTTGTCAAATACAGACTGCAATTCTAATTACATTTTGCTATGGACCAATAAAACTTAGCTATATATATATATATATATATATATATATAGCGCATATATTAGTGTGGAAAAAGAGTGACCCCATCAATTGGTTTGCATAGGTTCAACTTTTTATAGATTTCAAATAGAGTGAAAGTCATTATTCATTCAAAAATCGTGAAATTAATTACTTTGATTAAATGTCGGGATTACAACGCTTTTTGTACCAAAGCTAGAACATGATTTTTATAAGTTATGATAATGGCGATAAATGAAATACGTAAAGAGAATAGATGACGAAACATACTTGCTAAAATAACTCATCACTAAGTCTAGCTATCAACATTAATTTGGCAAAAACTATTTGACGCAACAACAGCTAGCATCAATTAAGAGTAGTAATTTCTTAGAAATTTATTTGCCTTATATTTAGAATAACTCAATAAAATTGAGCTATGCCAACGTAGATGATAGACTAAGAGTTGAACTATAAATNGTCAAACCAACTTTCTTTTCTATAATTTGTTGTACTTGGTGTGTAGTTGAATTGGAGGGGTGGGTGTGGTCGGATTTCAAAGAGGTAGGCGTAAAGTTTACTTCGAAATACTGTCAATTGCTATCATGCGTTGGAGCAAAGATTAGAGTGCGTTTGCCGTGGAAGCGTATTTTTACAACCGTCAGTTTGTTTTTGTCACCCTGTATGCATTTCCGGCCCGGAAATCAACTCTCTTGCATGGAGTACAACACAATAAAGAATTTGTATTACTAGGCATGTGAGAACACCTGAAACATTGAGGCTGTGCAGAGTTCATTTTTGTAATTATTGGCCCCTATTTTTTGAAGAGAATGAGGTAATAGTTACAATAAAATGATTTTTTGTCAAACAAATTTAAGAATTAGATCAAGGGAGATTTGGTTTCAGCAGTGAAGAGCAACAGTGTACAATTTAATGGCTTTAATGAATGCTCAGCGAAAACGCTTACCGGGCCATCTGATTTCAAGAAGGGCTGATTTGGAATTTCCAGCCAGTTCACCGGACTTAACTCCCTGTGCTTTGATTTTTATTTGTGAGGTTACTTGAAAACCAGAGTTGATGTCAACCGCACAAGCATTGTAGCAAATTTGAAAGTTCATTTTACTCACCGATATGCTAGTGATGGTCATGGAAAGTACCAGAAAATCGTTTGTCGAGATTATGAATTCTGGAGTCGTAATTGTAAATTAAATCCCACGCATTTGTACATTGACGATGATTTATAAATCGAAACCGGTTGGAAATATTATATATATATATATATATATA
>CABFPE010000208.1:465416-485648 GCA_900660155.1 Hofstenia miamia | reverse complement strand
AGTAAAACATATAATTGGAAAGGAAATTATAAGACTATCCCAAAGGCAGAAGTCAATTAAATATAATGTAAGCCTTAAATTACACAATGAAATTGGGAAAATGATCATTTGCTGATGCAAAAAATCTAATATGTATATATATATATATATATATATATATATATATATATGTTATACAACATTATCTAATATCTAAGGTCATTAATATAATAACAATTATAATACAAATAATAATATTGCATTATTCAAATTTTTGCTTCAAGTTCATGTGTTCAGATATTGCGTTTAACACATATTCAATCTTAAAACTCTTCTTCATTGATTGCTTTAACTAAATAATTTCATTTAAGTTAATAGTTTTGTTTCTTGGTATTAGAATATCTATATTTTTATTTGTATTCAATAGTTTATTTTTAGATGTCAATGTACTTAAATATAATCTGATATAATTTGTTCATTGCTTGTACATGCATTATCTGAAATTCCCCAGAGGATTGAAATGGGGTTGCTTGTACGTTTCTTGTATATTTTCTAATGCATTATTAGTGGTTTTTTTAATATTTTTTTACTTTTTATACTAAGATTCTGTTTGCAAATTGGTAAATCATTTATCGACTACTCCTCATATTTTGTGGTTATCAATGTTTCAAAATATTGCAAACAATTTGCTTCATAAACTGGTGCCTGTAGTTTTAGTCTAAAGTGGGTCAATAAGAAATGAGACAACCTTTTATTAATTATATTTGTGGTTAGATCACGTATTATGTTTAAAAAAGTTGAATTGCTTATAAAAAAGTTATATAAAAAAATTTTTCACTTTGCGAAGAAATTGTCTTTGTTTAATTTTTGTACTGTTTTTTACATTTAAATAATAGATGAAAAATTAATATACTTAGCGGAACATTTTCTTTAAAATCGAGACGCGGGACATTTGTTTATATGGTGGGACTGTCCCTCCAATTGCAAGCCGCCTGGTCACCCTAGTCTAAAAGTAGATGCATTTTTTATTGTAGTGATCCCTACTAATTCTTAAGCAAGTGTTTGTTTCTTGAACTACTTCACGTTTTTCCTATTATCGATCCCCATTGCTTTAGATTTTTCTTATATTTGCTGCTCTTGCGTTTTACATCGTGACACTAATTCTGAAAATGAACAATTCTAGATCACCTTTTACTTAAGTGACCCTATTTTGTGCTACAGATAGAACTCCGCTGAAATATTTTTACATTTGCTTTCAGCTGTTACCCTACATTTTAATTTTCATAAAACTTTTGTAAGTTGTTACTAAATCTTAAATTTGATTATCTTTTGATTATTTTGAGCCCAGATTATGTTGGGCCTTTTATTAATGCAGATTTTCATTGTTGTTAGTTTCATGAATATTCAAAGTGCAACATGTACAATAGTTAGATTATGTACATGGAGGTTCAAACGTATAATACATGTTAATTGGTAACCTAACCTGTTGATTCGTAGCTAAAATGATTAGAATTATGAAATTGATTACATGTATTGTTAATGAGAAAGCATTTATATTTAAGTCTCCATTTTCTAGAAAAATTATTAAATTAAGATTAATTTTGATAACTTATTCTTCTAAATCCATTAAGTTTTCACTTGTATTCTTCTAAATCCATTAAGTTTTCACTTGTAGTCCTAATTATTTAATTATTTAGTTTGCCCATCAAAGACTTAGTGTGCACTCTTAATTCGAAAAAATCTTACAAATGTGTTTATTATAAATATTGACATTTTTAATTTTAATATAAATAATAGGGCTTGAACATTTTCTTACTATTTTCTTAAGTTCTAGACAATTTTGAAGATAACATTTCATGAAAAAAAATATCTAATGCATGGAATATATTTTGTTTTTATATATCATGTCTTAGGATACAATTNATAGTTAGATTATGTACATGGAGGTTCAAACGTATAATACATGTTAATTGGTAACCTAACCTGTTGATTCGTAGCTAAAATGATTAGAATTATGAAATTGATTACATGTATTGTTAATGAGAAAGCATTTATATTTAAGTCTCCATTTTCTAGAAAAATTATTAAATTAAGATTAATTTTGATCACTTATTCTTCTAAATCCATTAAGTTTTCACTTGTAGTCCTAATTATTTAATTATTTAGTTTGCCCATCAAAGACTTAGTGTGCACTCTTAATTCGAAAAAATCTTACAAATGTGTTTATTATAAATATTGACATTTTTAATTTTAATATAAATAATAGGGCTTGAACATTTTCTTACTATTTTCTTAAGTTCTAGACAATTTTGAAGATAACATTTCATGAAAAAAATATCTAATGCATGGAATATATTTTGTTTTTATATATCATGTCTTAGGATACAATTTTATTGACTCATTGCATGTTGCACACAATCCTAACAAATTCATTATTATCTCCAAGGAAATATTTTTTTAAGCCAGCTTTGGCATAATCCCCCACAGAATATACAGCTTGTTTGATTTTACTTGTAAACGAATTAGTGGACTGTTTTTCTTCTGTTTTCAAAGAACTTGGTTTCTCAAAAGCATTCGTATTTTCATTAGTAGGAAAAATCTTTGACGATTTTGGTTTTATTTTTGATGTAATGTACCTTTTAATTTTTTGAAACCACGATTGAGCTTTTGCTGAAGGAGTTTCCTTATCCGATTCGGTATCTGAAGGCAGATTTATGATGTCATTTTCTTCTTGGATTTCTTTATGCATTGAAACACTTTCTTCTTTACCTTTATTACCTAGCCCTAACAAAGATTTTCCTTTTGACCAGGCATTTGATACAAAATTTTTAGCTTTTGAATAGCCCCTTGAAACAATATCTTTAGTTTTTGAATAGCCCCTTGAAACAATATCTTTAGTTTTTGAACAGAAAGCTGATGCAATTGGTTTTGCCTTTGCATAAGCAGTTGTTACTACTTCTTTAACTGCTGAGTAACCAGCAGTTACTACTTTTTTTCCATTTTGGTATACATTGTTTACGCTTTCATTTTTCTTGAACAACGATTTAAAGGATTCCCATTTCGTTTTAATGAAATCTTTACCTTTCTGAAACCATGACTTGAATTTCTCTTGCACTTTTTCAACAAACTTTTTTTTAAGGTACTTGAACACGGCACCCAATACTTTACTTACAGTAAAGAAAAGGCATGAGTCAAACAGATCCCTAAGCCAACTAAAAACGCCTTTCAAAAAGTTCCACAGATGCGAGAATATCAATTTTATACCATTATAAAGGCCTAGGACTATATCAATCAGAAATTGAATAATTTTTGATAAAATTCCACTGGTTTTTTTCTTATTTCCCGTTTTCGCCCAAATAATGATGTCGTCATTGTCTTTCACATCCAACCCAGGACAGCTTACAGCTTCGATTCTCTTCATCACAGTTTCAATATCGTATTCATCATCATAAATGTATTTTTCAATGTCTTTAGAATATTTAAAAGTTAAGACATTTCCTGATGAAGGATCAATCGTAATGATTTCATTCGATATTATATTCTTCACAATTACTTGTAACCCATTTTTGAAGACTATATGATCACCTCTGCATAGTTCCTGTATTGAATTAACTTTATGAATTTTCCGATTGAATTTCAATTCCTTAGGGGTATTTCTATTTGAAGATCTTCCCTCTTCAAGCTCTTCTTTAATGTGTTGTTCTACTACTGCAAGTTTTTGTTCGATTGTTTGAACCATTAGTTAACACTAAATTTACTTAATTAACATTTAAGTACTATGTAATGGGCTCAATCAATAACTTGATTGTTCATGTAATGATTCCCATTGAAAATATTAACATGCAAAGTTTCTGAAAAAAACTCCATAATTCGTCTCAAATAATTTATTGAAATTTAACTATTTTCGTTTAGACTTGTACTTTCAATGTATCCTTTTTTTGGAAGAAATGTTTTGCAGAATTTATACCCATGAAATTACAAAAAATGCAATTAGAAAAAGAAATCTAAATATTTAAAATTTTGTTAAAAGGAATCAGAATTTCAATTTTCTGATGCACAAAAAGCATTTGCTTATCTACCTCCAAATTTTTATTTGTTGATATACTCATCAAATCAATATTGACGTAAATATTAGGATGTTTTAAATCAATGCTGTAAAGTTACCTCTAATGAATATATTTTCAACTATTTCATTTCAATTCTGTTAGACATATTTTCTTCTATGAACTTACATATTTCAGAACTTGAGGACCGTGTGTTTTCATAATGTCCCAAAATGTATGATCAGAAATTTTGAATTTAACATTTTGACATAATTTATGCAATTTTAATAACTAGTTGTTGAAAATTCTAAGCATGGTGCATTGTCATATAAAAAAGTGGAAAATGTGTTTTTGAGTAATTTGGGATGAAATATTTACAAAATAGACAGACTTATTTGAATTTCTGCACTATGTAAAATCGATTTTAGTTGTTCATTTCTACGATGGTTTATTGATTACATGTAGTGAATATTCCAAAATTATTACGAAGAATACGTTCGGATGGAAATTCTATCGCAACTGGTTTTAAAGTCAGCGTTTATATACTTAGTAAGATGAAAAATACAACAAATACATAATATATAGAGAATTCCAGATAGAGATTGCTCCAATCATAAAATTTTCCTATAAAAAGCACAAATTAAGGAATTGTAATAAACTCAAATTGTGTTCAATTCTTCATTATTTTCATCATCAACATCACTAGCATCTCCAGACTTTTCCTGCAACGATTTTGAAAAGTAAATACAATCCTTGTGAGTTTATCGAATTATTAAAATTTCTGGTTTAACAATGGGATAATTGATTGTGTATCACGCCTCACAAAAATCGTAGAATAAAGTTGATTAATTTTCTATCTTAAACTTTGTCAAAATTAGATTTTTATAAACAAATGTTGAAGGGTGATTAACAATTTTTTTCTGATAATAATAAAAACGAAATTTGATTTTTTTCTCTAGTGGTCCTGATTTAGTAGTAGATTTGGGAATATTTAATCCCTTCACCCGTAAGAATATTTATATTCAAAAGAGACATTTAGCCCAATTTCCACTAGTGTTCCTTGTACGTAACGAACCCATTTGTCCGCATTTTGAACAATTTAATTCAAGTCTATTAAGTAGTATTAAAGGGTTTTTACATGGACATATCTATGGGGTAGAGTCCACTCATTCAATAACGAAGTATGGGCTAAAACATGTGCTTATGACTGAATGACAAGTAAATAAGAAATTTTCAATGAGAAATTCGATTTTTGTAGAAATATTCAATTTTTTTCATACCTAGTTTTCAGATAATGAGGTTGCCTACGCCCAATGACAACAACCACCCTGAAATATTTTGTTTTTTGAAGCAAATATTTGTGAGTCCCGTATATGCGCGCCATGCGCAAAGTTAGAGGTAGTCGCGCTTGGACGGGAGAGGAGACAATTATCTATCTTGCGGTATTTTTAGATTTTAAGCATCTTCATTAGTTATAAGCGTTTAAAAATTTTTTGTTGAAATCATCACAGATTTGGACAAATTCCTAGTGGAAATTGGGTTAAATTTGAATACAAACTACTGATAATTACTTACAGCTATTTTAATTGGCAGAGGAAAACATTTAATATTTCATTTTATATATGCATCCTTTATAAATCAGGGTTCGGAATTGTTATTTTCCGATAGGTTAAATACAATTTACCCAAAAATGTAAAATAGGGGCATTCTAGAAAACACCGACTTAACCACTTTTCAAAATTGAATGGAGATTTTTAAGTTTTTAAATTTATTTTTTCATATATGATGCAATACAATTTAAAAAAACTTTTTGATAGTTTTATGTTTTAATATATTGAAGATCAAATAATATAAAATTTTTAATATATTTTGAATATATTTGTATTTCATAAATCTTACTTAACTCAAATGGCGATGATGCAAAACTGTAACTATTGCAACTGAAAATTGACGTTGAATGCCAATTGAAACCCTTCCAAATTCATCACCTAAAAATATGATACAAGAACAGAGTTTTTATTTTTATTTATTTCTCTTCTAAAAGCAACTAAGCTCTTTCTACTATCTTTTTTATAAAGATATGCATGTATTTATTGAAAATGGACTCAACAATTTTTTGTGTGATTTGCTCAAAAATTAATGAATTGCATCTTTATGTTTATACCATAGACCACTTAAATAGAAGGACTAGTAACTTCGTTTTAGTTTGTGAAATTTGGGTCCCATCTTCGTTTCAGTTTGTGAAATTTGGGTCCCATCATTTTGTGAGGCTTAACGGGACGACCAATAACTATGCACTTATTTGATATGCCACATAAAATATAAAACAGAACTAATAGTCACGTCACTGTACATCTGAAAGACTGGTACGATATGGCAAATAGGGGGGGTGCGTCCCCCTCACCCATAATTTAATGTATTAACTTTTCAGTAGCTATTTTAGTTCATAGCACACTTAGATACTTTTATTACTTAATATTTTGTACATACACATATAGACATTTCCACGAAAATGGGGACATTGGTATGAAAATATCAATTAACCCAATATAGTACATTTCATATACTATTCGAAAGCTAAAAATGTGTAGAAATGAAATTTTTAATTTGCATCGACCTCAATTGTATTATTTCTTCCTCATAGCAATTTATTCATACAAGAAACAGAAACTATCAAAACTTATGCTTGTGCTGAAATAATTACTTAAATTCATATTGTGACTGCCCATTTCATCCAATAAAATATTTTTTTCGATGTGACACACAGGCAGTAAAGACTTCTGTAATGCTCAACACCTTGGGTAGTTTTGCTACATCACATAGCCATGAGGATGTAAAAAAAATCCTGTTTTGTGAAGACTGTAACGTCCGACACCAAATTTTTGATATTTTAGCTAATATTCTTCAAATTTTCAACTGCCACATATTTTTTTTTTCAAAACCAAGCCCAATGATCGTCTGTCATAATAAAATAATTAACTTCTTAAGCAAGTTCAAATTTTCTATCATTTTTTCAATGTGTGGTTGTAACGTCCGACATTTTGTGGAGTTGGATGCTACAAGAGCAATTCATTTTTTCTATTAATTTAGCTCTATTAATGATATATTCTAAATTACGTTTATATTTGATGATGTTTCTTCAAATTTAAAATTTATTCAATTTTTAGGTTTTTTAATTCCTTATGCCAAACAATGTGAAAAAGTTCAAATGGAGACATCCCAGGGACATTCACTGGTTTGGTGCTGAAGATTTTAGATTACGTGAAGCCTTGAGAAAAAGAATTTACGTTCAGAATTTTAAAGATAAGGCTTGAAGTGGCTATACAAGCATTGAAAAAATGAAAAGGTCACTAAAAAAATAGTTGCATTATATAGAGAAGGGCGATGTAGTATACATAATTCATCCAATTTTTCAGCGATTTAGAGAACTACTTCTCGAGTTATTACACAAATCTACTTCCAAAAGATCATGTGCTTTGTTTAGAAATCTGTGTAGTACGTTTCTAGATTATCATACATGTTCTAACAGTAGAAATTCTCTTGCTAGAGATTCTGATCAGGAAAATATCTCTAAGGCAAGAACAATTATAAATTCATCATATTTACATGATGAGATTAATGATTTTTACATTGATCACTCGGTAAAATCATGTTGTATAGTAAAGGTAAGGAGCAGATTTTGCATTTTTACTTTATGGACGTTTTTCGGCTGTGCAAACAAGATCATGATCGTGATAATAATCCTGTAAAAAATCCATATTTGCCAGCCTAAGACCACCATATGTGTTAAAGTTTAAAAATATGCCTCATTTTTCATGTCTTTGTCCAAAGCATGAACATTTATGGGTTAAGTTTAACGAATTTTGCAAAGCCTATTTGAATTTTCAAGCTGAGATCGAAACTGGATTTCTTTATGCTAATCCTACTGAATTATGCTAACTTTAACTATATGAGATACAATGTTTTTTAGATTAATCAAAATATGGAAAAAGTTATAATACAAAATCGACTTTATTTGGATATTTCTGTCTTAAACTATGATTATAGATTGTGTTGTATGCTATATTTCTCAAATGAATAGTTCTCCACTAGCTAATGGCCACTATAAATATTCCAGTTTTTGCATAGTTTTAATTGAAGCGTCCGACACTGGTAGCGTCCGATCCACCAATACCACTTTATGTGAGCAAAATTGCTTGGGTAAAAATAGTTGCTGCTTAAAAAAATATTGATATCTATTACTAATAAATAATAAATATGTGTAAGCTCAAAGTAACATAACGTAAGCACCTAATTGTTTTGGGCAGAATATTACAGCACTTCTAAAAAAATATCCAGTTTTGTATGACATTTTTACATAACGTCCGACATCAAGTGTTAGATTTCAATATAATTACAAATTAGGAAACTGGCAAAATAGTGGATCAGCTCGGAGATTAGTTAGAAATGTCTTAAAGTTTTTCATAGTTGGGTATAAATTCACACATCCATCAGGTAACAAGTTCAGGAGTTGGATGCAGAGTAGAAACGGGGATCTTCTAAATCGCTCTGTCGTGACATGGCGACGGTATAAAGCGACACTTGGGACGTAGTTCATCCGGCGAAGATTATGGATACAGGTCTTCACTTCGGGGCGGTACTGCAGCAGAGCCCGGGGGCAGAGTCCTTGGCAAAGTTTGAACGCAAAACAGGACAGACCGAAGTTCCGTCGGTAGGACAGAGTGTCCAGACTTAAGTCATTGTAGATTGTCTATGGGGTGGCGTCAAGGGGCCGAGATTGTTGATGGTTCGCATGGCGTGACGCTGTAGAGTTTCTAGCTTGCGGGACAGCACAGGGCCAATGCCCGCCAGGAGGATAGATCCGTATTCAAGATGTGGTCGAATATAGGCCACATACAGTTTTCGCAGGAGCAGACGCGGAAGAAAACGGCGCAATAGTCGAAGCACAAACAATTCACGTGACACTGATAAGCAAATCTTTGATACATGGGCGGTAAATTTTAGGTCATCCGAAAGAACAACACCTAGGTGGTTGTGAGTATGTACATATGGGATAAAGCTGTTCATAAAGCAAATACCAGGCGGGTTAAATCTTGAATGAGGGCGTTTGATCAGCATTGCAACAGTCTTCTTGGGGTTGAAGCGCATGCCCAAGACATTGGCCCAGTTCGCGGCAATCTCGAGGGTAGAGTTCAGTAAGGCAGTGGCAATCGCAGAGTCAGGATGCGATGCAGAGATCAGCGTGTCGTCAGCGAACGAAAGTGGCATAATTTCACNGGTATAAATTCACACATCCATCAGGTAACAAGTTCAGGAGTTGGATGCAGAGTAGAAACGGGGATCTTCTAAATCGCTCTGTCGTGACATGGCGACGGTATAAAGCGACACATGGGACGTAGTTCATTCGGTGAAGATTATGGATACAGGTCTTCACTTCGGGGCGGTACTGCAGCAGAGCCGGGGGCAGAGTCCTTGGCAAAGTTTGAACGCAAAACAGGACAGACCGAAGTTCCGTCGGTAGGACAGAGTGTCCAGACTTAAGTCATTGTAGATTGTCTCTGGGGTGGCGTCAAGGGGGCCGAGATTGTTGATGGTTCGCATGGCGCGACGCTGTAGAGTTTCTAGCTTGCGGGACAGCACAGGGCCAATGCCCGCCAGGAGGATAGATCCGTATTCAAGATGTGGTCGAATATAGGCCATATACAGTTTTCGCAGGAGCAGATGGGGAAGAAATCGGCGCAACAGTCGAAGCACAAACAATTCATGTGACACTGATAAGCAAATCTTTGATACATGGGTGGTAAATTTTAGGTCGTCCGAAAGAACAACACCTAGGTGGTTGTGAGTATGTACATATGGGATAAAGCTGTTCATAAAGCAAATACCAGGCGGGTTAAATCTTGAATGAGGGCGTTTGATCAGCATTGCAACAGTCTTCTTGGGGTTGAAGCGCATGCCCCAGACATTGGCCCAGTTCGCGGCAATCTCGAGGGTAGAGTTCAGTAAGGCAGTGGCAATCGCAGAGTCAGGATGCGATGCAGAGATCAGCGTGTCGTCAGCGAACGAAAGTGGCATAATTTCACAAGACGTGGTCACTGGTTGTGATTCGAATAGTTCCGTCAGCAAATCATTAATAAAGATGAGAAAAAGTGAAGGCCCCAGTACACTTCCTTGCGAGACACTACACTGGAGGGATAGATATGGTGAGAGGACATTATCCACACGGGTTGATTGTTGACGGTCAGTGAGGTAGTCCGAAAGTCAAGCAAAAAGCGGTCCACGGATCCCCAAATATCGGGAGTTTGTGACGTAGTGCTTCATGAGGCACTAGACCAAACGCATTGGACAAATCAAGGAATGCTACAGCCAATGAGCTGCCGTAATCCTAATAAGCACAAAAAGCATTGATAATTTACTTTTCAGAATATTGCTAAAACTTTAACGCCCGAAACTATGGAACTGACTATATATAGGTGCCTGCATAGCTATTGGGGCTTCAAAATTGTCTTTAAAATTATTTGCTAAAGTTGTTTTTCCTAATTTTTGGGCCCCAAATTTTTTAGTAATTATGTAATTACTTTCTTGTTTTGGTATTTTGTGACCCAAAAACTTAGAGCAACTTTTTTCAAAAACTTAAGCCTTAGCAGTGTCTTGTCAACATTCTTTTCGATGAAGTAAAACTAACACGCATTTTGGTACTCAAGTGGGCATGTTGGCTCTGCTCAAAATGATTGTGATATAGAAGTTCTTGCAACACATGCTTTCGTAATTGAAGTTGTCTGAAATCATAGTGGCCTTAAATATATACCTCGCATTTACCCTAAAACTTGATTCAAATCAAGTCAAGGAAAATCTACTGAAAGATTTCGTAGGAATCACCAAGGCTGGTGGTACTATAGTTTCTTGTGTTGGTTATAGTTGCAAAAAAATTTTGCAGCTTCTTCTAAATTAGGTGGTTCTGGCCAAGCCTTCATAAAGGCTATTAATTCTCATAGTTCCCTTGTTTTTGACTACGTTCATTCTTTCAAAAATGTAAGAAATAACTTCATAACGATTCATAGTAAGGAAATTTGTTTCATAAAAGATTGAAAAACATGCTGCACCATTGAATGACATATAAGTATCCTTGTTTAGGTAGCCTTGGAACTATCATACGAGGAAGTCAGGAGAAGTCACATCCGTCTAGCAATATCACATACACAGCTGTGTAACCAAAACCTTTGCAGAGACAAAGAGTGCATTGCGCTTATCAAATCTTGCATTACAAAGCTGTTGCTGGCCTTTCAACTTTAAAGCCTAAAAATGGTATCAGCAAAGGCACCATCATTTTAAAAGTTTAAAATTGATTAAATGTTATCATTTCAACAACAAGTTTAATTTTTTTTGAAAATCTATATCATTCACTTTTTTTCAAATGTTTAGGTTGGTTATAATTCAGAGTAGAGTCCAGATTGTGTAGATTGATGCGCGGTTAAACTCCGGGTCTGCGCATAACAATTGTACTCGGATCTCACCATTGTACTATGCCATCTTCATCTAGAGATCTGATTAAAACCTTGGGGAAATCTTATGGGAATTTCACAAAACTTTCGTTTGTATCAGGTTATAAATGGAAGTCCGAACTTGCCTCACGTACAACTCTTTTTTCGGTTTTACCTCATTAAAAATTCTTTGAAAATCAATTTTTCAAATATTTTCAATAATAAATCATTTTTGTTAATCAATATTTAATCGAGTTTAAATTATTTTAATTAAAATCGGGAAAAGACTAGTTTAGTGAATATATTATAAATTTGTTTCCATAAAAACAATTACGTATTGTAAAAAATTCTTCAATTGTTTTCTAGCTAGGTGAGGTATTGCAGTTGCATTATTGATTAAATCAAGCAAAAACAGATCATTTCTACATTAAACAATAACTATTTTGTACCTGCGTATTTTAAAAATATATTTAAAATTTCTACATAATGATCTACGCAAAGAAATTTGTGCAATCACTAGACTCTCATGTAATTTTATAGCTACCGCTACTTCGTATTTAAATTCTGGCCCTACATATATTTTCTAATATAAATTTAGCAAGCCGCATTATTTTCCAAAGTGTGCTGTAATGTAATCAATACATTAGTCACTGGAAAATAAAGTACTATAATAATAACAAAGTAAGTTCATATCATGATTATAATTTATCAGCTAGAGGGCAAATAAATCGCATTCCAAAATTTTATTACAAATTGGAATTGAAATGACGTAAGCAAACAGAGTATATTCCGTTAGAGGACTCCAAATTTTCTTGATAGAATTTTTTCATATGTTTGGCCGGAGGAGTACCCGGAGACGCTTTTTCCTCATCAGGAGGCTTCACCATCGATTGAGGTGACATCCTTATTTTATCACTACAGGTTTTCCCATTTGAAAGTGACAGCGCTTTCTTTCCGGAGAATAGTCTTTTTGTGCAATACGTTTAGCCGTGCTATATTTAATTCCAAGGCTTTTGGATAGGGCAAAAATGTTTTCACCTGATCTTGAAGCACTGAGAATTCTATCTTTGTCTACTTTCGATACTCTGTTATAGCTACGTCGTTCTTCAGTCATAGTATTAAAAAGAATCAATAATATCAATTAGATATTTAAAATTATATAAATATTTTAATTAGTATTTTTTGATAATTGAATGATAAAAATATCTGGACATTTTGAGGATGAGATATTTCCATTTGAGTAAAGGACATTTTCAATTGAGAAACAGATATTTTCATTTGAGTAAAGGACATTCTCAATTGAGAAATAGACACTTTCAAATAGGAAAACCTGTAATTGTAATAACGATTGTGTAAATAAACCTATCACTCAGCTCACATGTACAAATATAAGCATTTACATAGACTCTAAGAAAACAAGATGCTTAGCCCTAGAGACCTACTTGGAGATTCCCGTGGCCGGAAGTAGAAAAATGCAACGACATAACATATCGGAAACTTATATTATTGGTATCTCCTTGAGAGCTGATTCGAGGAACACAATCGTCAGAATGGCGCAGCCCAACTCGCAAACATAATAGCACTTTAGCTGCTAAAGAGCATTAATAAATATAGTAACAAAAATAATAAACTATTACTAACCTTTTGTAGAGCTACAACGGTTAATCAGGCAAAAAACAGAACCAGCTCAGCGAAACTTTATTTTTAAAGTAAATCCAAATTACAAATTCATGCTTGTACATATTTGTTAGGTACGAGTTACACATCTTTGTTAATATAATTAATTTGATAATTCACATTTCATCACGCTTTGTTACAATCAGATTCGTCTGCACATGTACATGTCAGAACTATTTTAAAGTAATAATGTGAGCGACACTTAATTTGATCGCATCTCTGAGAAAATGGTTAGACTGAACTATTACTGCACAGTTGACACCTAAGCAGTTACAATTAATACTGCATGGTTCTAATTCAGTTCGACACTACAATGTGGTAGTATTTGACTCAGTTTTTGGGAAATTGTAATTTTCACAATTTTGAATTTTTGCTGTAGTTTACTGAGTGTTGTATACCGTTATATTTTAAAATAAATATGTAAATGAAAGTTGACGCAAGAAATAATATATATATATATATATATATATATATATATATAAATATATATAGTCGATATGTGTATTTAATTTTAAACAAGCGAAATGCTATAATTGTTTATATTTAATTAGTAATCGCTTCATTCTTCATGAACATCTATTATTTTGCTTGAAGTGATTTTTGAATTAATCGGGGACTTCTACCAAGAGATAGAATGGTAAAAATGGCTTTTCTAAAATGCTTACTTTGATATGCATATAGAATTGGATTCATACAAGAGTTAGAGAAAGCCAAAAATACTACTGACTCATACAAGAGTGATCCATTTTCCAAAGGAAGTGACTCTATTTGAAGGTTGAATATCAGAAACCAAAGATTGTCAGGAAACGTGCAGGCAATGTAAATGCAAACAACGGTAAATAACATTTTCACCAATTTCATGTTTTTCCTGTAGTGCGGTGACTTTTCATTCTCCTTGAGTTTTTGCCAAATCTTCCAGTAGGCAAAAGTCATTATTGCTGTTGGGATCACTGTCATTCCGAGTAATGGCCATGTAGAAAGACATACAAAATAAAGAGCACCAATATCATTATTGATTACACAAACATTAAATTCATAGTCTGGAACAAAGAATAAAAAATTGTAGCTAGAAGAAATACCTGCTAAAAACCATGCAGTAATTTGAATTATTGCCATTCTTTTAGGGGTGAAAATAATCTTGAATTGCGCAGGGAACATAATACATATATATCTTTCTCCTGTAATTGCCAAAAGCGTGAATGCTGAAGCAAAGAAACCAAACCATAAAACCGCTTCGGTACAATAAAATCTGCAGAACACCTCTTGAAGAACGTAAGCTGCAGACAATGGTAGATGAAAACTACGGAAACATTTGTAATGAATGATTGATACAGAGGTTACAAAGTCACAAAAAGCCAAATTGAAAATAAAAAAGTTTGTTTTTGTTCTCATCCACTTAAAAATTATCACTGATAACATTACTAGCGCATTTCCAATAACTCCCAACATCCCAATGGCGGCATAAAAATGCCGATATTTTATAATATTAAGGCAGATATCTTCACGTGAATAAGTAACATTGCGCTCCATTCCGATAACCGGAGAGCGAGTGTCATGCGCATATCCAAAATATATAAGAAAGGCAACCAATAACTGAAACTCATTCAAAAAGTCGACCAATCAGAATTTTGCAATTTTAAATATGTATGTTCTTATATAGAACATTTGCAAAGTTTCTATGACAATGGAAATTCCAACAGAAACTTAATATATAATTAATAGGGATTGGTGGTTTAGATATTTATGAAATTTGTGTTAAAGCCAAGAGTCTATCATGCTTTCATATCACAATATCTTGATTACCTGAAGACCAAAATCGTTCAGGAAATGGATGAATTAAATATTAATGAATACATCGCGTTGTGAATAATCTTGTAAGATGTCACCTTGTAATTTAAGAAGATTGCGGTTTATTTGGAAAGTCTTTCTGCCATTAGTAATTTCCTCTATAGTGTATCCAAACAAATTTCATAGCAGTCAAGCTTTTACTATGTTGTTATTATTAAAAAAATAACGTAAACAAACAGAGTATATTCCGTTAGAGGACTCCAAATTTTCTTGATAGAATTTTTTCATATGTTTGGCCGGAGGAGTACCCGGAGACGCTTTTTCCTCATCAGGAGGCTTCACCATCGATTGAGGTGACATCCTTATTTTATCACTACAGGTTTTCCCATTTGAAAGTGACAGCGCTTTCTTTCCGGAGAATAGTCTTTTTGTGCAATACGTTTAGCCGTGCTATATTTAATTCCAAGGCTTTTGGATAGGGCAAAAATGTTTTCACCTGATCTTGAAGCACTGAGAATTCTATCTTTGTCTACTTTCGATACTCTGTTATAGCTACGTCGTTCTTCAGTCATAGTATTAAAAAGAATCAATAATATCAATTAGATATTTAAAATTATATAAATATTTTAATTAGTATTTTTTGATAATTGAATGATAAAAATAACTGGACATTATCAATTGAGAAATAGACATTTCCATTTGAGAAACAGATATTTCCATTTGAGTAAAGGACATTTTCAATTGAGAAGTAGACATTTCCATTTGAGAAACAGATATTTNTATATATATATATATATATATATATATATATTGATTCTGCAATCTTGGTGCATTTGTGTTTCATTAAAATATTAAAGTCAGATGTTGATGCTTTATGTATTTTTGAGTGCATTAAATTTCGGATTGTAAGTGTCCATAGAGATGTTCTTGAATTCGTGCAAGGCCTTCTTTATAGAAGGCCTTGATTCGTGTCTTCAAATGTCTTTTGGTTTCACCAATGTAGAAGCTGTCACACTTCTGACAATTATATTTATAAACAATTGATGAAACCAAAGGTTTTTGAATTGGAACTTTGTTACGAATTAAATTTGATGTTCTTTTCCGAATTTAAAATTGTTATAATTTTTCATTTTCTTAGTTTTCTATTTAAATTATATATAGATTTCTTAAGACGTGATTCGTGCGGTTTAATAAAGATAGTTTCCAAAATATATTATCTTTGTGTTCTTGTGAATTGTATTTTAATGAAGAGGATGTTAGAGCTTCTTTTGATGTTTTTTGCAATAATTTTTCAGAATACCCATTAGATCATAGATTTTCAAATATTTTATCAAAAGCCTTTGTAAGTACATTGTAGTTAGATGATAGTAAAACAGCTCTTCTAAACAAGTTTTTCGGAATTTAATCTTTTTATATTTATTATCACAGTATGATTGAAATGGTATATATAATCCGGTGCTAGTAGGTTTTCTAAAAGCAGATATTTCAAATCCCATTGATGTTTTCTTCAATGTTGCATCTAAAAAATTTGTTGAATTTTCTTTTTCATATTCACAAGTAAATTTAGTTTCACTTAGATGGGAATTAATATAAGAAAAAATATCAACATAACGTTTGTAACATATTGGTGGTATTTTTAAGTTTAGAAAAGTCTTTTTCGATTAAATCCATTGCGAAATTCGCTAACTAATGGAGAGACTATCGCCATTCCATCATGTTGGTTATACACTTCATTTTCAAACAAAAAGTAAATGTTTGATGAAGCTAATAATAAAAGCTTTCGAAGTGTTTCATTAGTAAATGAAAAGGCTGATTCAGGTGTTAGCGATATTTTATGGTGAATCGTTTTCTTAACTGGAATTGATGTAAATAAACTTTTTGCATCATAACTAACCATGTAAGAATGTATGTCGCATTCTTTAATTTCATTAATAAATTGATTAGTATCAGTAAGAACAAATTCTTTAGGCATAAATGACTTTAATTTTTCATCAAGCCTCTTAGATAAGTTATAAACGTGTGCATTAACCATTGATAAAATGGGTCTATAAGGCGGAGATGTTGAACCTTTATGTATTTTGCAAAGACCGTATAGTCTCGGTGGTTGAGAGCCAGTGTTATGAAAGCAATTGTAATACTCTTTGTCAATTTCTCCCGAATTTTTCATTTGAAGAAGTGTTTTATTGAATTTATCTTCTTGAGATTGAAATATCGAAGTTGTAGTTTTCTTCTTATTTCGCAAAACCTTTTTGAATTTTGTATCATTATCTAAGATTATCTTCATTTCTGCAATGTATCTGTGTTTATTATCGACGACAATCCCATTTCTTTATCAAATTTTTTCATTATATATATTTTTTTTCAATATATGTATAATAGACTTTATTAAACTGTAAATAGATGTCACTGAATGTATTTACAGCGTTGAATGTCAAATTCAGTTTCAAAAAATGCCCAAAATAGCTTAAAATATTCCTTTTCGACAGTAGCAATAAGTCACATGCAAACCTACTTTCCAAACGAATAAAACCTGTGTGGATCTTCTGAAAAATTCATTATTAGTTTTGGTCTTCTTAATTTTTAAAATATTGAAAAAACTCCTTATCTTTGTTCTCAGATCTCTTTTATTGATCCTTTGTATGTATTTGTCTGTTTATACTATATTTTCCTTGGATATCATTTAATTGCAGTTTTTAATCGTGATATATAATCCTGATCCCCCCTAGAAATCCACTTAGTGCAAATTTTTTGGACTCACTCCAATCTACGTGTGTTAGAAAGATTGCAGTGCCAGACAGATGATCCACAAAGAAATTTTGAACGGATAATAGAGAGGTACAACTGTTTTTCGTGCTAGATAAAATGTGATTTGGTAATTGGTTCTTCATTTTATAAAACGTTATCAAAGTTTGTCTAATGATGTTAGAGATGGGGTTATGTCAAGTAAGATTACTACAGATGTGAATTCCAAGATCTCTTACTGATGAATTTTGAGTCATATCCAATTCTATAATTGCAATGCATCTTCAAATGCTTCAATTTTGCCGAAAGTGATTAACTGCATTTTTTTATTAAAGGACATTTTGTTATTAAGACACCAAATATTTAATATTCTTGCACCATGCTGCACTGTCTTAGGATCACTAGAAAGAAATGTTAAGTCATCGGCAAAAAGATAAACATTACTATAAAGCCCTATTGAGGGAAGATCGTTAATCATGATGAGAAAGATTAGAGGTCCAAGCAAAACTACCTTGTGGTATTCCACTAGAGATAATTATTTCGCAAGATACACATCCATTGAAGGAAACAGACTGGGTTCTATTAGTTAGGTAGGAATGAAACAGCTTTAGTAGGTTACCACCGATGGCCAAAGTTTTTCAACTTATTTAGTACTATTCTATGGGAGACTCTATTAAACGCCTTAATGAAGTCGTAATATAGACATACGCAAGGAATGTTCAGTCGTTGTTATCATAAAGCTCGTGGCAAAAAAAATTGTAATTGGATAACAGGTGACGATTTCTTCAAGAATCCGAATTGAGAGCTAAAAATGTAGCTAGATATGTATTTACTACGCAATATTGTCGAAGCTTTTCTCTAGAATGTAATTTCCGGAAACTGGAGCAGCATTTATTGTATAAGTGCACTGAACTGGAAGATATGTAGTGAGGGTGGGTATTTCTTAAATTTCTCTTCTTAATTAAATGTTTCCGAAACAGAGCGATTGTATCCAATTATACCAAAAATCAGTATAATTAAGGCGGCAAGTGTTAAATGTACTTATATCTTGTGCAATATCCATGGAGAGCATTTCGTTATAATTGGAAAAGAAATAAATTTCTTTATTAGTATGTTCACAGGTGTACTCTGTTGGCATTATTACACTGCTGATTAATGGTAGGGAGATGTGTATATACGAATATACATTTATTTTTGAATTATTATTTTGTGCATATATTATTATTGTCAGTATTATTATTGTAAACATTTTGTCATCACTTGATAAGAAAGCGTAGTTATAAAAATGTTGTTCTTATATTTCAATTATGATCATAATGCAAGAAAATGTCTTGATTAACAAAATAATATAATGCAAATAATGTATATAATTATTTTCAGTTTTTGATTACATGCCTTAAGGGGTTGGTGCACGGTCAAACTTGTGTGTCAAACTAAATTCATAATTGCTCGGCACACAAATCCACGATAAGTTTGAACGTGTATCACCCCTTCAAACTTGTCGTCCAAACTGATTTCAGCGATCTAATCGCTTTTGATTTTTTTTCGTCAAACAAGTGTCCCGGGTAATTAAAGGGGGTGCTACACTGACGATTTTTGTCCAAACTTTTGTCCAGATTTTTGTTTAAACAAAAATCTGCAGTGTAGCACATAAAAATCCTGACAAAAGTTTGGACAAAAATCCGCAGTGTAGCACACAAAAATCCTGACAAAAGTTTAAACAAAAATCCGCAGTGTAGCATACCACTTCAAACATATTTTCGAAATAATTTCGTCAGCGGTTTGTTCTCTCGGATTTTTCCAAACTACTTGAGATTAAGTAGACGTCAATCAAATAATTTTATTAGTTCAATAGAAATAACCCATCAACTGGTAGCGATTTTGAACTAAACCTTTACGCTAGCAAAATAAAGCGTTGTCTGCTGCAGTTGCCATTACTCAATTAATAAGCCAAATAATGCGCGCGCTCTATGTAATTGGATTCAATTGATTGCATACATTTGAGTGCAATAAACCTTCCTAATGTTTTCAGCGTGCTAATTATTGCAACACGCAATTATTGTTATTTTGCAAGAAGCTACAGCTTTCTATAAATGTAAATAATTATGTTGGTTTTGTATATTAACGAATATTAATTTCTCATAAATATTCATGCATTTGTAAATAAAAAGTAAAATTGTCGTGAACTTTACTATATTAGTTGTTGTGAAATTCGAAATATTTAATCCTATGAATGAAAATCCTGACAAAAGTTTGGACAAAAATCCGCAGTGTAGCACATAAAAATCCTGACAAAAGTTTGGACAAAAATCCGCAGTGTAGCACACAAAAATCCTGACAAAAGTTTGGACAGAAATCGCCAGTGTAGCATGGCCTTAAGTTTGACAGTGCATCACCCCTTCAAACAAGTGTGCCACACTTTCTCTCCCCATCGGGCACTTAATAACATCGATTAACCATTTGTTTTCGTAAACTGCGGGTAAAACTCACGATGCATTATACAAAGGTTGACAGAGAACAGA
>CABFPE010000208.1:443279-462117 GCA_900660155.1 Hofstenia miamia | reverse complement strand
ATATATATATATTAGTTCCCCTCCTTAGAGAAAAAGCTGGGTGCGCCCCTGACAGAGAACATGGTTGCATTTATAGAGCTTCATAAATAGCTCTTTTAAAAATAGGAACTTGAGCATGCGTGAAGAGGCATAAATAGCTTTATTTCTAGATTTAATATGTATATTAAACTTACATCAATTTATTGTTTTGTTTACTTCTGTAACTTATGTCACTAAAATTGCTTAAAATTCATTCTCATACTACATTTATAAATGTTTCAACTAACTGTAGCAATAATATTGAAAAAATGGAAATACCTTTAACTATGAACATCACAAATTTTTTACAGATTGCGTAACAAACAAAAGAAATAATATTTGCCAAGTATTGATGTTACATAATGATAGGGCATTGAATGTCGCGAAATGTACGACCTGTGGTGAAAAAACGTTAGGTGACAACAAATTGCTGTTTCGATATAATACTATCATGGTCAAAATATTTCTGATCATGTAAATTCACAAACCTTTTAAAAATTAGAGCTGACTTGTATGCATTTCTGATTTTTTTGTAATAAAAAATTTAATAAAACATTAACCTAATGCAGCACAGCTAAACGGTGTCAAATTGTATTTACTAGTACCGGTGCTTACAATCAATATTTTTGTTAGTGGCCGAATATCTTTTACCATGACTACAATTACGCATCGCCCTGTTATATAGAAGAATTAAATCAATGAATGTTCATTCTGACATAATTATGTATGAATTTCTCCTAGTAATGTAAGTACAGATACATGCGTATTTATAGCTATGGTATAACACGGAGATGGAAATGAGACGAAAACTTAGGCCTAAGTGTGCTGATTCGGCCGATTTTTATGATAATGTTTAAAATGTCTCTTTAAATTTTCGGTTTGCTGGAACAACATTGCTTTAAAAATTTCTAATAAAATCTGTTTACTGAAACTGTAAAAAAGTTAAGTTCGAAGAGTACAAGATATTAATATACAATTTCAGTTTTACTTTTCAACATTGTTTATAAATTCTATAACATTCATTGTCTAAGTTGATTTGCATGGGATGTTAATGAAATCCATTTTTTGAAATTCGCAAGCTTTCTCCGTATGTTTTACTTAGTAGAATATAATATCAGTGAAATAAATAAAATTTTTACCTAAAGTATTAACTCAGATTCTAGTTGAAATCGGTTTATATCTGCAAGTTTGACACACACAAGTTGGACTATGTATCACCTATGCAGTTACCAGGTGGCCAATTCAATTCCGTTTTTCATTTTTATCATTTGGAGAGATTAAATAAAAATGAAAAATGAAACATTTCAATTCCGTTTTTCGTTTTTTGATTTTCGTTTTGGTTGTTATAATTCTTATGTAATTGCTATGTTGTTGTTTTTGAACTATTATAGCTTCTCTCAATAACACAAAGAGTGGTTGTTTACCTAATATGGACGTCAATTTCTTTCAATTGCATTTGCGGTTACTGTTTATTGATTAAACAATCAATTTGATAGCAATTCATCAGAATGATAACAACCAAAACGAAAATCAAAAAACGAAAAACGGAATTGAAATGTTTCATTTTTCATTTTCGTTTTTCATTTTCGTTTTTCAGGTTTCATTTTTCAATTTTTGTTTTTCTTTTGAAAAATTATAAAAGTGGAAATTGGCAAAATGAAATTTGAAATGCGAAAATGAAAAATGGTCATTTTCGTTGTTCAATTTCAATTTTCATTTAATCTTTACAAATGATCAAAATGAAAAATAAAAAACGGAATTGAATTGGCCACCTGGTACCTGCATAGAATCATCCCCTTTAATCAAGAAAATTGGTTATGGCTATTTACATTTATTATTTATTGTGCAAAACAAACTTTTCCGTTTGTTACGATTTCGTAACAATGGGTGGATTTGCTAATGCACGCGAGCGGCGACCAAAAAATTCCGACTGTATTAGTTAATTAACCACTCTTAAATTCTATTTGCATACGACGCTCGCGCCAACCATTCCAACTGCTTTAGTCGTAATTATAATGGTAAACTTCACGAGTCTTTGTATGCTTGCCTGTATTTTTAATTTGTAACAGACATTTAAAATTTTCGTAAAACCAATAAAACAGTATATTAATTACACTAGCTGAATTATTTATTGCATTATATTTTATATATTTATATTTTACTTTCATAAATTTTTGAAGTAATGTTTATAATAAAAATTAAAAATAATTTAAGAGTTGGAATTAACAAATGCAATTAATTGTCTTTTACAATTTCCATTTCGATTATTTTCAGCAGATGTATTACAATAATCAAAACTTACAATTCGCAAAACTTGATAAAAAAACTCTGAAAAGAATTCATTAATACTTTTACTCAGACTCGAATGAAAGTCACTTGAAAAATAAATTATTTTAAATTTCACTTACTTTATCAACTGCAAATAAATATGTTTTAGCAAAAAA
The DNA here is from genome assembly GCA_900660155.1 of Hofstenia miamia. NCBI lineage: Eukaryota > Metazoa > Xenacoelomorpha > Acoela > Hofsteniidae > Hofstenia > Hofstenia miamia. The sequence continues at coordinate 459,655 of CABFPE010000208.1, read as the reverse complement.
AACTACGAAATTCTAAAAGATGTCGAACGAATTCGGAATAGGCCTATTCTTCAAAAATATTTGAACTCGGTCCGAGTAACTCGAATTCAATTCCAAAAGTTTGAATACGACTATATTATTGGTCGGTTGGCCACTATTTGTACAAGTTAATCCTTCTTAAGTAGACTTGGCCACTCGCGGTTTCAATAGTTGGCCAACCGGCGCCGTGCTTGCAATTAGCAAATACGCTCAATATGCCAAAAACTGTAAAAAGGATGAATAATGAAAAAGTTTACTATATAGGCATCTTCAAAGTAATATACGCCAAATAGTATTTTATGTTAACTAAAGTTAATTTTAAGAAGTATAAAGTGCTTTATGTCTAATATTTTGTTTTGCATGCAAATCTCAATGTAGACAATTTTTCCTCTTTTAAGCAATTCTCTTTAAAGTTATCAAATGACTGTTTCCACGCTCCACTATTACTATTTCGCTTTTTTGTTTACTTTAACATACAACAGTTTTTCAAGAGTTGCTAAAAGGATGTGTGATACAAAAGGGTCTATAATTTTTGCGTTTAGGTTGTCACCTTTTTTATATATAGGAATTATGTCTGATTTTTTTAGTAAGTCTGGAAATCCACAATCAATAATACATTGATTAAATGCGCTTAACAATTGTTCTCCAAAAATAGAAAAAAAAACGTTTAATAATAAAAATGTGAGAATATAAGAAGCGGTTCATTTGTTGGTATCAAGTTGTTTAAAAATGTTTTCTAATGCATTGATTGTTTGAGATTACCAGAATTTAGTTTTTTCTTATAGGGTGGGAAATTGAAATTTCCAAGTTCCTTGAATGTTCACGAATTTAAATGATTTAGTATTTGAGTTTTGTCTGTTACGGTCGTATTATTGATGTTTAATTCATTTATTTCAGAGGAAAGTCCTTTAGATTTTCCAATAAATTTATGGACGTATCGCCATTTTTCTTGGGTAGATTTTAATTGATTAAAGAATTTGCCGAGCTTTAGTTAAATTTTTTGTTCTTAATTGCTTAATTACTTTCTTTGATTTTTCGTAATTGGTCCAATTAATCTTCTTTGGCTCGGATTTCGCAAGATCCAATAATTCTCGTTTAAGTGAGACTATTTCACGGACTTGATTATCGTCGGTGTTTGAAAAAAGAAATTTAATTGCTTTAATCTTAACCAATCGCTTCTTAATTTGTGCTACAAGTGTTTAATCTTTGTAGATTTCTTTTACAATGTAGTTAATCATTTGAGATCCAGAATTTAATGTGTAAATATAGTTAAATGGGTGTGTTTTTGGGACCTTTTCCATTTTTTCGTCAGAGTAAGTCTCTTGAATTTATGATTTTAAATTGCATGCTCTTAGTAGTTTTATGAACACAGTGCATAATCACTAAATGATTCAAACATCAAAGATTTGAAAGAAACTTCAGAATTAGTAAAAAAGTAATCAATTAAATTGTTCATTCGAGTTGGACAAACCGTATTTACACAATGATGATTACAAGTAGCAGACAATTCATTTATAGAATTTCGTTCACAAGAGTTAGAGTAATTAATATTAAAGTCACCGAATATATTTAGAGAGTTATTATCATTACATATTTTAGATATTTCGTATATTTTGTAATTTAAATATTCGACTAGATAATTTTTATTTGGATTATAAGTTACGTTTATCAAATCTTTTTGGAGACAATTCTCTATTTATTTTATTTCTATCCGCAGCGATTCAAATATTTCGTGATTAAGTTCATATTCAAATTTACGTGCTGGCTTTAGAGATTTTGGCACAATTATCATAAGTCCACCACCTCTACATATTCGATTCTTAGCAAAAACATCAAAATGTTGTCAGTCTGGGTTAAACAAGTTAGGGTCGATATCAGGCTTAAGTTTCTGTAATTTTGAATATTGCATTTTTTCCAATTTTTGTAATCAATAGAAAATTATATTATTCCTCTAAGCTATCTAATTGCTGAAAATAAGAACTATTCAACAACTTGCGACTGGCTGTGCTGCAGGTTATCGTCCTCTTTTTTTGTGCAGCATTGTTCTAAGGTATGTATTATGCACCAAAAGATAATCTTTTTCGGGGCGGATGAACATGTTACTGCACCATCTCAATTTGTAGCATTAAATGGAACTTGCAGATTTCGCAATATATAACATAGTTGATATTACTTTATTGTTTATATCTTTGCAAATATTCTAAAAGGAAACCAAACAAAATTTAAGAAATGTATTTACAATGCATTTTAGAGTTCATAGCAAGGCGAACGCTAATTGATTGAAATCTTAAGCAAAATTTAAAAAGCTTGTGGAGAGCATATGCATCCACTTGAAGAATGCATTTAAAATCGTTTATATAAAAGTCAACTACCTATATATATCTCTTCTTGTCCTTCTATAATTTAACTCAGTAAGTGAAGGCTATTATTCTTCATCAAATTGTAGCTCTAGTACTTTGCTGTCACTTCCATTTTATGAATTCAAAATATTTTACATTTTGTAAATCAAAACACAACTGCTTTAATTTCAAAGATTGAATTTTCTACTAAATTTAAGAACGGATATTGGGATTAAAATTATAATTAATCTACTTAGAAAAATTATAACTACATTATTCAACCAACAGTTAACTAATGAAGAGTTAAAATTAAAGCAATAGCCTAATTTTAAATGTTGATTTTTTCATAAAAATAATAAAAGTTTTATTTTTAATTGATAACAAAAGCTCTCTTTCCCTTTCAAAAGTGAAACAACTATTTTTTCCCTATCAATAGTACAACAACTATTTATTCTTATAAAAATTTTTTTCACCAACAACTACTTAATAAATAATAATACAAATAAAATATAAAAATAATAACAAACTTTATAATTATTTATCTATAATAAGAAATAAATGATATTTTTTCCATTTATTCATCAATAAAAATTTGTCCTGGAATTCGAGTTCTTCCAAAAAACGCTATAGCAGATCTCTCATGTGATCAGCGTTATTTATTTCAAAGAAGATTTCTCGTTGGATGATACAACAAGTATTGTTCAATTCTACTAAATATTTTGCCTATCTTTTTTAAATTTCATCTTTTTGATCTTTTTCTTTTTAATAAGATCTTAAACAGTAAATTTGATTTTAAAATCTATAACTTTGCATAATATAAGACTGTACGTCGTTCAAATTTAAGGAGTTCTTTGAAAGCAAAATTTGTAGAAAATCGAAGACATTTCAATATTTTTTATCGAGTGATTGCACTAGCAAATTTCATTCATTTGAAAACCTTTATTAATTTTATTAGTGAACCAAAAGATGTAAATCGCTACTTAAAAGACATTTTTGGAAGTTTTTCAAATCAAATTTACAATTGAAAATCCTTCCACCCATTATATCATCTGCCTTTGTAATACATGCCGCTCAAAACAAGGATTAAACTTTTATTAATGCAGTCTAATATATTTGTAAGATAAATTTTTGTTTAAATAAAAGTCTTTTAATAATAATAATAATAATAATAATAATAATAATAATAATATGGCTGGCTGTTCAATCAGCTAGTAGCGGCGTAATAAAGCCAGAATTAAAAAATAATACGCCTAGCACAATTGCCATTCAAGGTGGCTAACTGTTGCAAATCGTATTTAAAAATACTGCATGTCTAACCAAGGCGTTCGACTTTCTTCTAGCTTGTCACTGGTCGGAAAATCGTAAATTGAATTTTTAATTTGCTGCTTTTGATTCTGCTAAATTGATTAAATATATATTCTTCATGTGCATTGACATTTAACTGTAGCATGCACGGGAGTCAATTTGAACAATATTAAAGAATATAAAAACCATTTTCTAACCATTTGCTCTCAATGTGTTGATGATGGCAATCTAAAAAGACAATAAAAATTTCTTCAATCAATGAGCTTTCAGAAATGGATAAGTAAGAAAATATTTACAATGATATTAAGAGTCACTGGATATCTAAGACTACTCTTATACAAGAGTTCTCAAATTCGAAACTGTCTGTAGCGAAACTTCTACTAAACTAGATACACTTAGAAATGAAATGAATTCTACATTATCCAATTTTTAAAAATGAGTAAAAATGAAGTAAGGGATTACCTTCACTTAACACAGGTTATTATTAGAGGTATTCCTGAATATACTTCTCGAAGTAATACTCCGCATCATGGCAGAACTCATGTGACAAAAATACTTAATCATCTAGGTTTTGACTTCAATATTTTCAAAAATGTTTTAAGGATTCAAACCTAATATTACCCGGAAAATTATAATAGACTTATTCTTAGCAATTCACTTAAACTAACAGATTTTAGTGAAATGAACCCGTCACAAAAGAAACATTGTTAAGAAAATGCTTCGAACTTATTCCAAATTGCCTTGATAAAAAAAACTAACGATCAGAAATCTCATGCTTTTCCAATAAAAGATGCATGACTAGTTAATCAACATAATTTCAGATTAAATCTTATTCAAATTGTTAAAGTATTATAGATATTCAACGTAGAATGAAAGTTATTTTTTTGTATCTTCATTTCATTTCAATTTTTTAAACAGAAAAATAGATTGACACTAGTTTTTCCGGCTCTACTTACATTCTTCTTCTTACGTAATTGCTTCAAGCTACACGAGAAAATCTATTGTAAAACAAGGAGGCTGTTTAATTATAGTGATTCAAATATATTTTTCACAAAAATTCTTTTCTTGTCTGAGATTGATATTTTTTGTGGCCTAATAATAGAAATGATATTCTTTTCAATTCTACTTTGCTTATATATACAACCAGCGAATAGCTTATATCGCAATAGTATTGATAGTGTTCTTAAAATGCTCAATTTCAGTTATAATATTACAATTCATTTTGCAAAAAGAAGTTTATTTGACAAATCATCTGTAGTTATGTGTGGTGACTTCAATATGCATGAAATCAATTGGGATACATTTTGTTCACATTCCCTTAAAGCATTTATTGAATTTGTGATGAAACATGATTTGAAACAAATTATAGATTTCCCTACACAAATTTGCGGAAGTACTTTAATTTCATATCTGCCAATAATAAGAAAATCCAAATATTCCATCAATTTGAACTTAAAGATAATTTTTCTGACCGTCCTTCTATAATCATTAAACTCACAGTGGTATTCCACAGGGATCTGTGTTAGGAGCACTGTTATTTATTATTTTTATTAATGATCTTTAATCCTGCTTGTTTCCGTATTTATTTGCCGATGGTCTTAAGATTATTTCTAATAGTAAAATAAACATCAGAAATTCCATTTTAAATTGGAGCAAAGAATATAGAATGAAATTTAATAATGGAAAACTGAATTTATTAGCATACCATCATTTGATATAGTTCTAAATCCTCAGTCACAAACTTTTAATTTAGTAAAATATCTTTGTATTATCATTTCCAATAATTTAAGTTGGTCAAAGCACATCTCATATAGATTTAAAAAAATGTTTCCTATAATTTTCACTATCTAAATAAATTTTAATTATAAAAATCTTGAATTCTATCAAATATATGGATCAATTATATGGTATCCTAATAAAACTGATATAAAAAATCTAGAACAATTTCAGAGAAGATGATCACGATGGAAGATGAACTTCATAAAATGTCATTACTGCCATTATCTCCCTACTTACAATACTAGGATTTGATATATTTTAACAAACTCTTCAATGGCAAACTTGATTTTCCATTTTTTGCTTATATTTTTCTATATTCATGTAATAGACCTGGTCTTAGATCACATGATCGCTTTCTATTTAAAAGCAAAAGACTAGACAGAAAAATACAACTTATTTTTAACAGAAGTGCGATCATTGCGAAATACTTGCATTGTAATACAGAAATTAATTTATTCGATCCACGCACTAAAGTCAAACATCAATTAAAGATCATTCTCTTTTATACATTCAACAAATTTGATATAGATAAATTATGTACTCATTTATTAATTTATAATTGTAAGGCTTGTAGATGTAATCATTCATTTAAATTTTATTAATTATTTTTCTTGCATGTTTGTAATATTTTTCTTTGGTGCTATCAATATTATTTTATTATTCTATTTATTGATGTTTTTTTCATTTGTAATAATTGCCCTTGACAATAAAGTCATTTTACTACTAATATATACTACTACTAAAGCACGCACGGGTGCGCTGAAAATTTCAAATATACGTTCAGGGCTTTATTGTCGAACCTCTATTGGATTATAGATGGTCTTTATTAAATCCAAGATTCATATAGCCCTACCCAAATATCGCCTCCAATTTTTAACAAGCTGTTTTCCTAAATTTCACTTTTCACATATAATGAACATATACAATAATATCTTATGTGGAATTCAAAGAGAAAAAGTACATTTCCAATGTATCATACAATAACATTAAACGCCTTAATTAATCTTTAATTAAAATTTGTTTTTATTTAAGAATTCGATGCTTTGCTATAGAAAATTAAACTTGTACAGGTGCTTTTTTACAACATTAACACTACTGTCAATGTACACGATGTGTACGATTTACTTTGTATTTCAAAAATAATTTTTTCCTTTAAAAAAGTTATCACAAAGACGCAAGAAGTACAATAACTAAAGAAAATGGTTTACATAACATTTTACAACATCTTTATTATCAATCGTATTTTTAATAACCCAAATGACTGTTGCTGATAAAGGTAATGATTTTTCTGGGTCAGCAAGTCTGCCTCATCTGAGAGTAAATTATTTATTTCGCTAATGCTTGATATTCCATGTTTTTGAAAATAAAATATATTCTCCAAGAAATTTTATGTAAGCTTTCAAAAAAGCTTCATAACATTTCAAAATCAATTGCTTAGATGTCATGAATATTATGCGACGTCCTATAAACTCATAACATAAATAACATAAGGAACAGTAAACCAGGTAATTTTACGTGATTATCTGATGCTAACTGGTTACTGTATCTGTAGCTACTATAATTTCGAACTCATTTCTTCTGTTAAAATTCTGTTGATAATTTTCATGCATTTTAATTGCTTATGCAAAAAAATATTTTCTTTTCTATCGATGATTTGGGTTTCGCCTATAATACAATAAGATTTAATTTCACCGTTTATCCATTCCCTAGCTTCTGTTTCTGGACATCTGAGACAAAACCCACTTGAGTTTAAGAAAATTGAACCAATACATTTCTAGTTTTATAGATTGTAATTTTTTAATGTACAATTTGTCTTTTTTGATTATATTCGGATATTTTTGAAATTTAGACACATTTTGAAAGATTCCTCTTGGTGACATTTATTTCTATTCAATAGTACCAATAAGATCTTTTTATCTGAACTTGATTGTCAACAGGCTTTACAATTACAATGGAAGAAATGCGCCTGCCTTTGCATTGAAAATATTGCATAAACTATTTGATTTATTAAAAGAGATTAATAGCTAAAACTGGATTTCATTTTGAAAAATTATTCTGTATCTTCAACGAAGAAAGGATTCCAAATATTTGGCAGGGTTTGTATATTATAAAAATGTGGGACAACAGAAATTCCAAACAGTTTTTGGCGCAATTTTTTTTCTGTTAGGAAACTTGGGGCAGTGGATTAATAAACTTGGGAGAATATGGACAGAGATAAATCTTGAATATGGGGCAAAAGTCTGCCTCACTTTACTTCAATCTCTAAGAGTTGTTAATTCAGCAGACATTATCAGCATCAGACTTTATCAAAAAAGCATTCAAGATACAAAAGTGTTTTGGTAATTTACTCAGTCTCTAGCAATTGGAAATAGAGAAGTGAACTTCACAGAATGTTATATCAAAGGAATTTAGGATTTACCAATTAGTATCATAACACTATGATTATGCCTTAATTTTTTCTTTTTGAAGAAGTCGCTTCAGCATTCCAATGATGCGCTCCCAATAAGGAGTACAGGCAGGAACTTCGTTCCTATGAGTTCCCGCTCGACGGCAGCCCTGGTCTAACCACAGCTTAGATATTTTTACTATGTAGTTTTATTAATTGTTAAAACTATGTTTTGGTTGGAATTCAAATGCCTGCCTGATAAAAAACGTCTTTATCAAGTTCAACATTTGAAACTTTTTTCCTCTGAAATAGGAAAGTGCTTTGATTGTTATGATGTTTGATTATGTGCAAGAAATTAAAGTTACGGGTGTCAACAAAATACTTAAAGAAGGATCACTCGGGTAAATACTTCTGTTTGTATTTTAACCCCTCCCCCCTCAATTTCGAAGCAACTAATAATTTTGATCTCATTGACTTTAATTCTACGAGTATTTTTAAATCCATATTACAACGCATCTAGCCAACGAGAATTTCATCCAAATAGATTTTGTTTTTCCTCACCTTCTTTTTCACAGTCAATCTGTTGCGAGAATTTATTTGAAATTTCTTGTGCTTGTATTCAAGTTTGTGTTATTATAATTTTTACTCTCATTTACTTGGTTAGTAAATATCTGCAGTTTCCACAACATTGGAACTTCCGTTCCAGTTAAAATGTAGTGCACATTACTTTATTAAAAATATTTTAATTGTTGCCTTTTTATTTTTTTTCCAATATCTTTGTCCTTTGCAATAATTAAATCAAACTGAAACCCTAAAAAATACAAAAAAGTGTATAAAAATAAAATAATGTAATCTAGAGAGAGAGAGAGAGAGAGAGAGAGAGAGAGAGAGAGAGAGAGAGAGAGAGAGAGAGAGAGAGAGAGAGAGAGAGAGAGAGAGAGAGAGAGAGAGAGAGAGAGAGAGAGAGAGAGAGAGAGAGAGAGAGAGAGAGAGAGAGAGAGAGAGAGAGAGAGAGAGAGAGAGAGAGAGAGAGAGAGAGAGAGAGAGAGAGAGAGAGAGAGAGAGAGAGAGAGAGAGAGAGAGAGAGAGAGAGAGAGAGAGAGAGAGAGAGAGAGAGAAGTGAGTCAATGAGTGAATCACAATTTTAATCATTGTTGTTTTAATTGTTTGCCACTAATACTTCAATTTTTCTGTCTAGGTATTATTTTTGCAAAATCGGTATCAAAAGCTGATATCGTTTTCAACAATATTTACCAGGTTAATAATATTTACATATTGATATCTTAAAATTAATAGTATAACAATAATATTTTGCTACTAATATTTTTTAATAATTAATAGTATGAATTTTTACTTAACCTAATCAGTTTCACTCTACGTAGAAGTCTTTCCTCGGCCAGTAATAAAAAAATAGAAACCCTTAAATTTCTTTACACAAAAATTGGATGAATAAATTATATATTTTGTATATGTCTCTATTCTAATAATCGCAGAGACCGGTTTCGATTCAAAATCTTTATCAGAACAAATTTGGAAGGATAAATATTTACAATTAACTAAACTTATATATATTGCATGCACTAAAAAATATTGATGTGTCATTGTTTTATGTTTATTCATTAGACTTGATCATATTTCTTACTTAATAATATAGTGCAATATTTTTTAACAAAATTGCAAAATTTTCTTCTTTAATTGGATGTTGATTTTTGGTATATATATTCACCAAATTTTAGCTTTAAGTCTTTCTAAATAAAATAAAAGCATTACATAACACTTTGAGCGTAGTGATGACTAAATAAAGCTGAAAGTAAGGAATGAAGTAAAATATTTAATTATCTATTTAGCCAGCATAAAAAATATTAAAGAGTTTTATTAAATACTATGTAAAAAACAATAGCAAAATAAATCTAAAGGCACTCAAATTCTGTGACTCTCAATTTAGTATTCCCTTTTCGGATGTTGTTTAATGTTTTGTATTTATTATTACCCAACTTTACAGCTTCATTGTACTGATCATCTTCAGGAGTATTGACGTTAGTCTTCCTGGTGGATTCTAGATCTTTACTCAATTGATCTAATTTATTTCCTAATTTTGCGTCTTTCTCTTTTGCTGTTTCACGGTCAAGTTCGTTATCGATGCCCTCTACATTTTCCTGATCCAATGCAATTCCGCCGGCTTCATCGTCTTCCTTTTTGTCCACATTCATCTGAGACATCAGATAAGACTGGTTGTCAATTTCCTTTGTTAAGGTTTGATTAATTTTTTCTGCTTCATCAATTTTCGTTTTCAAGTCTTCTTGAATCTTTTGAAATTCCTGTTCTTTCTGCTGCATTTCAGTAGTAAACTGTTCTTTATCCATTTCTCCTTGCTCAACCTAAACAATTCTTTAATTGCATGTAGGGTAGTACAATATATTACGACAATATATACATATATATAGCAAGAAACTGGTATTATAGTTCTCACACCTTTGAATAGTTTAAAAAAGTACCTTTAGGTATTTTTTTAGCTTAAATAGAATTTCCTCAATATTTTATTAAAGTTGAGTTTCTGAATTCGTTGCAAAATCCTTCCTTAAATATATAGTTTTATGTAAAATATAATTATTATGCTAGGAACAAAGCGCTTACTCTATTTCTTAGATCCTCCATTTGCTGTCCTAATTCGGATTTTTCATTTTCCATTTTATTGATATCATCTTGCACTTGATTGAGGTCTACTCTCAAAGCCTCATTTTCTTCTTTCATCATGCGTAGTTGCTCTTCACGTTCACGCGCTACTCTTTCAATGTCTTGAAGCTTCTTTTCCAATTCCTTATTCTTCTTTTCAAATTCCTGACGAGTTCTCTGTTCTTGTTCCAACTTTTCCCGCTCTTCAACCTGTTTCTTCCGTTTCTGTTTTGCTTGCACTCGCATTTGCTGCATCTCAATTGTGTCAGGTTTACGTCTTCGAAGGTAGAGTTCATGATTACCTGTGCAAATGCTTAATATTAGCTTATTCATCTTAGGCTTTTCTACTCTCAATACAAAGTCCTCTCCACGTTCATCTTTTGGATGAATCTTGAAACTTCTGAAGGAAAAGGACAAGTGTCGAATTTCTGACCATTGAATTCCAATTTTGGGAGTAACCTTCTTATCACGTTCATAAATATTTATTCCCAAGGAACTTACACCAAGGTAAAGCTTTGTGCCTTTCTTATTTGTGATGTCAAAATATGTTAAGCCAAACATGTCCAAATCTTGAGCAATTGTTAGATATTCTCTATGTGCATCTTCTGTGAATTTACCTAAATTGAAAATAATTCAAATGATATGCCTTCACATGGTTTTGTTCATATTTTGTGATTAAATTTTTTATTGATACTAGATTGTTTTCTACAAATATGGAGCTGTGAAATAGAAGCGACAAGAATACACAAAATAATGAAATAATTACTTTAAGAATGCTGAAATAATATGGTTAGTCACTTTATTAGGAAAATATTTTTTGCCCCATTCATGCCTATAATTGTGAATTGCCTATAAATTCATATTAAAACTATATAAAATTTTATACCTGCTTGTTCCTTGTACCATGGTATAATCTTATTGGCCCATTCCACAGATGAGTATCCATGTTGATCTCTAACACGTTGTGGAAGAATTCTATTCTTTTCCAACTCGTATACAATTGTGTCAAATGACTCTTCAGTGTAGTCACCAAAATCTGCCTGTAGAGCGCAGCAAGCTAAAAGAACTGCAGTTTCAGGAGGTGAATAGATTGTGTCTCTTAAGATGCATTGCTTCACTTCATAGTAGAACATCTTTACAGTAATATCTTGAATAAGTTCTTCAGAGATATCTTCTGGATAGAACTTCACTCTTAGCTCAAGTTTTATGTTTTCCTTGGGAAGATCTTGATCCTTAATTGCTTTATCGAAATTTATCCACGAAACCATAAAATTACTGTCAATGTATCTTAGACCAAAGTACCAGACTTCTCGTAATCCAACTGTAGAAACAACACGCTCAAATACTTGTTTTCCAGTGGAGGTATTGTACATTGCCAAGTCCAATTCAGCATCAAATGTGTTCACTTTTATTAAAATCTGCTTCTTAGCGTGAAACATTTTTTTTCAATGCGCTAAAAATCATTTTCAGATCACATTTTACTATGCAATATTAAAATGCATAAATACAATTTTTAACAAAATTTTGATGTACTAAACGAAAAAGTACTAACTCATAGAATAGGGAGGAGGGAAATAAATTTTCTTTGGTTTTTGAAGAAAGGTTTATAATAAGTTATATTTACTTCCAAAATCACACTTGTTTATGTTTTTATGTAGCTGTCATCTTACTTGTGCTGGTTACCTCTTATTTTTACTTGCAAAAGGGCAAAGTTGCAAAATAAACCAAATATCCCCGAATTTTATAATGATATATTCATGTTCTACACCATTTTGTAGCCCTTTAAAACTAAGAAAACCCATAGAAATTTTCCCAGGTTTTCCTTTTTTCCATTGTCAATATAAGCATATAAATTTTCCATTAAATTTCACTTTTATGTCACTGAACTGATTACATGTAATGCAATTTTAATACAGGGAAAAATCATCGGAAAATGTATATAGGATATCTTAGTTTTTGAAGCTCTATAAAATGGTGTACAGCTTGGGGTGATAGCTATAACAGGATAATTGTATGATTTTGAAATTTACCCCTTGCAAGTACAATTAGGGTGGTAGCCAGCACAGTTAAAATGAAAGCGACATAAAAACATTAAAAAGTGTGGCCTTAGGAGTAAAGGCAGCTTTTTAGAACCCCTTTTTTCAAAAATCAAAAAAAAATCACTTCATCCTAACATGTATTTTAACAAATTAAGTTGAAAATATTTAATTTTTAAATGAATATCCTAATTAAAAGCGAAGGGATGAATGCCAACAAACGAATTCGGTACTTAACCTACAATGAAGTCATTACACAGGTTTTATCCACTCCGAAAGCGTAATATAACTTAGCCTATTCAAAAAATCCAAAACTTAAAAAAATCACCACTTTTTACATTTCATTGAAAATGATCATGTCATCACTTATCAATTGTCTCATTTTCTAGAGCAAGGATTGTTTTAGTAACATACACAACTTAATATACACAACTTAATAGAAAAGTATTAATAATAATAATATTTATTTTTAAAATCCTGTGTACATAAATCACTATACAAATAAATTGTAAGCACTTATTAAGATTTTGAAAATATTTTTTCTTGTTTAATGACTAAGTTTGGTTGTTTAAATTGATTTAGTTCGTTAATAATTTAAATAGTTGATTTTTCTTGGTTTCAAATATATTAAATTGAGGTGGTAATTCATTCAATAAGTCAATACAAAATTCGTAAATGAGTTCTTCATCATATTATTCTTACACTTAAGTTTTCTATAAGAATGAATTTGTTCTTAAATGTACTTTAGTTGGTCTCTTGCTTTTAATTTGAAAAATACTTCTTTTTAGTTTTTGTAAATATTCTAATGAAAATAAATAGTTATTTCTTTAATTGTAGCTTGCTTTCCCCTTTCACAGATGGTATTGATACTCCAATTAAAAAAAATATTTCTAGTTTGATCTTCATTCTTTTCTTAAGAGTTGTTAATAAACAGGTTGAATATAAGTAATGAGGCAATATATATGATTTTATTAGAGTAATTTTCCAATTAGTAGGTATGAATCTTTCAATTTTGGATAGTGTCTTTATTTTTTGTATCATTTTCTGCATTATTTTGTTGACTTCAATTTTAAATGTTAACTTATTGTCAAAGATTATTTGTAAGTATTGAATTTTTGTCTCTTTTTGTATAATATTATTGTTTATTTTTAACGTTAATTTTTCAGTCTTTTTAGAATTATTTAACACCATAAATCTAGTCTTGTCAAGATTTAATTTCATTTTATTTTTTTCAAAGTATGATATTGCAGTTGGTTGAATACAGCAGGGTGTCATCAAATATTGGACACATTTTATATTTTAATTAAAATTGATGTCATTAACATAAAGATTGAATATTAATGGCTCTAGAACTGAGCCTTGAGGTATTCCTTTATTAATTATTAGTTTATTAGAGACTTCATTGTTTACTTTTACGTATTGTTGTCTATTAGTTAAATAAGAGGTTGATAACTTAGTTGCTATTCATTAAAGTTGTATATATGAATTTTAGTTTGTATTTCATGATCTATTGAATTAAATGCCTTAGATAGATCTAATGATAAGATGTAAATGCTATCTCCCTTATCTATATGATTTCTCCAATCGTCTAAAACAAAAATTAAAGCATTATTCGTAAACATATTCTTTCTATATCCAAATTGTATATATCTTTTTATTTGTTATTTTTCGAAATATTGATTAATTTGGTTATATAAAATTCTTTTTAAAAGAAAATTTTAATTAGTAGGGATTGAATCAACTTCCTACCCAAATAGCAATCATTGTCATATAACCAATAGTTTATTGATGGGATCAATGGCAATAATGGCAATTCATTTGCCAACTATAACCAACAAAACAAAAAGCTTTAAAAATCTTAAAATATTGCAATTTTACGTAGAAATAATTATATTATTGTACATAACATATGCATTGCATTAAAGTGTGATTTCAATGTTCAAAAAGTATTATTTCTCAGTGTCCATTAATGTTGCGACAATGACCCACTAATGGCATTACTGGATAGCTCTGCCATCTAGCGAACACATTAATTATAATTGTTTACTATTATGGTGATCAAATTAAATTTTCATAACAAATCAAATTCGTTACCCTTCAGGAGTTGCTAACACAAGCTCTTGTTATTATTAGTACTGTATGATGAATTCAATGGATTGCACCAAGGTATTCAATCTTTAGGATAATATGTTATACATGAATACACTTTCAAATGTTCTCTCTAACTCAACCAAATGTACCAAATTACGCATTGCAATTTAAAGTTCAATATTGATCATCATCAGGGGACTGCTTCTGGGAAACATGCGGTATTTATTACCACTGACGCCATCAGTGACCCACTGATGGACCACTGACGGCACCAGTGGCAATCTTAGTAATCAATAATCGATGAGCAGTTGATTGCAAGTAAAACTCACTTCATTCCTAGATCCTATAATTGAAAAAAAGAAACTGCGAAAAGCTTTCTTGAAATTCTTAATTTGTAAAAAATTATAATGTATATGTTAAATGAATTTTCAAAATAATTTATTCATGAATATTAGGGCAACTTGAAATTAACTATTATATATAGAAGTTAAAATGGAGCAGAAGTAATTTTTCACAATTTAAAAATTACTATTTCAAAATTGCCTTTCATTTTAAAATTTGAGAAATTTGTATGGCTATTGTTATTATTTATATATACGACATTCTTTCAAATGTCAACAAATTTTTGCATTTAATGTGATTGATAGGCAAGGCTCCCAACAGCACTGCTGTTACTAGCTGCAAGCTGTTACAACAGACAGCAACTAAATGCTATATAAAACAGCAAATAAAATTCAGGCATGTTATCCTATAATCTGTATTGTTCAAACTTTATCAAAGACCTTCAATCCCTTCAGCAGAACATCAAAGACGGTCAAATTTCAGACCAAAGTTGAAGTCATTGACAAAGATCATTTCACAGCCCCTAGTCCAACAACAAACCCCATTGATAGAGGGTGTTTTAACGTACTAATTGTATTTTATATTTGGAAACTCATGAATGTTCATTTTACTATTGTGAGTCACTTTACAATTATATTGTGTGCTGTGCGCATTTTAACCTTTTAATTGCTCGCTCTTTGTCAACTTCCAGAAAGAATGATCAACTTTTCATTTGGTAAAATTTTCAAAACATTTACAAAGCATCGCATATATCATTAGATGATTTGTATAGTGATACAATCAGACGACTTGCTGCCATATTTATTAGTGCTTTTATTTATGTTAATATTTGTTTTTTGTGTTATATGCTATCCAATTTAAAATTCCAATTTAAAATTGCCTTGAAGTTTCTGTTTAGTTTTTAATAGTTTCTTTCAAAGTACATTGCCTTTCTTTTAATTCTGTTTAAAAACAATATTATTATCTTCTATCCAGTGGCGAATGCAAGAAGGGACAAAACTGATTTTGGTTGGTTAAATATAGAAAATTTCGGCATAAAAAATTAAAATATTTAAAAATCTATGTCAAGAAATGCCTTTTTAGGGTCTATTTTTAGAATATTTTCACATTATCAAAGCGTCAGAAAAACCCAACGTACGCCCCTGCTCCTATCCATTCAATGTTGAAACCTATCTATGAATTTTTTATCGATTCTATCTAAGAAAATATTGAAGCTGTTAACAGTGCTCAAAGATTCCCTTTGATAGGCTTGTGATAGCTTAAACTATAGTGTTTGATCTATTTAGAAATATGAAATTGTTTTATTTTCATATAAATTAATGCTCTGCCATCAAAAGCATACTGTTTGCCATCAATGGACCATTATTGGCGTACCAATGGGTCGTTGTCGGCTATATATATATATAT
>CABFPE010000208.1:404153-431115 GCA_900660155.1 Hofstenia miamia | reverse complement strand
ATATATATATATATATATATATATACATTGATATGAAAGATGTGTTAAGTAAATGACTGGCATTAAGCTATTATTTTTTTATATAGTTTCATAAATATATGCTAAGAGTAACCATGTAAACAGGAGCTTTCTATTTCGTATTCGTGAAATGAAATCAACACCCCGAATAATGTAAACTCTAGATTTGCTTGACGAATTCCCAAAGTTGAACCAGTGTAATCGGGGCTTTAGATATTAAATATTTGAATATTCACGTTATTATAAGAATAACTTATGGAAAGCTTTAGCACTAAGTGAATATAACTTGAAAACAAGCAAAAAATTTATTGCCAGTATATTTTTAACGATGCTTCAAAAAATTTTTTTCAAATTTATTTAGAATGAAAATATTCAATTTAAATTTATTATACGCAAAATTATTAGCACATTGTTGAAGATTATAAACTAAGACATTTTTCAGAAAAATACTATTATTTCATAATTATAGAATTAAAATTGTTACAGTTTTATTGAAATGTCAATTATAGTTTCTGTGCATGTTCATTAACTGCATGCAGCATTATCTCTGCAGTATAATGCACTTTTGTCTGCTCATAGCGGAATATTAGAAATTTATAAAATAGTTTAGCAGTAATATGTAGTTATGAATTATTAATATTTCTATAAACATGTCTTCTACATTCTTTGTAAACTTCTTCTAAACAATTTCTAAGAATTTTCTAGACGCATTCGAAACTGCTCTACACGTCTTTTAAGCGTCTTCTAGACGTCTTCTAAGCCTCTCTAGACGTCTTCTAAACATCTTCTAAGCGTCCTCTAGATGATTTCTAAACGTCTTCTAGACGTCTCCTAAATGTCTTATAAACCATTTCTAAACATCTTAGAGATGTTTTCTACACCTAATATATAGATGTGATTGTTAAACGTTTTTTTGACGTCTTCTATGTCATTTTAGACATGTTATAAAACGTCTTCCATTAATGTTATTAAATGCATTAAAATATAATTTTTTTACCAATTAAAGTTATGTAACGTATTTTTATCGATTTCATTATATAAAAGAAGTAATAATTTGGGTGCCTCGATCACCCGACTAAAATTTTGGTGAATGGAATGAATTTTCGTCGTAAATAAGCGATTTAACCGGTCCAATTAAGTCTGGCCGATTAAATAGTGTAGTTGAGACAGGCTTTAATGGACTCCTTCGTAAATTTGACACGCAGGAAATTAATGACTAAAATGATAATATAAGTGATAACTCCTCTGCTTTAAAGACGCTATTTTCAATAAAAAAGTATTAAATTGTAAAAAATAATGTTAAAATATTATCGCCATACTTCATGATTCAATACCTTTTGCTAATACAGATTTTTAAAATTATAGCTCGTAATTTATCATGTAAAAATTCCAAAGGCTTTTTTAAATTCAAAAATCGTAATCACACTTTCATAAATAAACGGCTAAATTGTTGTCGTTATTAGGATAATTCATTCACTATGAAAGCTTCAACAATTTGTATAACAAGCTTCCATATAGTATTAGATCTACAAATAAGAACTTTTTTGAGGTGCTTACTTTTAGAAGTTGATTCTTATAACGCCATCAGGTTGAACGAACGTATTTTTTCACCATTGGGGTGTCTCAAGACTTGGCTAAGATCAAGCATCACCCGAAGGAGGGTTAATTCTATGCGAATGTGTCACACACATCTAATTCAGACATTTAAGAAATTCACATTGTCTAAATTCACATTTCCTCACCACGAATTTTTATATCCGCTTTTACAGTAGGTATTCACTAATGTAATTTATTTCAGAATGTATGCCAAATGATACTAAACACTAAAAAATCTCACTTAAAAAAGTTTCTTTCAATAGTTTGAAAGAAGGTACAATAAATAATGGTAAATATTATCCTTACAATAATGTTAACGATTTTATAGTAATTCTTAATTTTAGATTATTTTCTATATATACTAAACTATTGTAAGGAACTCGCCATTTTAATACCTGCTTATTTGTGGATGGAAAATTTATGACTTTTTATTGTATCCATGCTCTATCATTAAGTTCTCTAAGTTTCAATCTTTTTATGAAGGGAAACTGATAGGATAATTTGGTTAATGAAATAGATGCTATAGAATTACCACAGTGCCAAGAATAGTTGCTCTTTAATTTGCTCATGTCTGTTAATTTAGTTGAAGAACTTATTCTTTCTCTAAATGAGTGACGCATAAGTTATACTTTATATCAACTTTATTCGTTTTTATAAAAATGTCATGCATGGTTATATATTTTGATCGTATACATCATCTAGTAAATTAGTAATGTGTATACAGTAAAAGAGTCTCAATATTTATTAATGCTTAACTTGTATACTTATAACATTTGATATATCAAATGGACAGGCAGGTGCTCTTTGGCTTAATATAATGGCTTGATAATAAATAATATATTGACATTATGCAAACAATTCTTTCGAAAACAAACACTTATTTAAATTATTTGTTGTTAAAAAATAATAGCTAGAAAATATGAGATTAGATCAGGGTTCCTCAAAATTGTTATATCCTTTCTAAAAGATATTAAGTAGAACGCATNAGAGCATGCATTAGATATTTGTAATATTAAGTGTATTTGATTGTAAATTTATAAATTCCCACAAATTTTGTGTATCTGATGATGATTTAGTAAATCGAAACTATATATATATATATATATTACGATAGAAAATGGTGCTAAGTATTGTCTAGCACTTTTTGGATTTTTCCCATATATTTAGAGCTATTCTTACTTCAAGCATACAAATATAACCCATACTTCAATTTTTCTACTTAATGTGGTCATCTTAGCTAACATTCATGCCTATTTCTTTTTCGGGTTTGCAACATGTCTCAAAAATCCGTATATCTTGCGGTAAACAACATTAATTATTTTTCCGAATTTTTAGACTTGTTCTGCACATTATTGCTAGAATTTTTACTAAAAATTCAATTTTTTTGGAAGTTGAAGTACAAATGTATGATATTCGTCACCAGAAACGTTACCTTTTGTTGTGATGAAATGGATGAAGAAGCTGTTGACCGAAAAGAATAAACTGCAAATAGATCAGTTCATCTTATGAAAACCAGTTTGTTATCTATGAAAAACATTAGCTAATTTAAAATGAAAGATCATAATTCTGCTCATAAATGTTCAAAACAAACTTAAACACATTTTATGTTGTTTGAGTTTTAGAAAAAAAATTACTGAGAAATTCCTCTGAATATGTACAGTGTACACTACATTTTCTAAGTTTGAATAATTAGACACAATGATTTAAATTTGTATAAATATTAAACAATTTTTGAAGAAATTCAGCAATCAGAAATTCTGGAACTGTACAATACTTATCCAAAGTTAAAAAGCATTTTTGCAATCTTGGAAATTTTAATTTTTTGAATTTGTAATTTTCGTGCTCGAAATTGTGCATTCAAAATGCTGAAATTATCGAATCCTAGGTAATCCGTCAGCCATAGCAAAACATTATATTAAAAGATCGATAATCAACGATATTCTGCTGTATAAGATAAAAATCTTTACTCTAAAAGAAGTTATTGAAATAATTTTTTGCCAGATTATCTCTTTTAAAAGCTTACCTAGATCTATATGTATACCTATCATATATATATATATTTTATATACATATATACATATATATATATATATACATATATATACATGAAGTGCTAATTCGCACACAAACTAGATTAAAAATGGTATTGATGAAGCCAACCTGGCCTTCCAGCTAGTTCTGCTACTGGCCCTAAATCTACTCAATATCAATTCTAAAACAAGGAAAATATACATGTTTGACATAGGCATCACTAACAATATTTTTTAGCAATTCCTTGTTAGAATTTGCAATTGTAAGTTTTATAGATGATTGTTTATTATTTGCTATATATCCTATGAAAATCATGTCATCGCATTATTATTAAAATTTTATTTTTTGTTTTATATAGATTGAGTAAAGCAATTTTCAAAATTAATTATGCCAATATTCTTGCTTTTTGTAAATCTAGAGATCTAATTTTGATTTTAGTATATAGGGGTAGATTAGGATCAATCATGCTATTCATAGGGTGAAATTAGGTTCATTTAATTATCTGAGAAATATTATCTCCAATTTTTCGAGTATGAAATTTGCAATGTTAATACATTAGTGAAAAAATGAAATAATAAATTATGACTTTTCTTTGACATCTAGGAAAACATCTACGATCAATCCCTGTCAGGAAGCTTTTGTCGGAAATTTCATTATTACATATTATATCGTTGATCTCTTAACACTAGAAAGTCCGACGATTCTATATCTTAAATTCATGCAGTTGTCAGAATTGACCCATTCAAGTAAAACTAACGAAAAAAAGCAAATGAAAGAAAAGTGTCAGAAGAAAAAACTTAGCTGTTTTTTTCCATGCCACCACTAAAGGGCGCAAAGTCAGAGGCTGTCGTGTCGTAGGAGATGGTTCTCTACTTATGCTGTTCTCAGAACTTAAGTATCATTATTAGTTCGTGAGATTACAATTACTGCAAACAGAAAATTCAAAAAATTATTAACTTTTTGATTGACAAAAATGAAATTGTCAATCCCGATAAATGCGAGAAAGTAATATTTCGAGTTAAGCATCATATCAGTGATACGGAAGATATGACAAATATAAAGATGTCTATGAATGGAAAGCAAGCTCCACAGGAGGATGTGTGTACGTATTTGGGCTTGGTGTTACACGAAAATTTGAAATGGAAACATCATGTTAGGAAGGTGATCAAAAAGGTTAACTATATCATAAACTCTTTAAGATTTTCTTTGAAATATTTTAATGTAGCAAGAACACTGACCACTTTAAAGACCTACATAATGCCAGTAATTTTCGACGGCTATGAGATTTTTGGTGAAGCTTTAACAGAAATTGCTTCGTAAACCTGTCAAGCTTTATGATCGAATGACGAATTTCAGTGCTGTGCATCTTATAGACCTTATTAATCAGAACTATCGTAAGCGACAGACTTCCACAGGAAATAAAACCTCTATTATTATAAGTGTTTAAAAATTATTTGGGGAAACCATCAGAGATTTTGAAAAATTTCTAATAGAATTAGTGCTAATATGTAAGCATAGAGTTTTTCTATGGAACATGCCAATGCCGAATTCTAAAGTTTGCTAAACGACCGTTTAGAATTTGATAAATTTGCAGATTTCTGACAACATATATTTTGTTGAGGTTCTCAGCGATGATTAAACACGTTATATGGATATAAAATGTCTAGCAATTAGTTAAATGTTGTTCCCAAATCATTTATTACTCAGATTGTTCTGATTTATACAACGAAAATTCAATGGTATTCGTATCTGAGATCCAAATTGAAATCTTATGCAACTGAATTTTAGGCTGCTCATGTTAATTACAAAGAACAAATCTGTTTTAAGATTTTCAAGCAATTTTCTCCATGCCTGTTAAAAAAATTGAAAATCTTTAGATATGGGAACTATTGGTCAACGCGTTCGAAATAAATTGTATTACTGTGGATGAAGTGAATGACAAAATTCACTATTGTTCAGAGGCGCACTCAGGATTTGCTGACGGAGAACATCGCACCAATGATGAAGTGAGTCAAAAAAGTTTGGAAAATATTGAAAAATAGACCCAAAATTGCAATTCAAGATTTTAGTTTTTAACTTTTTTAATATTTTGCCAAAAAATTTTTGATTTAACCAATCAAAATCATTGAAAATGTCAATATTTGAAAAAAATTTAAATTCTCAAAATGCATTATTTTCCGGTGATCAGGAATTCCACGCCGTAGCCAAGGTGATGCTAAGGGATGCTAATATTCTCTGAAGTACTTATTAAGTGAAATTTGCATCACCTCGATCGTTTGAAAAACGTTGGTAAAACTATAGTTGTAAACGGTTTTAAATAGTTCTTTTTTATTTAAAATTAAAAATCTATAATTATGTGCTATATTTAGTATAGACTGCAACTTAATAACAGTTGTAAAATTATGTTCGCAGGTAGAATTTCACTTCATCTCAAAGTTAAGCCATCCAGCATGTGGGCTAGTTACCAAGACAATTTTGTTTCTGTAAATTGCAATTATGTGAATCTTATAAAAGTATCTTGAAAATTTATTTACTGTCATATTGTTAGCATTTTTGGGATTGATATTAAGCCTGTGTGAGCAGAAATTTTAATGTGTTGAAAACTCTGCAGCAACTCTTGGCTATGCCTACGAAACCTTAGGCCTGACATTTACCGCTTTGACAATTCAGCTTATTTTGGGACCATTTTACAGTCCTTGCCAAAAAAAATGTCTTCAGTGTTTTGGTTCTTAGAAATTTACTGAAAATTTCAAAAAACCTTTAAAAGAGCAAAAGATACTAATGTAAAATTTCAAAATGTAAACTATTTTTCATCACATTGTTCATAGCAATAAATAAAAGTTGTGGAACAAATTGATTAAATCTTCCAAAGATGTATTTTCTTGAAATTCATATTTTTGAATAATTAATTGTAAACGCATGTAATGCACTTATTTTTTTAAAATTCAAGCTGATTTTTCCAAATGTTAATGAAATTTCTCATGTGGCAAAATATATGTTTGAGTCTCAGCCATTGTTAATTGGCTTGCCATGCCTTGACCTTATCCTTTGTACATCTTCCATGAATTTATCAATTTAATGTTTGCTTGCTAAGACTTTCGAAGCCAAGAGACTTTGTGTCATAAACTACTAATGGGAGATTAGATACCCCTGAAAAATAAAGCTAAGAACAATAACAGCTCGAAAAAATGAAATTATTTAAATAATTTTTGACATACTTTGCGAGGTTTAAAAAGCACTACAAATCAGGAACTCATGGCTTTCGAATAAATATCAGCTACTATCACAAAGTTTTCAATGAAAAAAGGGCACGCACGCTTGATTTTAATGACTTCTTTTGGTTTGCAGTATGTTATATTGATTGCAAAATTTGTTGCGAATTATTAGTTGTGGAATACAGGGCCGTACGCAGGATTTTCTTACAGGGGACATTTTAGTTATGACCAAAAGCGGGGAAAAGCTAATCGCAATGTTTTGAAAATTTTAAAAAAGAAACCCTTACCCTGCATTTCACAACCCTAAGTTTTAGTTTTCATGTTTTTGCCGAAATTTTTTTGATTAAGCCAGTCAAAATCACTTTTGAAAACCTGACGGGTGGCAATTCCAACATGTTCCCACCTTGCGTAACACTGGTGGAATACATAAGATTACCGCATATACATTGAACATGTACAACGTGTGATTTTATTAGAAAATACAACTTAAGGTACCATTAGCTGCTCGAAAATTTAAAATGCCAGGATATCCTTCCTGGCTTAGCATTAAAATATATGCTAAACTTTTAATTTCATTATCAGTCTTAAACAGACCAATTCTATCTCCTAAACTCATGCCCCTGTCAAAATTGACCCATTCATGTAAGCAAAAGCAACTGAAAGAAAAGTATCAGAAGCATAAAATAAGCTGTTTTTCTATTTAAATTCTCATTAAGGGTGTGAGTTAATTTCGATTAACCTCACTCATTCGTACCTGCGAAATATGTACACATAGTAGGTACTACTGGTCCAAGCTACAGAATGTATTGTTTTTGATTAATCACTAAAAAAAGAAAAATGAACAGTATGTATGATGTATTCCTGAAAAATGCATAACAATATAAAATGAATCTAATGTAAATTTCCATGGATAACCAAAAACAGGGATGACCATATTTATAATCTGCTTAACAGATCTGTTAACAGAATTGCTTAAACACTATATAAATAAATATAAAATCTCTTAACAAATCTGTTCAAAACATCTGTTGCATTAATGCTATAATTTACCAATTTCCTTATCTAGTGAAGTGGTACGAAATTTACTTTCTAATGCAAAACGAATAAATTTTAAAGCATCATTTTTCACAAAACACCATCTTCTGTTAAATGCTATTCGACGAGAATTTTAGCAGTATAAAGTAAAATGTTTGCCTTTCTTTTCTGTTATTTGTCAAAATTATGTAAAGAGTCGGTTCAATAGTATAGAATCATCACCCAGGCTGAGATGTGTATCTATTTAGTAACATGACCATACAGTTTCTCCATAGTGGAGTAATGTCTATCTTGTTGAACTCTGTTGTCTATAACACACTTTACACTCGAACTAATCTATATTAAGTTCCACACGGGTATAATGAGTAACCATTACTTTTTAGGTAGCTTCACTAGACTCCAGTTCGTTGTGATCGAAGTGGGCAACTGCCCGAAGCGGTATCCAGTCACCGAGAGTCTATCCGCCACTCTGAGACCTCCACATTCAACCAACTCAGCTCATGCTCACAAGTACAATATTTATTATGTGTACCCTAACTATGGTGATAATAAATACCAATAATGTGCGGGGTTAACAATATAAGTAATACGCAAAGATGCAGTGACACTAGCTGCTGAACAAATAAAAGTTTTGTAATAATTAAAGCAGCTTCCTAACCTACAGTTAAAATAATTACAATTATTACAAGGCATGACACTATCTGCGACAAGATAAAAGGGATAAAATTATGTACAAACTAACTATAAATTAAAGCAGCTTCTTAAACTACAGTTAAAATAATTCAAATGTAACAATACGATATAATACATATAACAGTCATTATCCATCTCATTAGGTCTCCTAAGTTGTACCAAATTTAGATCTAAAATAAGATAAATTTTTATGTGACCAGCCTTATCATGAATTTATTACTTATACATGTAGAAATGAATAATTGCTAGCCAGCTAAGCATGTTAGAAAAATCTCCCTAGTCGAACACGTAACCTAGATGCCCGTAAAGATCAGGCACCAATTAATTTCCCCTCACAACAGCCTTTCAATCACTACACATATTGATTGCTTAGCTGCACAATCTTAATAAAAAAGCAAACCAAATAACAATAAATTAACTTCTACGGAGTTTATTCTCCATCAACTAAATGTTTACCTTTGTATATATTTATAGAAATAACTGCAAACATATTTGTAAGCTAAACAAGTACCCGTCACTGTTATATTTTCTGCAGTACATGCATGTATAATATTTCTGCGTGAAAATGACTGTTTGCTAAAATCAACATGGAGCTAGTCGTCCACTCGTGATTTGTCAAAAAGGTTAAAGCGGCAAATACTTGCTTTACAATTTTCAAATGAGAGAGTTTCAGTAAAATTTAAATTTAAATATTTTTAGTTAAAAATGTTTAACATTTAGTTTAAATTCTTTAAAAATGAAGTGACCATTAAAAAATATTTGCTAATTTTTCAGAAATTCCCTGTCTCTTTCTTGACGGAAGATGTCACTAACTTTAGAATTTGCAGAAATTTATTAACTTTCTTCTGACACTCATTAGCTTTTTACAGTGTTCACTTGTTGCATTGGATTATCTCTTAAGATGAATTTTGTTAATGCTACTTCTACCAATTTACCACTTGTATCTGATTTGATGGTGGCACAATTTTTCACCAAATGCGCTGGATTCAATATTCCGGGCGTTTCAAATATGAAGGCCAAAAGAGATTCTCGCAAGAACTATGGTGATGAAGCTATTGGCTTTGTTAAATTATAGTGATTTGATGCAATATGTGAGGTGCACTGCAAAGTTACACCAGAGCAATGCTTCTCAAACCAAAGTTATGACTGCCAAATTTTAATAAATGAAAATGCTGACATCATCGAAGGTGCTGAATGGGATGGTTGTATGTGACAGTTTGGTGGTTGCAAGGACGTTAACAAATGTCATGTAAATTATTTGGTTTTAAAATTAAATGCAGTTCAACAATTTATTTTACATTCATGTAAAGTATATACAATTTAAATATAAAAAAATTGTACATTACATTGCTTAATATTAATTTCTCAATTATTTAGGTTGACTACATATTGAGAATACCGTTGTGATCGAAGTGGGCAACTGCCCAAAGTGGTATCCAGTCACCAAGAGTTCATCTGCCACTCCAAGACTTCCATATTCCACCAACTCAGCTCATGCTCACAAGGACAATATTTATTGTGTACCCTAACTATTGGTGATAATAAATACAGTCACAATTTGACTTAAGAACTCACACTCAACAATGTGTGGGGTTAACAATATAAGTAATACTCAAAGATGCAGTGACACTGGCTGCTGAACAATTAAAGGTTATGTAATAATTAAAGCTTCTTCCTATGCTACATATAAAACAATTAAAATGTAACAATACAATATAATACATATAACGGTCATTATCAATCTCATTATAGGTCTCCTAAGTTGTACCAAATTTAGATATAAAATAGGATAAATAAATATGTGATACACCTAGGTTTGGCTGACTAGCCTTATCACGAATTTATTACTACATGTAGAAATGAACAATCGCTAGCCAGCTAAGCGTGTTAGAAAAATCTCCCTAGTCGTATACATAACCTAGATGTGCGTAAAGATGAAGGCACCAATTAATTTCCCCTTGCAACAGCCTTTTGATCGCTACACACATTGATTGCTTAGCTGCGCATTCTTAATAAATAAGCAAACCGAATAAAGATAAATTAGCTTCTAAGGAATTTATTCGTATTTTACCTTTGTACAAATTTATAGAAATTACTGCAAACATACCTGTAAGCTAGAAAATTACCTGTCGCTGTTCTTTTTTATAATGTGGTTTCATAGGCGTTGCAGTGAAAGCAGCACAATTGAAACAACCTGATACTGGAAAAAACAGCAAATTGGGATTTTTCTGCTATTGTTTTGACAGCCAGGCATAAAACAAACCTTTACAAATTTTTTGCTTGTGTTCATCTCTCAAATTAAGAGTTGTGTGATCATTAAGGTAGTGACATCATCCAACAAGAAAGAGACGCTGAATTTCTGCAAAATTTAGAAAATATTTTTTAATGATCGCTTCATTTTTAAAGAATTTAAACTAAATTTAACATTTTTAGCTAAAAATATTTAAATTTAAATTTTACTGAAAATCCCCCATTACATGACGTGGTGCTAATTCTATTAAAAATACAAAATGATATAAATGAGTTTTATGTTTAATCAATATTCGACCTTGGTTGCTTTTTCTTTCTTCTTTGAATTTTTAATGGATTTTGCTACAATTGCACAGACATATTTAGAATTTTTCCTACAGAATTTTATCATGTGTCGCTATGTAAACCTTGATATATCGCTATGTGCGCATTTTGATAGGTACATAGAGACACATTATAATTATATATATGTATATATATGTATATATGTATATATATGTGTCCACCGTTTTACTGTTGATGACTACATTAGTTAACCGCAACATGATATTTCACCTTAAACATCCTAGCGTCCCTTTTTAAGGAAAAACCATTTTTTCACATTTACAAAGAATTTTCTCCAAGCCTATTTCCAAATTTTAAAATCTTGGGGCATGGGTAGGTCTATTGGGGAACATACATTAATACAATGTTGCAAATTTCTATTAAAGCTTATTGCTGTAGCTATTGCTGTTGAATAGATTGACACGTTTTCTTAGAAATTTTCGAATTTTTGAAAAAAAATTTCAATTCTCTCCATACTTAGTGTTAATATATTGAGAAGGTTTTGAGGTTATGAGACTCATTTTGTATTATCTATCTCAATAAAGTTTATTATCCCTAGACCTACTTATAGATAATAAATAATATAAATAACATGTATTAACCATGCATTTGTGCAGACCAACAGGCATGATTTAAACTCAGTGTAAAAAATTATGTGCTTTGTCCAAATGGAAAGGAATGAACAAGTTTTTATTAACTAGCTGTACGCTTAACTTAATGTGAACACAATTCAGGTTGATTGAACTGAGATAGCTATTAGTGTCCTTTCATTTCAACATGATTCCCAAACTATCATTGGAGCCTATTTAATTATTATTATGTAGATAAAAATACTTAAACCACAAGCAAGAGAAAATGATACTAGCATGGAGCTAAACCAAATTGATTCTTTAAAACAGCTTATAGGTTGCCTTACATTTATATACAAAATAACATGATAATTACCTTGTCATTTTCAAAGTTTACTTTAAGCAAAAGAAATTTGAATCAGGGGGACAATCAAAATAAATCAAATACTGCACAATTTCAAATGATTACAATTAAAATTAGAATATTAAAATAGATTAAAACAAATAAAGTAGCACTACAAATAAATGATAAAAATATATATTAAATAATAAGTATATATTATTATAATGGATATCAGGGCAACCAAGGAAAATTTTGATATTAGTCTACCAATTTCCCTGGTTACCATAATCACAGTCCTATTGTTTAGTCGAGATCTTAAACTTTCACTATTAGTTGTTACCAGTTAAATAGATACAATCAATTAAATATAGGGGCACCATTTATTCCTTAAGTGACATTATATTATTATTGTAAAACTTGTGATTTTTTCTGCAGCATTTTCTTTCCAATTTAACATTAAGCAAATTTTCAATTGTTTCTTATCAGTAATGAGAATTTTCTTCCTAGAATAATTTTCTTTTTCATCTTCTTCATTTTCATCATCATAAGAATTGATTTGAATTTCTTAAATATCTTCTTCACACTTATTTATTTGTGTCTTTCTGCTTACCTATTCTCTCAGTGATGTTCCTACTCAAAGAACAAAAAGTATATTTTTTGTTTTTTTAACTTGCAGGGTTGTATATTTTTTATATTAAATATCATTTAATGCTTTTTAAAATATGAATTGTTCACATTTACTTCTGGAAATATATTGGTTCATATTATTCAGATTCCTTTCTAATCTATAGAAATTTAAAAAAAAATAAAAAATAAAATTTGATGAGAATAGCCACAGTCATCCTATGCAACAACAACTCATATTTAACTAAAGGCTTAACCTATTTGCCAAAAGACAATTTAAGTAGTATGCATTACATTAGTAATACCCAATTAACTCTTTCTCCTTAGCTACTGTTCATATTCACCTCCATTTCATGGTTCTTAATATTAATTTCTGTTTTGGTAAATCATTACAATCTTTAATTGGTCAAATATGATTTTTAAGGAATTCTCTTTAAATTTCTACTTCCCAAATTTAAAAGTCTTAGAATGAAATGTTGAAAGTTAATATACAGGATTTCTGAGTTTCTTGTATGTTCAATATTAATTAAACTCTCAATGTAAAATGGGTTTTGTGATATGCATTGAAATTCTTGTAACATTGTATTGGTTATGTTTACAACAAATATAAATACATTCAAAACTAATTGAATCTAACTTGCATTATTCAATCTCAAATGCCACTCATAAAGTCAATTTTTCAAATGCAAATTATGGGTCTCAGGAAGCTATATATCTGGGAAAATCAAAGGATTGAAATTAAAAGGTCATCATTAATTATTTGTTGATGGTGTGAAATCCTGTATCCTTGATAAAGTTCAATTTATCCCCATAATAATTGGGGAGTCTTGAGAATAACTGTTTAATCTCTATAAATCATCAGTAGCACTGACCTCTAAACTGATAGTATATTCTTGCATATAACTGAACATATCTCTAATATGTCCTCATAATGCTAATCAATTTCATATTTGTGCTTAGGTCTGACATGTACTGCTGTATCAAATGGTTCTTGCTGAAGTGGTGCAATGTTTCTTATAGCAGATGAATCAACTAATTGCACCTCTCACCATGATGTTTGCAGTTAACTTGACTGTAATATATTACCAATGTTATTGCATTGTAAAGATTAGTGAACTAAGATTATACTACAATCACAGTGTAAATGAAGTTTAGAATTAAATATAAGTTCTGTTAGTAATTTAACTCTAATTAAGTTGTAATGAACTATACTTCTTCTTTGTCACTAATGAGATGATATTGTTCCATTGAAAAAAAGGAAACCATTTTTATAATTAATTGATTAATAAAATAGCATATAGTTTGTAATTAGTTTCATATCCAGGTACAGTTATACTAATCATCCATCATCCTGATACTGCACATTCCATTTAATTAAATTAGTAGTTCACAGATTTATAGCAATTCATGAGTGAATATAAATTAAATTAATTAAGATATTTACTGATAGATCTTTGAATGCACCATCAATGTCTATCAAGTTAATTTGCCACAACCATTGCCATACAGATATTTAGCTAACTGTTTACCTGTACAATTCCAAATAAGTTTAACAATCAGAAGTAATGACTAAACTCTACTAAAAGTTTATTGATACTAAACCTACTACAGCTTCAGTTTTCCAGTTAAAAACTTGACTAGTATACAATAAAAATGAGAATCACTTACAGGTCATTTGTTAATTTTTTTGTTCAGATGATTGGTTTGAATTTTTTTAAATATCTGTCTAGGCTCATTTCATCAAAAGGCCAAATGAATGACCTTTAGTTGAACTATTTTTTGTTGTACATTTTTCTGTCTTGTTTTTATAATCTTTATTAAAAATAATTTATTTACAAAATCACTTCTCTGAATGATACATGTCATTTACAATTGCACTCTATTTCTATGGTCAAAATAAGTGCCTTTCAGTTTGCACTTTTTGAACTTGGGTGAGGCTAACAAGAATGCCTTTAAGCTTGTATTCTGTTATATGCCCCTCTAGCTTCGTTTTTACTCAATCAGTTCCACTCTTTCCCTATGAACTAAGGTGTGTGCATCTTCTATCATGTCTCTGGATTCCTTATCATTTGATCTTATTGACCAATGCTTTTTGTCAATTTGAGAATTATCTCCATTTCCATTGATTCAGCTTCTTGCACCTCAAGAATTTCATTTCATGTAGTGTTGAGTTCACCATTATTGTGTATTGTAGTTCATTTCATCTTTCTGTGAAGATGTGGAATGGTGAAGCATCATCCAAAACAAACTAAGCTACTAAAGAAAATAGTCAGTAAAGAAGAACTAAGATCAAACTTAAAAATAAATCATAAAAATTATTTTTCATCTTAGATAAGTTTGGTGTTATGCAACTAAGAATTATCAGTGATTATAATTAGTATTTGTCAATTGTACTAATTTGGCAAAATGAAGGGGGCGAATTTGCTTCCAATATTTTTAGCCATCTTGGCATGCAAACATTTGAAATTTGAAATTGACAGGTACTTTTTTGGATTTACTATAAATAGAGAAAAGTTCTTTGTAATAATTGTTGAAGAAAATTCTTATCTTTAGTTTTGATTACAGTGTGATTATTAACTATGATGTTCAGCTAAATGGTTGGTGTTCAGTAGTGGTGAGGATCCAATAATTGGAATGATTCTAGGTTCCTTGTTCCAAGCAATGAACCTACACTTAAGTTAGGGATGCAATTAGGAGTTTTTATTTCTATTTAGCTAACTATCTATCCTCTCTTACATGTACAAATGATTAGAAATTCAATATAAGGCTAGAAAGCCAAATGTAGGATTTTATATTTATATTAATCTAGATCCAAATTAATGACTATAACATGACCAATAATGTGACCCTGTATGTATCAATTATTACATGTAGCTTAGGAAGCTGCTATTTATTTATATTATTTAATTAAAGCCAATATATTTCAGTAATGGCTAATTAAATAGTTAGTTAAACAGCTAGTGCCAATCAATGTTGCAAGTATACAGTACACTTTACAAAGACTAAGTTGAAGTGTGTCAAGCCTTGAGTAAGCACTGAGCTAGGATAGGGTACACATAAGTTATTTTACTGAGCTGAGAGGTGGAACTCATTTAATGGAAATGCAGAAGAGTGGTTGTTACTTGATTTGGAGATCAGCTTCAGGTGTATGCCCAACCACTAACAGCTGGCAAGGATGCCACAAGGCTTTGTCACCTAAATAGTGCTTGTTACATTATCCATTAATTACAGTTATTGGAGTTTAATAATATTGAAGCTAAGCAGTTTAAGAGTAGTAAATCTCTACCCACTAGTATACCATACCAATTATTGCATATAATTGAGAAATTGGATATCAAAGCCTGGTAGAGGATGCTATAATGGGCTAGCAATGTGTCCAACTCACTATCTGGTGAAAAGAATTTGAAAAATTTTCCAACTTGGTTGGATTGCCACTTCTTTAAAAAAGAAACTCATGTTGTTGTGTACATTGTCTTTTGTCATTTCAGCTGGATCATTGATATTTACTCTTATCACTGTTATTATTTTTATTCTCTTTGAAATGTTTTAATACTTGTATTGTTGTTCCCACAGATCCAACCATACTAGGTTGTTAATACCTGTGTGCAGTATTCTCATCTTCATTGATCATTTTCATTATGGTATTAATATACTCTGTGTCTTTTTGGAAGTGTATGATGAGTATATTCTCTGTTTCTAGGTTAACTTAATTATCTTTCACCAGTATGTGTCTGTGTATCATCAATTTCTGAACTTCCTCTAGGGTGAATTTATCATCAAAGGCCACATGAACCATACTTCTGAAATAGATTCTGGACATCCTTACATTCATATGTTCAGGATAGTTAATTACTGTATGGACCTTTGGTCTTCACTGCACATTAATGGCTAGCAGTATGTTTTTGATGCTTGTTTTTGCCTTGGAGTATTTCAATATGTTCTCATCACATGTCCTTGGTGATAGTTTCCCATGTGCATTTTCCATTATCTGGCTTGGTGCTATAAATAATGGGTGTAGTATGTCTGCTCCAATGCATGTTATTTTATCTGATCACTCTTTGGACCTTGTTGATGATACTGACTGGTTGTTTCTGATTAGAATGTACTCTCCTATTTGCTTACACTTTTGAGTCTGTATCATACAAAATATTTTATTCATCACACTTGTACTTAGTTGATCCTCCAGGTCAGATGAACTACTGACATTCTGCAACCTGTCATCTTTCAGTTAATGACTAGGCACAGTCTTCAGTTCCATTGTACTCTGGCTTTAAGTTCCCAGGGTACTTTTCATCCATTGCTAGCATCTCAGAGCCTTGAAGCTTGCCCTGGATGCTGTTTGATGTTGTGGTTCCATTGGTTTCAGAGCTTTTCAGTTTGCCCTGCACCAGTGGTTTGCTACTATGCTAGTCATTTCTGTTATTTTTCTGTACTCATTCCCTGTGGTTTGTAGAGTGCTGCACTTCTTGCTCTCTACTGAATCTCAAAATTCATGTACTGTGGGCTTCTCTCTAAGAATTGTCCTCTGAGCAATCTTGTGTCCTCCTCTTCACCATTCCTAAACAAAGTTACAGTGTTTAAATCCCATATTTCAGGATCATAACAACTTATTTTCCTAGCCTCTCTTTGAGGCATTATATGAGGTACAATTTCGGATTCATTTATTTTATAATATACTTTATCATCAAATTCTTCTTTGCTTACACTGTTGTACACAAATAGTAAATTTGATTTTCTTTGTGTATTAAGTCAAACTGTGCTTTGTCATTTAATCATGTCTGTGCAATGTTGCTTATTACATGCTTCCAGTTTTGAAAATGTAATGTGTGTCCATTGCTCAATTTATATTGGTTATTTGGTAATGTTTTTAATAGTAATGATAGTTTTTCCACTTGATTTACATCACTTGCTTTTTCTACTGCATAAGCATGCACCAGATCACCTACTTGATAGGGCTTCTATATACATTTTTATTAAAATTTTGCTCCTATCTCACTGCTGATGTTTTAGTGCTCCTGCACATCATTTTGTGGACTTCTGTCATTTGATTCTTCAATATGTTGATGCATTTATTGTTTATGACTTTATGATAGTTAGTGTATTGCATTGAAAATTGGGTTGAAGCTTCCCTACCAAACATTGCTTTGAATGGGGTGATCCTAGTTGTTGAGTGCACTGCTGTATTATAGAAATATTTGATCATTTTAGTTACATGTCATCATTGTGTGCCTCTCACTCTTCATTCTGGATTTTACCACTCTTATTAGCTTAATGAGTGTTTGGTTCAATCTTTCTGCAGGTCTGTTGGCTTATGGGTGGTATGCTGTTGTTTTGCTGTGTTCAAACTCCATTATTATTGTTAGCTCCACAAACAACTTACTTTTGAATTGGAATCCTTGATCAGTAATGATTTTTTCCATTAGTCCCATTTTCATTATCCATTCTTTCATGATCTTTTCCACCACTGCACTTGCCATTGTTGACTCCATCAATATTATTCTGCAATATCTCATAAAGTTGTTAACCAGCACTAGTGCATGCTGGTACTCATCATTGTCCTTTGACAGCATCTCCAAATCCATGTGAACTATTTTGTAGAGTCACTCAGGGCCCTCCTTTTATTATTTCAATTTACTTTTGTAATTTTGAGCTAAATCTTTCTCTGATTTTAGTTAGTGATGTCACTTTACAATAATTGATATTATCACTATGATCTCTAGTGTAGTATTTTGATCTTAGATTTGATTGTCCCCTTGAAATCATGGAAAATGTTATTGCTCTTTAATTTTGTGAGGGAACTCATGATTGGAAAAAGTGTACACAATTGCATGTAATAATTTGATCTTTTGTATAAATACTTGAGATACTTGTAGCAAAGATGCAAAATAAACTTGGTCTCACTCAATTGCATTTGCTTTTTTCTATTTAATATTACTAACCCCTTTTAGGCATTATGTTGTATTTTGTTATAATAATGCTTAAGTCTCTGCCAACAATTTGGGAGTTACTCCTCTGAGTATAGGGCAACAACATGCCTTATTCAAGCAGGCAGCCCAAATCATGGATGGAATTAAGTTAGGTGTACAATTACATGTAGGAAATAAGAACTTTTAATTGATCATTGCAATTTGAACATGCACACTATAACTTTACACTGTGATGATATTAAACTGTTGGTGAATATGAATGCATGGCAATTACATGCTATTATTATAGTATTACATGTGCTGAGAAATATCAACACATGAGAACTGTTTTATTGAGCTAGAAATTAACAACTGGAGACATGTAAGTTAGCAACTTTGCCAAGCTTGGAATTCTCTTCATGGATACTGCTTTGGTGGTATACCATGCAAGTTGGTCATTGTTGGAAGTGAGTCCTTGGTGGATTTTTACTGTTACTTTGTTAAAATGACAAATTACTGATATCTTTGTTGTTCTGTTAGAATGTGGGTCACTCACTGCAATTGTATCTTTTGCAACCTTCAATTTAACCATTGAGTTTCCCAGTACTGCTGTAGTAGTCTGAACACCCCATGATTCTACATGGTGACCTTGATGTGATCTAGAGCTGTCACTGAGGTCTGATGATGTTCTAAGCTCATTTCTGTTGTTACCTTGTTGTTGTTGTTTCTTTCTTCTAGCATTTGGATTTAGGACTGAACCCCTATACTGTGCTGTCTACCATTTTAGTTTTGTCTACTAAATTCTCTGGAGTAAATTTTCAAATTTTTTTTGGATTGTTACTGAATTTTTTCTTGATTTTTTCCTTTATTGTCTCTAATGAATATGGATGGTTCTTCTTGTAATGGCACTCCCTCATGGAGCATCCTCAGTGCAAGTGTTGGTGGCCAGGACACTACCCCTTGCACTGATTGAATATTAGTTACTGTATCTCCACCCTCTCAATTTACTCAATCACCCCAGTTGTCACTCAACAAACATTCAACCCAGCCAATGTTCCTCCCTATCCTTTTCTTTTAAGTGATGCTATCTTGCCACACTTAGACCCACAAGCAGTGGAGATTGAACAGCTCAAAGAAGCTATTTTGCAGTAAACCTTGATGTGAGCCAATTGTGAACAATGTATTCTTTACAATCTGAGCTACAGCTACAAACTTCTGAAGTGTTGCAGATGGAGAAACAGTTAATTGACCCTATCACATCTCTGGAATGGCAGATTCAAAATCTCATTCCTCCACACTCTGTGCCCCTGCAACCAACCTACCAGTAGAGCACAGCTCCTCACCAGCCTTCTTCCCCATTTGGAAATTTAATGAATGTTACTTGTGATGTTCTTAATGAAGCCCTTGATTATTTAGTACTTGTTTTACTAATACTGTTATTCAAATTGCTTTTTGGTGTACCTCCCAGGTGCCTCCATTGTATCTACTACTGATTCTTTGATGCCTAAATTTGTAATGCCAGCTACTTCTTTTACCAGCTGCAGCCCCATGTTTACACAATCTGCCTTAACTCAAGTGTCAACACTAACTACCATAGCTACTCCCACTCTTGTGCTCTGAGTGTGACCTTTTCACCTCCAGTGCCCATCAACACTTCAGCTGTGCCTACTGCTTCTGTACTGACAACCCCAAAGTCTCCTAGTGAGCCTAGAGGGTCTGTGACAACATGCTGGCCACAGTTCATCCAATTGATTCTTCAACTTGAAGCAAGTGGAAGTGAAAATGTTAATCACTTCAATCAACACTCAGTGTTACCAAAGTTCACAGGTAAAATATACAAAATTTCTCAGTCCTTTGAAGAGTGGCTGTTTCTTTTTGAACTCACAATGAGGCAGTATCAAAACACTCAAGATGCCACCATTGCTCAGTTTCCCATGTAATTGCAGTGCCTTGCCTATAACCAATACATGATGCTGGACAAGGAAATTAAAACTCATTATCAATTACTTGTTGGTCATTTCAAAGATCATTATCAATAATTGATATTATCACTATAATTTCTAGTGTAGTATTTTGATCTTAGATTTATTTGTCCCCTTGAAATCATGGAAAATGTTATTGCTCTTTAATTTTGTGAGGGAACTCATAATTTGAAAAAGTGTTAACAATTGCAGGTAATAATTTGATCTTTTGTATAAATACTTGAGAGGCTTGTAGTAAGGATGTAAAATAAACTTTGTCTCACTCAACTGCATTTGCTTTTTTCAATTTAATATCACTAACCCCTTTTTAGGCATTATGTTGCATCTTGTTATAATAAATGCTTAAGTCTCTGCCAACAATTTGGGAGTTACTCCTCTAAGTCTAGGGTGACAACTTCCCTTATTCCAGCAGGCAGCCCAAATCATGGACAGAATTAAGTTAGGTGTACAATTACATGTAGGGAATAAGAACTTTTAATAATTGCAATTTGAACATGCACACTATAACTTTACACTGTGATGATAATAAACCATTGGTGAATATGAATACATGGCAATTACATGATATTATTATAGTATTACATGTGCTGGGAAATAACAACACATGAGAACTGTTTTATTGAGCTAGAAATTAACAACTGGAGATATGTAAGTTAGCACCTTTGGCAAGCTTGGAATTCTCTTTGTGTATACTGCTTTCACATGATGCCATGCAGTTGGTAATCATTGGAAGTGAGTCCTTGGTGGATTTTTACTGTTACTTTGTTAAAATGGCAAATTACTGATATCTTTGTTGTTCTGTTAGAATGTGGGTCACTCACTGCAATGGTAGCCTCTGCAACCTTCTATTTAACCATTGAGTTCCCCAGTACTGCTGTAGTAGTTTGAGCTCACCTGTGATTCTACAATATGAATAACTATATTTCATGGTTCAGACAGCAGATTTAAATGCCTTTCAACAATGATGTCCTCTGTTGACCAAAATATTCTTTGTTTTCCAAGAATTTGGCTTTATCTGAAAAATATCCCATCAATCTGGCAACTATATCAATAGAAGGGGATTTATCTGCATGGACATCTCCTGGTGCATTTGTTTGGTTTAAAAGCCAAGAATCATGCAAATAAAAATGTAAAAAATCAAAAGTTTTCATTCAATTAGTCTATTTTTTGCTAGAATATATTTAATCTATGCAGTGTTTGTAGGCATGTAACTGATATGAAAACCATGATTCACTTTTAATGTGATAATGTCAAGACTATTGTGCCTTGTAGTTGAGATTGAATATAAATAAATTTTAGAACTTTTAAAATTTTGAATTTGAATGGAAATCAGCAATTCTGAAATGAAATAAATTTTATGTTGACCTTAGTTTGTACCTATGTAGATAAGAATATCTCTTAATTTTATTCACAACAACTCCTAATAACACTGAAGTGCCACTGATAGAATAAATGTGTTCAATTTTTTTTGTAGGGTACCTCTGCCACAGAGTTTTGCTGTCAACTCAATTTACAAATCAATTCCTTTACTAATTAATTACAAAAATTATTATTGTGTCACATGACAAATTTTCCTATGACATTTTAGGAATTTATTATTCAATAATGTAACACTAATTTTCTACATTAGTATTACAATAGCAATGAACTATTTGCAAATAGAGATAATGTAGAATCGGTGGCTGGTAGGAAAACTTAACTAGAAACTTAATTGACTCCACAAAAGGTTTAGATAGCATTTACAGAACAGCCATGATTCCAGAGCAGGGATTAACATAGAACTTATAACATGTAGATGTAACATTGGTAATTCATCCAATTAACAGAACTAATTTAGGTAACAACCAAGATGACCAATTCCTGTGGCTTCCAGCCAAAGCAGAACGTCCAGAAGTAAAGTGCTTAACCTATTGACTGGTGCTACCCTATTTGTCTCACTTGTTTAATTTCTATCTCACTTCAAAAAATTAACTCTCATTTTCATTGTTATCTCTCAGCTAACTATTAAATAATCTGTAATTACCAGATATTCGTGCTAGCCAACGGCATGGTATCATCACAGTGTTAGATCTTATAAGTGCATGTACGTGTTGAAATACGAACGAGAGATTTATTATTTCCTTATGCGTAACCGTATACATAACCTAATGAACCACAATTCGGACTGGGTAATCAAAAGACCCCCAGAAGCAACTTGTCGCCCCGTGCTAATGAAAGCACTCCCGAATTGTCGCCGGTCTTAAGCAATAGATTTCATTTAAAATAATAGATAAATAAAAGATACAACGGTAAAGACGGCAGTTAAGAGTAGACAAAGTCTATTGAACATTTGCTACAGTTGTCTCAGTTTTTATACAAAGATATCATCATTACCTGCCTTTGTTTACAACTTTAGATAGCAACGTAGTTTAACATGATCGATTACAAGTTCCCTCGCAAAATTAAATTTGAGCAAAATTAAAGCACCAACAAGGGGACACAAATTTAACGATAGCAAACTAATATCGAATTAATCGATATGTCATAGTGATGTAATCATACAAAGATAAAATAAACGATATAAAGGCACAAAAATCCCCGAGCGGCTCTACACTATGTAAAGCTGCCCAACATAAACTCTATACAACAATCAACTTATGCAAGGCATAATGTCAGGTGCCCATGAAGAACATTTTGAAAAAAGCAGCATTTATAACACCATGCAGCCTCTAAAACTGGCTCTGCATAGAATTTGGATTATGCAATGCATCCACACCTTCAAATGATACATTACAAAAATCCTCAGACATAATAATGCTGAGAGTTACCACACATATTGAGGACATGCTGATCAGTACAGCAACTGCAACAGAATATGCAGAAATACTAAATGAAGTACTCCACTTTCTCTACAACACAGAATTATGAATAAATACAAAGAAATTCCATCACAAAACATCAAGTGATCTTTCTAAGAAGAACCATACAACACATAAAAATTCAAATTAAAGATAGTGCTAAGCAACTGCAAGAAGAAATCAATGTACTGAGGAATATTTAAAGAACTCCAATTCATCCTTTATTTCATAAATTACTAGCAAATGTTCTTACCAAATCTATCCACCAAAACTGTAAAAATGTTAAAGAAGAATAAAGAATTCATATGGTCCTGGAAGGAACAAGAATAATGTGGAGAATCTTAAAACAGACATGAAAAAAATCAAGTCATTAAACTCCCCAAAACCTAAAGACAAGTTCATCCTAGATTGGGATGCTAACACAATTTCAATGGGATCCTCACTAAACCAAATCCAGAAAAATGTCCTAAGACAGTGGTTCTCATGAAAACTCAAACCAACAAAAGAACAATACAGCATAACAAACTGGAAATTTTAGTGCTCATAGAATCTTGGAAAAAAATTTTATCATTTCTTAATCCATAATAACCCACTGAATTGAATATCTAAGTTACTTCAACTTTACAATAGAATATTGTAAAGGTAAATGGCACAACAACACAGACCTATGGACAGTGCTACTGCAATATCAGAGTGAAAAATGAAAAGAAAATGGTGAAAAAAGAAACTTTAACTTCAACCAGTACCTGATACTGGAAATGAACCTGTTTGAATAGCAACCTTTTAATGAAATTTATGAGCCAAATTCCTCCTCACAAGTTCAAATGCACACACAACCAAGTTGAATAACTAAATATAATATTAATTATAAGGAATGGAAAATTAGTATTGCATATTTGCCTTTACATAATGAAATGACGTCAAACTCCAAAAAAACTAACATAATAATGCTCACTCTGAGCAGCTGGCTCCCCAGATGCAATGTGGACCAGCAGATCCACCTCAGGTATGCAGGGTATCCTTGACACTACACAACAATCTTAAGTGAAGATTTGATGCTAGCTATGAAAACAGAGGACTCCCAAATCCACCAAAGAAATAGAAACAACATTGAAGATACCTCTCTCCCATAACTACCCACTATCAACATCATCCTCTTGCAGCAGTCACCAGTTGGAAAAACTGACACAACACAAAAACAAAATGTACAAAGTCTGTGGCAAATTATTATATCCTTACTTCATTGCAACCAGAAAAGGCAGAAATGTTGCAGCACATAACCTATTCATGGCAGCACAACAAGTAGATATCTGACAATTTATCAATAGGCAAAAACAGAGTTGATTGCATTACAGTCCTAATAACATGCAGAAAATGCACAAAAGTTAATACAATAATCTTCTACAATAAAGACATGCAAGAAAAATTAAGCAGAGAATATCTCAGAAGCACAGTGCAAGTGCACATTGCCTTTCATCCTAAATGTCAACTCAAAAACCTACTCAATTTTGCTAAAAACAAAAGCATGGAAGCAAATCAAATGCATAAACATAGACTGGAACAACCTAATGCTGACATACATCAATACTTCAAAAAAAGATGACAAAAACCATACAAAGCTGATGTAAAGAATAAACTTTGTATTAGTAAGAGTAAATACCATAAACATCACAACCAACTTCATCTACATAGAGGATGCCAACCAACAGCTCCACCAAAGCAAACTAGACATGGAAAGCTACCTGGAATATCTCCATTGGACAAGTCACACTATCACTAACAAAAAGCTGGAAAAGAACACAGCATCATCAATCTAATACTAATCAATTTCTTACCCACATAGAAGCTTCCCACTATGTCACCTTATCACAGAGCAAATTATTGCAATAAATGTAATATTCCAAGCACAAACTCTATTAATATTAGATCCAACAGGTGAATACTCCACAATCACTGACTTATGATGCTGCTTTGCCTTCAAACAAAAGCAAAAACAATTGATGCTATACACAATTGTTGAACTGAACTAAAAATCACCTCCTACAATGAAGATACTTGGCCTACTATTAACAATAACCTTACAGAAAATATAAAACCTCAGTGGAAAAACTACTCATGAAAATACAAACTGCAGTAGAATACAAAATTAAGGAAGATTTTCACATTGATCTAATTCAGGAGAAACAGTTAGCAGAAATCACAATGGAATTCACAATATGGCCCATCTAAATTTTCCTGACACAACAACTGCAGCTGAAAACTCCACTTACTAAACAATTGAGATCAAACCTCACATAAAAAATTGGAATTTGAAATTGCAATTTCACCAATCACAAGAAAATTTAAAAGTGGTTACTCCTACAATCTTCTATCACTACATGCCCATTCAAACTAAAGAAACTAATGTTTGACAGAAATGAAAAGTAAATAATAAATATTATTAACCAAGAAAACACAATGGAAAAAACTTCAGCCATAATTTTGCAAAAGAGATTCAGAACCACAGAAA
This sequence comes from Hofstenia miamia, assembly GCA_900660155.1. Classification (NCBI taxonomy): domain Eukaryota; kingdom Metazoa; phylum Xenacoelomorpha; order Acoela; family Hofsteniidae; genus Hofstenia; species Hofstenia miamia. The sequence goes on along the minus strand of CABFPE010000208.1, from coordinate 405,183 downwards.
ATAACATGGATCTCCTACATACTCATACCAAAAAAATTATGTGGGCACAACCTCTGAAACACACCTGCAACAAATAGAAGGTGAATTTGAGCTGATATGCATCATTGAACTTAAATGCAAATCAACACTTGTAGAAGAAGAACTGTTAAACAACTCAACACTACTACTTTCACCAATAATACAGTCAGCTATAGATATTGTAGAATTGGTGGCTGGGGACTATACTGGCTTTAACAAAAGAAACTTAGTTTACTCTGCAATAAGGTTACCCTTTAGACCTACATAGAGCAGTCACAATTCCAACAGAACATTTAAATAACAAGAGATCATAAGAACAAAAGGCATCAGTAATTCATCCACTGTAACTTTGTAACCAGGATGACCAATTCATATGGCGTCCAGTCAAAGTGCTACCTGAAGGGAAGGCAGCTAGTGATAAGAAGGTGTGGTGCTTGACTTGTCTCAACATTTTATTCTCTACCTCAATACAAAACAAGGGTCTCAAAATAGTTCTTATTTCTCAGCTAACTATTAAATAGCACATAACTACTGCGCATTCACATTTGCCAACAGCATGATTTAATCTCTGTGTCAATTATTATAAGTGCATGTATGACGAGAATGAGAGGTTTATTATTTCCCTACACCTATTCGCAACCTAATATGAACCAAAATTCAGGCTACTAACCATCCAGCATTGTGCATCACACTGGTGCCAGGTTAGCAGGACTCCCAAATAGTCACCATGACTTAAGCAAGCATTATACTAACAACAATTAGAATAATCATGCAAAAAGTAAACTTCAGTGAAAAGATCACATTCAGTTAAAACAAGACTTGATTCTGAAATAGTCTTTCTGAGGGCAGTGCCCAAGCAAAAAAACAATTGCTACAATAGTTCCCTATTTATACAGAGCATAAATTATTACCTGCTAATTGTTTACAAATTCTAAATCACATGATCTTTCCCTTGCAAATTCAAATGAACAACAGAAGAACACATAATATTACATTGAGGGGACAAAGTAAC
>CABFPE010000208.1:385427-397221 GCA_900660155.1 Hofstenia miamia | reverse complement strand
TAACCAGTTTGAGGAGTCGCTCCAGTCATTAACGTAGAGATTTGAGTGAGAGCAGCCTCAGCAAAGGTGGGTTGGCTGTGCGAGGGAGAAGTAGCGGAAGGCACAGACGAGGACACTCCACAAAAAGATGCAGCTGGAGGAGGCTGGCTCGCACCAACGAGTTGAACTACCCTGCCGATGATTCTCTCAGCCAATTCATCCAGGGCTTCGTTTAGCACAGCATGTGTAACGTAGTCATTGCGATCTTGGTTAGCTGCTGACTCTTCGGGATGGTTGGAGTTATGGATAGAGGTCTTTAGCTCGTGAATTTGTAACTCGAGGGCGATGGTTGACTCCAACATCTGTCTCTCCATTTGTTGGTAAGCTACATGTTGGGTGTTAATCTCGGCCTGCAGGGATTCGACCTGGCGTTCACTCTCCATTCGTAGTGACACCTGCTGTGATAGTTCATCCCGCAAGTGTTCGATCTCAGCTGCGCGTGCATCAAAGTGGGGCAGAGGACCCCCAGCATAACTGCGAGGGCGCATTGGAATTGGTGGAGCATTCTGGGTGTTTAAGATACGTCGTGGATTTCGATAGAATGGCGGGCTCACGCTTATTGCGTTCGCATGGCTGTACAGGATGGTAGATGCAGCGTGACCATCATCCATCCTTTGGGTGACAGGAGAAGAGGGTTGAGAAAAGTTAAGTAACAATCCAATGGTGCAAGGGGTAACGTCCTGGTTACCAACGCTTGCACAGGGGACACTCTGAACAGGAGGAGTCCCAAAAGTAGGAGAATAAATTACAGTACNGGAGCATTCTGGGTGTTTAGAATACGTCGTAGATTTCGATGGAACGGCGGGCTTGTGCTGATCGCGTTTGCATGGCTGTACGGGATGGTAGATGCAGTGTGACCATCATCCATCCTTTGGGCGACAGGAGAAGAGGGTTGAGAAAAATTAAGTAACGATCCAACGGTGCAAGGGGTAACGTCCTGGTTACCAACGCTTGCACAGGGACACTCCAAACGGGAGGAGTCCCAAAAGTAGGAGAATAAATTACAGTACAACTTGAACTAGAATCCATTGGAATGTAAGAACAGAACAACGAGTTTCAGAACTGACAATGGGAGCACTCCCATGCACACAGGAACGAAAAAAACTACTTACAAGGGGTGACAGAGATTAGCAGCCCAGAAAAGGGGAGAAATGAATACGGCAGTATTTGGTAATAAATCCAACGTAAGAAGCACTAGTAACAAGTAAAACAAACAAGAAATTTAACAGTTGACATCAGCCAAATAAGAAATGCAGAGTTGGCGTCATCATCCTTCGAGGGTGAGGAAGTTAATGAATACATTGATGGGTGACTTTCCATGAAGTCTCAAAACGAGAATACGTACCAAAACGAAAACCAACTCACCACCAAACCATCGAAAGAGAACAACAAGGTTAAACAGTTATCACGTCAGCATCCTGTCACGGTCGCCATGTAGAATCGGTGGCTGGTAGGAAAACTTAACTAGAAACTTAATTGACTCCACAAAAGGTTTAGATAGCGTTTACAGAACAGCCATGATTCCAGAGCAGGGATTAACGTAGAACTTATAACATGTAGATGTAACATTGGTAATTCATCCAATTAACAGAACTAATTTAGGTAACAACCAAGATGACCAATTCCTATGGCTTCCAGCCAAAGCGGAATGTCCAGAAGTAAAGTGCTTAACCTATTGACTGGTGCTAACCTATTTGTCTCACTTGTTTAATTTCTATCTCACTTCAAAAACTTAACTCTCATTTTCATTGTTATCTCTCAGCTAACTATTAAATAATCTGTAATTGCCAGATATTCGTGCTAGCCCACGGCATGGTATCATCACAGTGTTAGATCTTATAAGTGCATGTACGTGTTGAAATACGAACGAGAGATTTATTATTTCCTTATGCGTAACCGTATACATAACCTAATGAACCACAATTCGGACTGGGTAATCGAAAGACCCCCAGAAGCAACTTGTCGCCCCGTGCTAATGAAAGCACTCCCGAATTGTTGCCAGTCTTAAGCAATAGATATCATTTAAAATAATAAATAAATAAAAGATACAATGGTAAAGACGGCAGTTAAGAGTAGACAAAGTCTATTGAACATTCGCTACAGTTTTCTCAGTTTATATACAAAAAGATTCAGTTTTACCTGCCTTTGTTTACAATAATTGATATTCAACGTAGTTTAACATGCTCATAATAATTTTCCCTCGTAAATTAAATTTGAGCAAAACAAAAGCACCAATGAGGGGACACAAAACTAGTAGCAACAAAACTAATCTCGAAAATAATCTGAAACGTCATAGTGACGTCAAAATACAGTGAATTTAAATCAAAAGATATAAAAAGCACAAAATTCCCCGAGCAACTCTACAATAAGCACCCCTTCTTGAATATTTTGTTTACTGCAAACATTTAGCTACAGACATATTGATTTATCAAATTTTATATGATTTTTGCTTAACATATTTATTATTATACAAATATTTTAAAGTAAAATTCATTGTAAAAATTGTTGAATGATTGCTGTTACTTTGTACACCTAAGTTGATTTATTTTTTAATCTGAATTTTATTAGCTATTATCTTCATGCATACAATATTTGCTTAGAAATGCCAGTTGAAGTTTGCAGATGTGTTAGCTATGGGAGACTAGCAGAACTAAGTCAACCAGAAGTCACCTTAGCTTACATATATAGGTTGTTAATCTATAAGTTCAAAGTTACTGCATGTATAAATTTAAGCTAATGCATAGAGATGATATCATACTTTGGATCTGAGACTAAATTTATTGTTTTATTTATTTATTATAAGTGAGGTGAGAACTAATACATCATTATTGTTCAGTGCTTGAAATAGAAATTAACAATCAAATACTATGTAACTGCTGTATGGTGCTCTTAAGCATTAGTAGGGAACATTTCTTCTGTGCATCATTTAACCACACCACAACCCTGAGATTGCTTACTATTGTAGCATCTTCTACAATGCATGGAATTACAGAGGTGAAAGCATTTAGTGCCATGTCACATCCTGCACAGTAGTACATAGTCTTGTTTGCCTATATATAAGTACATCCTTAATTGCATTAACAACATGAAATTTTATTATAGCATGATGCCTTACTAAGAATGTAGTGGGACAGTCTCCCTTAACCTATGCTATTATCATGTGCATATGTGAGTTTAATTTGGTTATTTATTGAGATTCTGACAATGTGCTTCAATCCTCAATGCTTTTGTTAGAAAATTATGTTATATGATAATTGCAAAATACCTCATCACAATAATTCTTCTTAAGAGTTTTGTTCCTTATTTCTTTAGTATATAATTTACTTGAGAAGTTTGCCACAATGGGTGAAGTGGTAGCATATGCAGAAACAATGAGATAAAATTGTAAATTTTAGAAGTTGGAGAAATTACAGTTTTGTGAAGTGACTCTACTGGGGCAAAGGCATAAGTGAACTTTTTATATATTTTTTTTAAGTTTTTGGTTGAATGTCCAGCTTGCATACTATTACTTCATTTTTTTGTTTAATAAAATATTGTTTACTCTTGTTTACATAATTAGAAAGCAAATAAGTCTCTGTTTCTGAGATGCACTTTTTGGGGTTGAAGGGACATTAAGTCATAAATGGCTTAGCATTGCAGATGGGGAATAGGTACAATGAAGTAACTAGCTTCTTATTTTCCACTTGTATATATCTATGTAAATTTTCTAGAAATTTTACTCATTTGCAAGATTTCACATTATATGTGGGGTGTTAGCCTTTAGGATATTGTAATAAGATAAAATTTTAAAAATGCACTTTTTATTTCTTAGTTACACAGACACAAGTTTGTTCTGTTTGCTGCTATAAATAATATTTCTCTTTTTCCAGATATTGAATTTAATAGCAAAAATGAGTTGGATTAAGCCTTTTGAATGTTTTGCAGTCTCACAACCAATCCTAGGTTAGCTTTTGAAAAAACACTAAGCAACTAATTCAGAGTAGTTTAAGCCCAGTTGATAATGTTGAGCTCATGAAACAGAGAATAAGGATTATGTAAATAAATTGATTGTAACCCATCAAAAATAAAAATACTAGCAAAATAACTAAATATATTAGCAAAATATCAAAACAACTAAAGTTTAATATAATAAAATGTTACTAAACTGTTCACATGTTACAAACTTTCTAAATTTAATAAATTCTGGAAATATAAAGATAAGAATTGTTAACAACTAAAGATAAATAATTCTAATTAATTAGATAAATTATTACATTGAATTTAAGATTGCAGATTCTCTGGTTTTCTAAGTTTTATAAGCATTTTAAGTGTGACATAGTCAAGACTACTTGATTAATATTGCAACACACTGTTATTATTTGTTGAATTTATATTGCACCAAAGGAAACTCACCTGGATCAGTTTCCTTGCATTATCACACTTAGGTCTTCAAACACAACCCCTGCTGGGACATTAATTCAAAATGCTTTGCCACAAGATCACTCATAATAAGCTTTTCCATTTAGTGTCACAATTACAAACAATAATTTGAATTAAATATTAATTGCACTTCATTTATATAAATAACAAGTTAGTCAAGTTTTGAGGATGTAGTCAACAATGGTTTTTGAATCAAGTTCAAGTTACTATCTTTGAGCTTGAGTTCAAGTATTTTTTGAGGAAATTTCTGATTTTAATTGAGTTTTTCTAATTCTTAATTTTTTAGAGTAAGGTCTATTTTTTAAAAAATTTCAGAGATTTTTAAGCTAAAATATAATTATTATTATATTGATGATTGGTTGGTACTTTTTACCGACACAAGAAACCTTCAATCTGACACACAGAACCTTGAGATTTACATAGCAAATCTTTTTGATAAAATGTAAAAAAAATTAGCATGAATGAAGAATGAAGATCAATAACATTCGATGGGTCAGTCAAAATTTTATCATATGCAATATTTTTATGAAATTTAGCATAATATTTTGTCATTTACCCTAGATGTCAATGAAATAAACAACTGCTTTTAAAAGCCAAGCACTAAATTTTGATTTTCATTTTGATGTATTTGACACTTATATCTCATTCATGCTTATTTGTCAACAAGATTTGCTATGTTGATCTCAAGATGCTATATGTGGGTTTGAAGGTTCCTAATGCCAGTAAACATTACCAACCTTGATGACTTCATTTCTGAGTCTTTCCAATCAAGTTTTGTGAGCTTATTTGAGTTCAAGTTGCCAAAATTCTGAGTACTTAAAAACCCTGGTGATCAGAATAAGTATATACTATATATTTTGATTTCAAAAAGAGTGATTATCAAAAACTAGTGATTATCATACTTATCTGCTACCATATAATTGCAAAGACTCATCAAATTAAATTTTTTTTCAATAAAGTACTTTAACTCAAAATATATATATTTGCACTCAAACAGGTAACTCATACTCACCACTCAATAATATGATCACTAATGGCTGCAGGGATTTAAGTACTTAGAATGAGTTCACAAAACTTAAACAGAAAAAGTTGCAAAGGATATCATTAGTACACTCAAACACTAACTCAATCAAAAATCCATTTAAACATTGTATTCTTCACTTTCTTTATTGATTGCAAAATATTATTACAAAAACTCAGAATTATTGGAAAATAATTGTCTTGTTTCATGAAAAATTTGCAATTGAAAAAAAATCGATTGAACTTAGACTAAGTAAGAGCCCTGAACAGAGGTTGGTACTTTTTATCACCATACAAAATCTTGAAACCGACATAGGGAACCTTGAGATCATAGCAAATCGTTATGACAATATGAACAAGAATTTAGCATGAATGAGGTATGAAGATTAATAACATTAGATGGGTCATCTAACATTTTCTCATGAGTACATTAAAATATTTATCTGAGTTTTTTTATGAAGTCAAGTAGAATATTTTAGCATTTAGTCTAGATTAAAACTTAATGAACCACTGCTAAAAACTAAATTTTGATGTCTCTTTTGATATAATTGATACGTATACCTCATTCATGCTAAATTGTTGTTCATATTGTCATAACGATTTGCTATGTCGATCTAAAGGTTCGCTATGTTGGTTTCAAGATTTCATATGTTGATAAAAAGTACCAACCCTGAACAGCTGCATTGATTTTGGCAAAACAAATTTGGCTAGATACTCATACTTATTCAAAATTTGATGAGTGTTTCTGACTGTAAATTAACTTCGGAAACTCACCTAAAAGTTGTTGCCTTGAAATTGAAACAAATCACTATGCGCTTGTTTTATTCTATGAAATTCTTTTATGATCACTTAGTTTTTGGGAATGCTTGTTATTAGTTCATTTGATTAGGAATCATACATTTGCAATTATATAGTTGGGCTTTTGCTCTCAGAGTTTGCGAGATTTTTAGAATTCAATCTCGTTTCTCGAATTCAAAATGAGTTTTTAAATTTATGATAAATGTTTGTTTCTGTTAATCACGAACTCTAAATGTATTGAAATTTCATTTGGTAGATGTTCAAAATCAACATGTTTGAGAACAATATCATATACATTGAAAAATATTGCAATTTCTGAGAATACCTTGAGTATGTAAATTGTTTCCAATTAATTAGCCTCCCTGAGTTATGAAATTACTAAATGTTTTATTTTGGAAACGTTTCCATAAAGTTGGGCTTGCAAGGAAATTTCAGATTTTTCTGATATACACATGTGTTCCAGATTCATGTTCAAATACTTTTTCCCAGCTTTTTCTGTAATAATTGCTTACGACAAATCAAATGGGTGTTGGATTTTAGGTTTTGCTGTACAAACTTGTTTCTTGTTTTCTGAATTTCTTTATGTTCACATATTATTGTAAGCAAAACTCTTGAATATTTATAATAGAATTACTTTGCATTTGGTTATAATCTGAATAGATAGGTTGTATAGTACTAAAACAACAAAGTGACATTTACAAGTTTATGATTGTGAATGTCACTTTGATCATTTTACATTAATGGCAATCTAAACTACCACTCATTATAATTTGGGTATTCAAGAGAAATATGTTATTTAAAGTTTAAATAAAGTCTGTAGGGTTTTTTCTTTTCAACGGGTTGAAAATTTACGGTCTTAGTATTTTCCTTTTCTTGGATGGCTTATCAAATTGTGGACAGTAATGCAAAAATCAAAGTGGTTTTACCTTTTACATTGGAATATCACTTTAATGAACAATAATTAACCTCATTCAGAAAATGTTGCAAGTGGGGAAAGATGTCCGGTTCACACTTAATTTTTGTTCAATTTTCATCAATTTTATTCCCTGCATTCAACTACAATTTCTCGTAATAGATGGTCCTTTATGAATACAGTTAACTAAAAAAAATTGTGGAATATTGTATAAATCATTGCTTCTATGGGGTGTTTTCAGAACGCATAATGGTATCCTTTATATGCACCAGGACTTACAATACAGATGCACAAAATACAAATATCGCTTGCAGTTGCGGAGGGATATATGTAGCCTCATGCAATGTGCATGTTAATATTGAACATATTAATCACAAAATATGTACGAATTATAACATGCAGTTGCGTGGAAAACAGCCACTATCCACAATCTGAAATAGTGTGGTGCTGCTACAGCTATCACAGTAATGATGTTCTCACTCTCCCTAGCCTTGCTGAGAGAATATATACTGAACCCTATGTGGTCCTGCTTAAGGAGATGTATGCGGCATTTGTTCAGATTCATGACACAACTGTTTTAGCAATATCCAACTCCTTACCTTATGTTGATCTACGCACAATCAGTGTTTTGACTTACTTGAATGGCCAGAAAATAGCCCTGATCTAAACTTTATAAAAAATTTATGGCAAATTACAAAACCATAGCTTCACTTTGAGACTTACACCAATTTTAAGTCTAAAAATCTAACAACACGAATTTTACGGAACGTTAACTTTAAAACTTGAGTTTCTGAATAAATATTCCATATGTTTTTAATGTACTGTAATTACGTTTTCTTTTGCAAAACCCTTGAAGTAAATTTTTCATTGTATCCTTTATCATCATGCAAGATCTATTTACTGCTGGATTATATCAATTCATTTCATGATTAATTCTTTCATTCAAAATTCGATGTGATTGCTAATAAAAAAATTAAATCATATGCTGGGTTATGCTAACAAATACGTTATTAATTTCCCATATATTTATAAAACAAATCATTATTTTATCATTAATATTATAATGAACAATTTAATAGTTAAGTATGATTATGAACCATTTTCAAGATTTACTTTGAAATTTCTCATTGCAGCATGTTACTAAAAAGTATCTCTAAATAAAAATGAACTTCAAGGTGTGTTCTCACTATAGATATTTATCAGCGCATTTTAGTCGAAAATACATTTATTTCTTATTACAGAAACCCGGAGTTGGAAAACTGTTCCCATTATCTTATCAGATATATGAAAAATTTTTGCTTTAACTATGTTACACTTTTTGTTCGTTTAGAGTTTATTTATTTACTCATGTAACATTGAAATTGTTTTTGTTGTTCGGACTCAATAGCCTCAATGGACACGCATCAATCATGTGAACGTAGACCATCTGGCGGAACTGAATTGTCTATAAAAAAGCAAGTTACTGTGTTGGGCGCTGGTCGGCCAAAACCAATAATAAAGAAACGTTCAGCAATAATTGCGGATCTCGTATGCAAACTATTATGTTCTAAAATGTTACGTTTTTTATTAGGATGTCTCTAAAGAATTAAGTAAAGCTAAAGAAGACAAGCTTATATGTTTGGACTTGAGTCGATCAAACGTTTGTCTTTTGTTTTTTTCCAATTATTTATTGATTTTTAGATACCTCACCTTCCTAGTTCATTAAAAGAGGTAAAACTTTACATACACTTTCAGTATAATTTTCTTTAGCTTATAAATTTGGAAGAACTATATCTTTACGGCAATCGATTACAAACGCTTCCACCAGAAATTGGCACTCTTGTTAATCTCCACAAATTAGCTCTCAGTGAAAATCATATAGAATATCTTCCGAATGAAATTGGGAAACTTCCAGCTCTCTATCTTCTTGATTTGAGACACAATAAACTAAAAGAGGTAAGTTAGGAATGATTTGTTTAAAACGCATTTGGGTGCAATCAATAGCACCTCCGTCTTTATATTTTTGGATGACTATCTCTAGTTTCGTTATATTTTAGCGGGAAAGTCCATTATGGAAAATGCGTCGATTTATTATGTGATTAGATTAACTCATGAATTTGCCAACATTGTATTATATGTTTGGCACAGTAGACTGAATTGTGCCTAGTTAGTTTGTGTTCGGATTTTTTTAGAATAGAATTCGCATTTATTAGGAAATAGTTCTGCTTACAATTTTTGTCAAGAGAAAGAAATCATATTTTTGCAATCTTTAATTACAATGGCAATTGATATGTTCTGAAAAATGTTGAAGAAATCCTAAATTTACTTAGTGGTTTTGCTTTTTATTCAGTAGTTTGCACATTTTCAAAAAAGGTATCTGAATAAAAAATAGTTTTCATACATATGATTTTGATGCCTTTCATTTGAAAAGAGCATATCTAGAATAGAGAAGTTAATATGCTTTGCTTTACGTTAAGGGTGTGATATGATCAACTTGAGTGTCAAAATTAATTGCGACACCTAGTTTTACTCGTCCCTTTACTTAAATACACGATTAATTAATTGTATGTTATTGCGTTATAGCGAGAAAAGTGCGGCACACTTTTTTGAAGGAGTGATACGCGTTCAAATTTATCGTGGATTTGTATGGCGAGCAATTAGGTAAGTGTGGCGCACGAGTTTGACCGGGTATCATCCTCTTTGTTGTGAACATAACCAAATTCTATATCGTGTCAAATTCGTAAAAATATCTTCTAATCTCAATAGTAGTTGGTTGCGTTTGAATTTCAATCACTATAGTGTGCAGTAGGACAATCAATATTTTTAAATCATATTTTATTCCATTTTAATTCAAAATTTCCATCCCATTCGTTTTAGTAGCTAATATTGTGCCAATTTAGATTCCACAAGTCGTGTATAGTTTGACATCGCTTACAACTCTTTATCTTCGTTTTAATAAGATTACCACGGTGGACTCTAGAATTGGTTTGCTTATTGTAGGATTTAGGCTTTTATTTCTAGTTTCATCATTGTTTTAGAACTTAACAATGCTGAGTTTAAGAGAAAATCGTATTCGTGAACTGCCGTCAAGTATCGGTTGTTTGGTAAATCTAATCAATTTTGATGCTTCACATAATCACCTTCACAGCCTCCCAGAAGGTTTATATTCTCTTGCTTTGACAAAAAGTATAAGTGTAAAGTTATACAAATCATTTACTCGACCAATTTCCAAATCCATCTTAAAATAAAGTCTGCGTGCATTCACATTAATTTTATTTTAGAAATAGGAAATTGCAATCAGTTAACGTCATTGGATCTCCAGCACAATGACCTCGCTGCAATTCCTTCTTCGGTTGGAAATCTTACTCAGTTGACTCGACTTGGTCTCAGGTAGTTCGCCATGTTTACACATTAATTTGTAGTTTAAAATATCTAATTGTATTGCCGGTGCCATTGAAAATTATATTTTTCATTTAGGAAAAAAATTTAGTGTTACTTCCTTCATTTTAATGTTTAGATACAATCAGTTAACTAGTATTCCTGAAACGTTGTGTATGTGTACAGAACTAGAGGAATTCAATATCGAAAATAATGCCATCAGTGCGCTACCGGTATGTAATAATTGATTTTCATTATGTAGAATTACTTTTCGATTACTCACATTTACCTAAATGTATATACCAATTCTTTCAACAAACATAATTCCTCTTCATCGAAACATAACGGTAAGACACAGATATTCAACTGTAAATTTACGACTTGGCTATTATTGTTTTTATTGGGTTTCTAAGAACCGCGAGCCTACTTCACACACTACGTTTTAATAGAAATACTTTGTCTATGTAATCAATGCTGCATTTTTAACATTTGGTTATTCTAAATATCCATTCTCTGTGTTTAGATAGCACTTTTCGCTTACGGTAGTTGTTGCACATCAATTGTCTTGGTGTTTCTGTGATTACCCTGAGCTACTTTGTACTTATCCTTCACACTGTCTTTTATCGCTATTCGTCTCATGAACACCACCTTAGCCCTAAGAAATTTAGTGTATTATTCAAAAATTCGAACATGTGCACACCAACGTTTATGTGGTATATTGCAATTTTCTAGGTTGTAGTTATTTACAAAATAAGAAAACTAAATTTCATTTTAATTTGGATGATTTCGTATATCGATCAATGTAATGTTCGAAATGTAAATGAAGGTTCGTTTACTTTAGGAAGGACTTCTCTCCTACTTCAAAAATTTAACTCTTGTATGTATTTCACGAAACAATTTCTCCACTTATCCCCAAGGCGGTCCATCACAGTTTGTATCGACTTATGTAGGTAACTCTCACACTTTATTGTTTTTGGAAATGTATTTAGACTATCAATATGGAACATAATAAAATTTCGCGAATTCCATATGGAATATTTGCCAAAGCTTCTTCCCTCAGTAAACTGATAATGAAGGATAATCTACTTGCATCACTGCCACTCGGTTTGTTACGTTTCATTTTACAATGTATTGTCCCTTCTTCATTAATTTAATAGCTATAATTAAACTGAGTTTTTAATTTCATCTAAGACTTTTCAGGTGTTGTCCATTATATGTATAGAAAACTATTTATTCATATATATATAT
>CABFPE010000208.1:337413-352463 GCA_900660155.1 Hofstenia miamia | reverse complement strand
CCAACTGGAATAGGGTAACAATTTGATCTATTTCTCGTCGTTTGGAGTGCATTTTGCAGCCCAGAAGAACTTAAGCTGCTATAAATCGATTGATTTTTATGTATTGTTTTCATGCTTCATGGCTTTTAAAGTTAATCGAAAAAGATTAATTAATATTTTTGAATATATTTAGTTGGGTGTTATTAAGTGTTCATATATTTCGACAGTTTGGGGTGCATTTAACACCGCACACGATATATAAGTAACACTGAAAATTTGATATGTATCTGACAATAATATTCTATACTATGGTGTTCAACATTCGGTATGTATAAAACAACATTTCTATGGTATTTCTTTTGAATGAATTTTTACAATTAAACAATTGTGAGCTCTTGATGAAATGATCTTATAATTTTCTAATGAATAGCTAGTAAGTCGTATGCTTCCCTTTTCCTAGGCATCCTGCCGATTATGAAGATTCACATTATGCATTCAAATGAGAAATTATCCTCCAAGTGTTGCATACATCCATTCAACAAAAATATACGCCTTTGTATCTGCGATTCAACATTAAGATCTACAATTGAAGGACTTGGATATACCAATCCTATAAGTCATTACTTGACCTTCAACACGTAGATCATTTTAAGGGTCACATCGAATGGTTTATTAGAAATATTTTCTTAGTAGTTCATTTGTGTATGCATTACATGGAAAAACACTAACAATTTATATAATTTGTTCTTTAGTGGAATGATTTCGTCTCTATAGTTTCTTAACTCCCAATTTGATTTTATCAAAGTGATCAAATATTGTTGAAACTACAAGACATCTATAACTGATCAAAGACTTTTTACTGAAATCAAAACATCAACATGAATTTAGTATAATTTCAGCAAATAAAAAAGTTAAAATTTCATTACATATGGAATAATCTTTCAATATTTCTCTAAAAAAATTTATAAGTAATAAATAGTATATTTGTTAAAAGCAATACAGATTAAAAATTTATAAAATAATTCCTACAGTTTATTATGCAATGCTACAATTCAAATATAGATTGAAATGTTTATTTTAATATTTATCCTATATTTAAATAAATTATTAATTGATAATGATGTTGAATAGCGAAATATATTCTCATAATCATTTTTAAATGTCTATTTATAATGTATAATATTTTTCAAGTATAGGAATTTCACAAGAGCGATCTATATATAGAACCCTCCAGCCGAATATTCAGTTCTCATTAATTTGTGGTTAAATTGGATATCAGATTGGTTTTTCAGGCAATCTCTTACACAAATATATACGAAAGCTATAAACACACACAAGAAATCAAAAGTAATCTAGAGGCATTGTCATCCTGTCAAATATTAATGAACAAACTTAAAGGCTGAATATTCAACTAAATAAAGATCGCTCTTGGCATTCCACCAGCAGTTGCTCCTCCCATGGGGATAAGAACGCCTAATTATTGGAACACTAGGTATGGAAAGAATTTTTTTTGTGAACATCTCATTTCTCATTGTAAAAATTCTTAATACAGGAACAAGAATAGGTCTCAGCGCGAATCTTCACCATTACTTCAACGGGTCCAACCCAGTAGATTGTTCCACGTAAAAAGCTTTCAATATTTCTTAACAGGTTGGATAAAGTTGTTCAAAAATGCAGAAATAGGGTTCACTAATTGTTACAAGATTTATATTGAATACATCCATTCAACAAATAACACGGTAGATAACTTATTCACGAAATACATTACTCTGAACCTTCCTCTTAACCATTTAGCCCTACATGTCTACTATAAACTTTATACCGAATATTTAGATAGGTGCTGTAACACACACAATATAAATGCATACATCCTTTTAGCAGAGGTAAGTACTGACTGATCCTGAAAAGAAAAATTCGCGGCTATTGGTCACATTAAAATACTCAAAGAGGACATTAAACAAATATAACATCGAAAGCTCATGTCAGACGAATTTAAAAAGTGCAAGCTCCTGTAATGCAACTCTGTAGACACTACAGACATTTTGGATGCTGCTTGTTCAGGAGCGAGCGGGGCTAGAGCTCTTGAATGAACCCGCCACATATCAATTACAATGAATATTAAGCAACATATATATATAATTACATACATATATGTATATAACTTTATTAGAAGGTTGGCGTGTGGTCTAGCAAACCGAAAAAATTTCGTAACATTTTTTGAAAAGTATCATAAAAAAGGGCTTAGGACAGACATAATTGTCATTAGTTATGTGGGCCGATCCCATACCCATTTCTTCTTTAGCATGCCCAATATTTGAGCTATTGTATTAATAGAGATTCGAGACAAGTTTCATTCTCTAGAATATGTTCTGCCATTTCTCTTACGATATTCATTTCGTTTTTTCTTCACAGAACCCTTCATTAATGAAACGAGTGAACATAAAGGCTTTGTTGTTTTTATATGCTTATTTTTAAAACAACAGGTTTGGAAGACACTAGGGACAGCTAGTTTTTTATGCCGACCACCCCCCCTCCCGTTCAAAATTTTGTTTTTCAACTCAATGTTGACTTGCAAAATTTTTGAAATTTAGACCAATTTTTTAGTCCCATCTTTCCAATACTACGGACTTACCCGATCCATGTCTATCTCTCCGCCAAATGTGGGAGATATTTCTGCTCCACTATGCACTTAGAAAAACAAGTTAAAGTGTTGGTATACTTTGAATAAATTAAAACGTTTACAAAATCTGTGTTCTTCGATAATTAAAAAATAGACGTAATAAAACGTACACAGCTCCTCAGAATACAAGAGCGCACAATAATCTAGGGGCCTGCAGTATGACAATTTTGGGAGTCGGTTCGGTTTTGTTCGGTATCACTCAAAATACCGCGGTATCGGTTCGGTATCGGTATGATTATGAAAAATCAATAGTATATTTGCCTTATATATATATATATATATATATATATATATATAACCTTCATAAAATGATATTGAAGCTTGAATGATAAGCTTCTTAATCATTTTATGAAAAAACAATGAAAATATTATTTGAAAGTACTTTCGGTTCTTACTGTACCATCGTCAGTCAAAAACAAAAATTTATTGATGTTAAAATTATAAACTTACAAATCTTTAATCAAAACTAAAAAAAGTAAAATAATTGAAGATGATGACATTTTGTATTTAAATTAGGTTTCTATTCTTTAATATAAATTGATTCTACGATCTTGTTGCATTTGTGTTTCATTAAAATATTACAGTCGGATGTTGATGCTTTATGTATTTTTGAGTGCATACAAATTCCGGATTCTAAGTGTCCATATAGATGTTCTTGAATTCCTGTCTTCAAATGTCTTTTGGTTTCACCAATGTAGAAGCTCTCAGAATTCTAACAATTATATTTGTAAACAATTGATGAAACCAAATGTTTTTGAATTGGAACTTTGGTACGAATTAAACTTGATGATTTTTTCCGAATTTAAAATTGGTGTAATTTTCTTGATTTCCTTAGTATTCTATTTAAATTATATAAATATTTCTTGAAACACATAGTTTTTTTATAATATATATATATATATATATATATATATATATATATATATATATATGAAAAACATTTAGATCAAAATAATGGTGGCAGGCACTTATTGCTATCTAAACAACTAAGGAGAATAATGGATGCTTTAGCAAGAAGTACCGTAAATCCTCGTGTATAGGCTGCATCTGTAAATCTAACAATTTGCTTAAGAGTTTGGGGTGCGGCTTGTAGAAGCAGTCTAAAAATTATATCTGTAAACTTTTCACTAAATTCGGGGTTAAGGCATTTCTTAGAAGGCCAAATGCTTAAAAGAATATTCAACAATAAGATACTAGGTATACACAGCATTCAATTTTGCCTTTCTCGATGACACGTGGTTGATTTCGTAATTATGGTTAAAGCTAAGTTTGTTAAGTAAATGGCTAACAAATTGGGGAGGACAAAATTAGTGCATCATGGCAGATGCGGCTTGTTACATGCTGCATACCTGTAACAACCTTCAAAGTCGGGGGTGTGGTTGATACATGGTGAATGCTTATGCTTGAGTATTTACGTTATTTTTTTACCTCAAATTTTGATATTATAAAATTGATATTAGTTACCTAAAAATCCATTTTTACATATTATTTTTACCCCAAAATTTGAAATTGTTTGGTCCTAAATTATTTTAGGCATTTATTTCAGCACTACAAATCTATAATTAAAGACAAAAATAAAAATATCATTTTTTGAGGTTGTATTATACCATGGTTACATCAATTATGTGCTATTTTTCGTCGGATTTCCTACATGAAAGGGAATTGCTTACTAAGTTTTGACTTTACTGTCTTATGTTTAAACTAATTATTGCAAATATGCATGAATTTTATTGAATATTAAGGTCTGCTAAAGAAAATAGAATTTTAAGATGCTCCACAAAACAATATTTAATATCAAAATAAATGTTCCATATCATCAGTTTATTAAAATTGCAATGGCTTTTCGACATTGAGCATAAGTAAGGGGATTGAAATTTCATTATCATGACTAATGTTACAAAGAAATAAATGCACCTGAACGCGAATGGAATGACTACATTTGTAAATTTGATTTTTAAGAAAAAATTTCTACAAATAGCTCGTTTTTGTGAGGGTATTTATGACACTTATTTTGTACGCTAATCAACCATATATTTGGAACTGCATTATCATTAGACATTTCTTCTTAAGAAATTTCTGCGTTTTCCAAAGTGCAATACCGTGGAACTTGTACATAGGTATTTCAAGTTTTCATGCGGTAAATGTTGAACCGCGAGTTTGCATTCAATACACATACTCGTAAACAAAATACCGATCAATTTTTCGGCAAGATACCGCGGTATCGGTATTTTTCGGTATTGCCAAAATACCTCGGTATGGTTTTCGGTACCGTTATAATGTCGGGCCCTACAATAAGCGAAGAATATCATGTATTACCTTCAACCATTAATTAAAGTTTTTTGATATAGAAACAGAGATTAATTCTATTTTTACATGTAAGTAAAAAATAGATTTCAATTTAAATATTTACTACATATCAATTCTCTTCACAAGAAATCCAAAAATATACAAATAAACAAAAATAAAGTTTTAGCGTAAAGTTTCAATGATTGTATCACGATTGGAATACTGATTAAGCTGCAGTCATATAAATATAAGCATTCTAAACCGGAGTACCCTTTAAATAGTTGATTTTGTTATTTTTTTGTGGTTTTTGTTTGTTCCACTTCATCTTGAGTTCCACGCAGATAATGAAAATCAAAACAAACAGAATAGTTACGCCAACGGAAAAAAGAGCCAAAGCAGTTAGGTTACTTCTTATTGGATGGCAGATCGTGCGATTTGTTCTCCATTCTGCTTTGAAACATTGCAAACCAGCAATTAACCCATATGTACCCACAGCAGTAATGCCTAAAATTAAATAATAAGAAGTTGACTCTTTTAACATATGCATGTCTCTTCTTAAGTATTGAATGTAATCATAAACATCTGGGTTTGAGCACGTCACGCCTCAATTGTTTTGAAAGGTTTATCTACGCATAAGAAAACAGTTAAAGCTCGTTTTTGATCTCATTGGTTTTAGGCCTCATATTTAGCTGAACATTAGGCATGGAGAGAATCTAAACTTTTTCAAAAATCTTAATTTTCAATAAAAAAAGTTAATCTTTTCAATTACTTGTACTTTAAGCACAACAAAACATTTCAAATTTTTCAACATTAGAGTAAAGCACGTTAATCAATAGGTGTACCCATGAATCCCGATTTTCCAAATTTCCTAATGTGTTTGAAGAATATTTTGTTAATGTGGAAAATTGGTTTGTCTTTTTAAGGGAACACTAGGCTGTTTAAGGTTAGGGGTTGGACTTCCTGAAAAATAGCTTCGTCAAATTGCCAGTTTAGAATATATTTTGAGCAACACATGAAAGAAAGTTAGCAATTTGGTCGGTTCCACTACGGTTTCTATGCTAACCAAGGAATACAAAAGCAGTTCTTTCTGTAAAAAAATCGCAGTTATCAAACTACTAGTTGCAGGTGCACATTAACAAATAGGTTTAAGTAATAGATCTCACAGACCTTTATACAACTTCAGATAGAAAATTTGGAAAATGTACTTAGTTATGTAAATAATTTGAATAATATTAATTACATGCGAGGTAATACAATCTTTTGTAAAAAATATCTCTCTAAAGTTTTTTAGAAAAAATGTTTTTAAATAGTATACAAATGCATTCATTTGTAATATTAGCCCAAATAACTTTAAGAAATCATCTAAGAAAGTTATCACTAGGGCGAACCAATTTTAACCCAAAAATTAGGATTATATGTCCTAACAATTGTTCAATTTTGACTTTTATTTTGACTTTAGGGTACAAAACAGGAGATTAAGGAGAAAAATAATTTTATTTATTACTACTCTTCAGCACACTGGCTAAAATAGAAGATATGGAACTTCCCCAAGGTTCAAGCAAAAAGTTGCGATCTTTGCACAACATTTTCTTCAGAAGAGAAAAGCGTCTTTCAACTGAACATGTCGTAGTTGTTCATGATTGTAATTACAATTTACTATATTCAGCAAACCGATCTTCTTTGAAGACAAAACGTTGCAAGTTTTTGTATGCTTGTATCATAAAATATTTGCGGTACTCTACTTTGTCAATTAGTTTCAAAAGACCACTATAACACTGAGTAATCTATATCTACGCTTCTGACTCTCTGTTTTCACACGATCTATTAATTTCTCTATCATCTGGCAACGACAGTCTTATACGTCGGATGTCTGGTAAATAATGGGTATAGTATCTGATGAGCGCTTTCAGCCGTGTACTCCATCCAGAGATGTAATCGGATCCAACATTTTAGGATCCGATCCGGATCCGATCTGAATTTTTAAAAAAAAATTAGTTTTCAATCCGAAACCGATCCGAATGCAAATAAGTATTATAACTATAATTATACATGGACTTAAAATATATTTATGTTTTTTTTCAAATTCGAATAGAAAATTTTAAGTGCTTCAACACTGTCTTGAGATCAAAAATGGACATACACGATATACCGGCGAGGTATCGGAAAAATAGGACGACTTACGCAGTAGTGCATGCAAATCAACTCAAATGTAGTGAATCCTATATAACTTAAAAGCAATGTGTTGAAAAATAATGTTAAATTTTGAAACATTACAAAAGTATCAAATGCTTCTTAAAGTACTAAAATCTAATACAGTCAATTTTGGTCAAGCAAAACAAAATCCAAGAAATGTTTTTGTCAACGATCATAAAATTGCCTTAAAATGACCGGATTTTGGCTGGGCGTGCATTTCAATTTTGGGTAATGTCCATCTTATTTGAAATAGATTGCTTCTTGTATCTGTAGTTGTTCACCCACAAGAAGCAAATCCGTTTCTGATTGGCCTGAATTTGATTATGAGTGGAAATTGATAATCTCGCTGCCAAAACGCCAACAAATCATTTCTTTGCTTATTTCTAAGCTTTGTAGAAACCTAGTTCCTAAAATTGTCACCAACTACAATAAATAATATATTCATAGAGTTTAAATAGTTGAGTTTCTTATGGTATTACCGCTCTATTAATTTTATTATGTCCAAATTCAAAAATCACCATTTTGCAATACTACTGTGAATTTAGAATTGTATTTGGTTCAAATTCAAACAAGATAAAACTTACTTCAAAATTGCAGCTAAAGCGATGAAAACAAGAATAGCATAAACAATGACAAAAAAAATTTATAATTATATTAGTATCGATACATTTGGAGGTGTTTGCAGCAACTAAGGTATTCCACCTGCTTCTTTGTGTTTCTCTGCATTTCCATTTGCAAGTTTATACAAGCAAATGTTATTGGTTGCTTTACAATTATATCTTTATGTAATGCTAACATGAATCGCATTTTTAGTTTTGAAATATTCGTCACCAATTTTATAAGTTGTTGGAAAGAATAACACGGAACCTGTTGTATGAACAATGAAATTCAATTACAAAATTTCACTTATATTGAGGTTATTAACACATTTAAAGAGGATTCAAAAATAAATATGTGCGTAATTTATAAAAAGGTACAATATACACAATTTTTAAAAAAAAATTTTGGATCCGAAATTTTCTGATCCGAACCCACATTTACAAAGAATTTTCTCCAAGCCTATTTCCAAATTTGAAAATCTTGTGGCATGGGTAGGTATAGTGGGGAACATACTTTAATGTACTGTTGAAAATTTCTACTAAAGTTTATTGCTGTGGCAGAGGTTGTTGAAAAGATTGACAAGTTTTCTTTGAAAATTTAGAATTTTTGAAAAAAATTTAAATTCTCTCCATACCATAGAGTTCATGAATTAAAAGGTTTTGAGCCCATTGAAGCAACAAAGGATATTTGCAAAGACATTCCAAACACATTGAGGTGTGCAAAGTCAGAGGTGCTTTCAGATCGAGTACAGCGTTAATAGTTCTTGAGCTATAAGCGTTTAAATTATTTCTATAGGATCATGAAAATTCTTCAAAAATCCCCAGGAAGTCTAAGGTTAAAGTTAACAACAGCTTACCAATATTATTGTATTTGCTCCATATCTTCTCAACACAATAATGAAGTAAAAAATGCTCCATGCATGCCACATGAAAAAGTCTCGAGCAAAAGTTCTTTGAGACATTTATCAGCAGCTACCATATATGCAGCAATGTCAGAGAGTGGCAAAAGAATATTGTTCCTTATTATCTATTGCTTCAATGAGTCATCAATGTGATAGAAAACAATTGCAATATCACCTCCGAGTATCACCTCCAAGAATGTCAAACTATTTGAAACCATCGATTTTAGATTCATCGTATTCAATTAAGACTTCTTTATCATTTAGAATTCAGAACATGAATAACTCGAGTTTCTTTGTTCTCTGATGTTTGTTCCACTTTGCGCAGGGCAGTTGTCTTGCAGAGCAATGGCCATTTCACATCCAGAAATAACTTCTGCATGGCAGAATGTCTCATTTTTTCAAAGGTATGTTGGTTTACAAAAATGCCTTCACTACTAATTCAGCAAAGTCTTTGCCAGAAGGCAGCAATAAAGGTTTGCTATCTTGATCAAACTTGTTTTGAACTCGCGTCAATATGGCGCCTGTGGGTTGCCAAGTTCCTATGGCTTTGCATAAAAAAAAATATATATTTTCCTGAGTTACTGATTCATTGCACAAGGTGTAAAACAGTTCAGCATTTGGGGTACACATAACCCAAGTTGGAAAGACGTGCCCAATTTCTATAATATTGCCCTTATTCGTTTTGGCATGCTTTGGCATCCTGTAAAACAATTAACACATGTAACGCTGAAATCAAAATCTTGTGTTTTTATCCCAAGATTTTGGCAAAAGCACAGCGCTCATTATTCCACCCAAATGCTACCCCATGGGGTATTTTTTAGAAATATGCAACCGTTGAGTAACACAGCAGCCAATTTCCAAGAAATATAACCAATTTCTATTAACTGATTGTATACATTCAACATTATTTCAGAAATTGCCAATTTTGACATTATTTTGAAAAGTATTAATAGTGACTATATTTCAATGGTATTTACTATATTGACTTTTGGGTCGCCCTAGTTGTTACTATTCAAATTCAATTATTTTACAGCATATGTGATGTCTCCCAAATCAATATTTGCATCTTCTGTTTCTTTTCTGCACTTGTAATTTTTGTTTGATACTTTTGTTTTTTCATATTTCAATATTTTACTCAAACATACTGTTCCTTCTCTAAAATGAGCAACTGTTATCTTGCCATCATACACTTCATGTGACCGAGCAGCTTTTCCAAACTGAGTGCTGATTTATTGAATTGAAAAAAATATGGAATAGTCTTGATATTAGACCAATCAAAGTGGAGCTTAGTAAACTACATGGCATATGGATTTATGTTATTCTAATTTAATGGAGCACAGAATCTTTTGAATTTTGGAATTAGATGTAGGAACCTAAGTTAGAAGCAAAATAAATCTTAAAACCATACATGAAATTTTAGTTGCTAGTTACAACTAAGTTTAAATGAACATTGGTTAATACATTCTCAATTCTTAAGCACAAATTTCCATTTTTATCCAAAATAATGTTTTATTAAGAGTTTAAAATATATAGGTGTTTGAAAATAGAAGCATTGTGATTAGTCTGAATTTTGATGAATTCTTGGAATCATTAATGTCGAAATCTTTAATAAATAATTTCAGTGATTATCACGTAGGAAGTCATTGATGATTATTGGTTACATTGCTTTGAATATACAGTACATGTGACCATCAGAATTCGGACAATCCATAGGTAAACATGCTCCGCTGTGATAATGAACATTTGTGATTATGTGCCCTCAAACCCGGTGATACCTGATTGGCAGTTGATAGAGTGTTCTAAAATAGTTTGGTTTCGGTGAATAGACATCCAAGCCCGCGTTCATGCGCGCCTTGCACAAAGTCAGAGCCCGCGGCTCAATCAATCCGCGACGAGCGCGGTTGTAAAACGTATGTTGCAAATAGATAATTCTCTATCCTGTAGTGCTTTTCAGATGTCACATATCTTTATTAGTTTTTGAATTTTAATTTAATAAATACAAATATTGTGAAGCCCTATTTGATTTTTTAAGAGTAATTGTGAATAGATTCTGACTACACAAAGAAATCCAGTACATTGGAATAAACTTTTACACCTCTCTTCAAATTCTTAGCAACATTGTTCCCCCTCAAGAGTATATATTACTACGATACTTCTAATCATGCCCTAGTTCATATTACGTTCTTCAGATCTAAAACTCAAATAACACTTTCAGTGCTGCTCTTTTTTCAGAATTTTTAATTATTTCCGTCTCTTTCCTACACTTAGATTTCCTTACCATCAACTTGATTTTCCATTTTCAATCAAATAATAAAGAAATAGAAATATTAAGAAGAATATTTTATCGTACATAGGGCAAAGTAAAAATCTGGCTCAATCTACTTTAAGAAACCGCGTGGAGTACATCATGCTTAAAACATTGAAAATGTACCACAGACTGTTCTATGTTTGCTTGGAATATAATTCTTTATAGTAGAACGCTAATTGTGGAAATCACTTGCGAAAATGAAATGTTTGCGGTAAACTTTTCACTGTTATAATATTTAGTAAGCGCTTACAAAGTACTATTGCCTCTAGTCACCTCAAACTAACTCCAAGGTCATTTTCTGACCTCACATATTATATTTTATGTGTGAGATGATATTAAACTTATCAGAATGAGTTTATGGTGAACACTAATCCTTTTGTTTTAGCAATGTTTTTGGTATTTGTAAAATCTGTCTTTGTTTCCTCTATAAGATTAATTTTATATGTATGCCCCTATGTATATATAAACTTGAAATAAATATTGATAATGTTTTAAGCTCATTTTATACAGAAGAACTATATTTTCTTAAGAAATAGCCAAAATTTATTCGGTGTTTTCAAAAATGATGCAAAGATAATTGTTAGATGCCGTTATCGAAGCATTGTAGTGTGAACGCTCTTTCATTTCAATCAATGATAATGCCTTGATAATTTAGCGCCACTTGTAAATTGCTGGGAATTTCGATATGTAATTCAAAATTATTGCGTAAAATATACATTTTCAAATCTGTATTTGATAAATAGACTAATAATAGTGATATACATTTCGAACACATAGTTCAATTTTATAAATTTTAATTATAATCGATCTTTACTTTAAGCATTTTTCTCAGATGCAAGTTGGATTTTCTGACTGAAGTTATGCAATAAAGTGTTTGCAAGTGTTTTAAATCAGATGTTTTTACATGGGAATTGAAACACTTCGAGATCATAATACATGCATGTAGCTCTGAACCAAGAACACTTTTTGATTACCGTAAGTGTGTTATATAACAACATATCATTACCGAAATCAACAAAATTTCTGGTACGAATATGAAAGGGTTCCTCATTATTTTGCTAATATATGCGAATGGTTGATACCTTCGTTCCAATCCTATACCTCTTTGTATGAGGCCTATGAAAACAACTCAAAATATACAGGTTAGCCGCCCTGTTGCAGGGGATTAATCGAGCCGGGTACCGGTCCGGCAAAATCCTAATTGGTTTCAATAGTGAGAGATGCCAAATTTAATCTTTATAATTCTGACGGACTTCTGCTCGGCTTCAATAGAACTAAAATCGTGGATTTTCGATCATCATTCTGCCTTTATTACATTCCATTTTCAGAGGCATTTTCAATGGAATTCTGTGAAGTACATTCCTTTTGGAAAACTCTATCAATTGTTCTAATATTCCAGAAAAACCTCTACAATCTAGTGAATACTAAGAGGTTGGAAGTAGTCATTTTGACTACCATTCCTTTACTTCAAATAACGCATCAAATAATTATCAAATAAGGAAAGTGTTGATTAAATAGAAAACATTATATAATTAGCGTATTTAAGTTTGAACGATAAAAAGCAGTATCTGAAAAAACTTTCCCCGTCATACTCGTACCAATACCGTGTCCTATAGAAAAGAAAACACTTCCATTTAAATACATGTTTTGTTAATTAAAGTAAGACATTTATTTCGGATTAACACATTTCAAATCTGCTGTTATCTGATAAGCACATAGACGAGGAGATCTAATCAAAATAAAAGAAGGCGGTGTAATTGATACACGGTTGTTGAAAAAGAAAATTACATATTTGACCCAATATTGCCCCACATGCAAACAATGTAGAAATGATTCTTCAAGAGATCTGAACCCGAAACGACTGGACATGCATCACTATTTACGTTATTATTCAAAAAAATTACCTAAAACAGCGAAAAATGATGTCAACGGTGCAAAAACTTTCCACAAACTAGTAAGTGACATTGCTTCCACAAGTTTACATTTTTCTTAATGAGTAATTCACACTCCTAAAACTAATTGCGAAGCGGCGTTGTGACTGAG
Source organism: Hofstenia miamia (assembly GCA_900660155.1). Classification (NCBI taxonomy): domain Eukaryota; kingdom Metazoa; phylum Xenacoelomorpha; order Acoela; family Hofsteniidae; genus Hofstenia; species Hofstenia miamia. The sequence goes on along the minus strand of CABFPE010000208.1, from coordinate 339,473 downwards.
TGCGCAACAGTTGGAGCGAAATTGACTCCATATTTACAGCTCGGTGATACAGCATACTTCAGATTGTTGGGAGATTATATCGCTTTCTACACATGGTTTAAATTTGTCCAAAACAGAGCTTGTTATCAGCAGACGAGTGACAAATACTCAAATAGATGAAATAACCATCCACAAGTATTGGTTGAGATAGCATATATCTATGCTAATTCCCTACTTTTCATTTCATTGTGAAATGATTTTACTGCGAGGTTTCATTTATTGGCAACCTGATTACAAATTCTGAAAACGATGTTTTGGGAAATCTAAAAAATTTAATTTTGATAAAAAATTTATGGGCGATTCCTTGTGCAAGTTGAAAAAATTAATACATACCTTGAAAGTTTGTACGATATATCATATTGAGAAGCATGTAATAAAGAATTTAATGTCTATTAAACGTATTAATTAATGAAAAGGTGCTCACAGAAATCTGGGTAGGCCTACATGGAAATTTTACTAAATGATATCCTGAACAAAATATATAACACAGAATATCTTATTCAAAAAGTAATGTAAATTTATGGAAGACGATCATCGTATGTTATCCTATGTTTATTAATAGCGCCTTACACTGACTTGCATATTATTATAGTGCCTGCGGTTTGGTGCAGTAAAGAAACTTTTACAATTTTTTATTGGTGAGTTTTGATATAAGATCAATAAATTTCCCCTCATGTTTTCTTAAATAAATTTTCGTTAAATTATGAAATTAGAAGTTATTTTTTAAATTTATGTATTAATTTACCTATCTGGTGCACTTAGTATCAATATTTTCATTTTTTCCTATGGTCTTAAATTGGTCATTTGTTGTTCTTGGTCTTGAACTGACGTCCTAGAGGTGCAACATTGAGACTTGTATAAGACTCGAACAAGGCCATATAAGTTATAAGGCCATAAGACGTACTGAAAACCATATTTGGTCTTACAAAGACCTCCATAGGACGTTTTCAAGACGGCATTTTTTCTAATTGTGTATGAGCCCACTATGAAATAGCAGGCTCATAAATACGTTCAACCAGGACTACGTGTTGTGCACATGACACAGTATGAGCTTGTCTGGTTTACCGCTACTAACTGTTTCAACAGCTAAAATAGCCTACCAGTTAACCCGCTCCCAAGTTTCTTATATAAATGAAAGAGTAAAGATGCAATTAGCAGAGCGAAGTGTCTAAATTTTATATTGATGTTCATTTGACGGGTGAATAAATTGTATTAATGGTTAGACATCTTAGCCAATCACTTGTTGCAATTAGGTCTTTGAAAGTTTGAGCAAAATAAAGTTTGAAATTTAAATACCTTTCAAACTTTGATTTGAAAATTGAATGTTATTTAATTCAAATTTGATTTGAAATTTGAATGTTAGAAAATTTGATTTCAAGTTTGATATTTCTTAGAAATAACTTTTACATACACAATAATTTACTGTAAAGTGTAATTAAATATACATTTAACAATGAATGAATTTTTAAAGCCATTATTAATGCCTGTTTTTGATTTGAAACCCCTGGTTGCGATTCCATATTTGCTTAAATGCTCGTGAGTGCAAATTGATTCAACGACGTAATTCATACCTGAATTAAATTGTCAAACAATTCACATGTAAAGTCAGGGTTTTCGAGTTGAGTTCAAGTTACTCGGTCCGAGTTAGATTTTTAAGTTTCGAGTTCGAATATATTATTAAGGAAAAATCCGAGTTTGATCGAGTTTTTTAGAATAAAGTAAAATTTGTTTTACAACAATTCCAGTTTTGTTAGCTAAAATATAATTATTTGTGTTTGATAAGGAAACTGAAATTTAAAATATTTCAATTTTTACGATATTTTCGTGTGCATTTTCTATCGATTTCGAGTTCGAGTTTTGATGATTTCTCGTCCGAGTTTTTGCCGATCAAGTTTTGCGAGCTTATTCTAGTTCGAGTTCTTAACATTCCGAGTAATCGAAGAACCTGTGTAATTTGCGACTCCATCGTGATCTGCATTTTATTAACATCTGTGTCCCCCCAAAATTTTAAAAATAAATAA
>CABFPE010000208.1:310172-326635 GCA_900660155.1 Hofstenia miamia | reverse complement strand
ATATATATATATGTATACATATATGTACATAAGATATGTTAATCTAAAAAAATTACACATGGTGATGCAAAAACTTGATTTTGCAAATACACAAATTTCAAACTGTTATAACTATATTTCTAGCAAAACAAAATTTTTATATTTTCTATGCATCAATTCTTTGTATAACTTTAATCAGCTATATTTTTCAGTGAATATAAATTGGGAACATTTTACGTGGTTTAGTTAGTATATTTTTTATAATAGTTAAATTACATAAAGCATTATCAATCATCATGTTCATATTGTTGTGGGATTTGACTTCAGTAAGCATTGAATAATTTGTAAGTACACAAATACATATATTTAAAAATTTTTCGCTAAAGCCAAACATAATTACGCCTTTAGTAGGATGTGTTAACTGATATTTGTGTTTGAATGTCTTTACAACTGAAAATCTTTCAAACTTATTTTGAGCTCCCCCTCCAATAACAGAAAAATAAAAGCGTTCAATTTGATAGATTTGTATGAGGCCTCTCAAATTTCAAGTGTTAAATTCTATGGATTACAATTTCATTATTATAAACAGCTTCTGTAAAAATTATTACAAGTTTTATCAAAAACTGAAGTCAAATTACGTTTTCAAAGAGCAGACCAATTCAATTTATAGTAAATTATTGAGAGATTCCAGAAAGTAAATTTAATTAACATTCTAATTACAAAACTTTAGATTGCTGAAACTATAAACATTTTTTGAATTTATATTTTCATAGGAATTCCTCTAAAACTAAGCGAAATATTCTCTCTTTATAAGAAAAAACAAGAAATTGTTTTACCATTTTGGCAGGTAAAAGGCCGGTAATTTTACCGGCTTTTCCTGACATTTAAAAGCGGCTGCAGGCCGGTAAATTGCAATCCCCGACAGCCGGTTCCATCTCTGATGTACATGCCTGCATCTAGAGCTTAGCTTAGAGTAAGAGCTTCCGCTGACAGAGTGCTCTTTTCAATTTGTCTAATTCGACGAGATTGCCAACATATAGGATTAAAGTCTAGGCCACAACAATAAAATAACCGCCCTGGGAACCGCCATCTTGTAGATTATCAATTGCCACTTAAGAAAATACAATAAGTTTAAGTTTTGACATATGCCCAATATTTTTAAAAGTAAGAAGCAAGCTTCGTCATATTTTAATTGTCGAATAATTTTATTCAGTTCAAGTACATGTTGTCCCGTTGCGTTTTTAAGCCAACCAGAAAGGGCAAATACTTTAAACATGCAATCAGGTCGGGTTTGTCCAGCAACCCATTAAATTTGTCCCAAGGTTACGTGAAAATCTTTTAATTGAGAAGTAGTTAAAGTCGTTTGTTTCGACTCATCAAATCTTATCTCATCTAGGCCATCTACATATTCGTTTTGACCCAAAAATATAGAGCCTTCTTTTTCAAAAACTTGAATAGCTAGGAATTTAAAATTGTCAGTTTCTTTTCGACCAACATTGAATGTATTGCGAAATTTTGACATTTTATTTTCTTTAAATAAGTAACTCCCACCCCAGAAAAAGACATCCACATGTATTGCCATAACCCCATCAATAATACCATTAAACTTCTAAACAAATAGACTAGGTTCAAACGGACATAGTTCATTCCAGCACTCAACAGCAAATCTATTATACCACGTCAATAATGCGTCCTTCAAACCGTAAACAAATTTATTCAAGCGCCATAGCCTTTAGCATTAGATTCCTTTGGAGGATTAAATTATACTTCCCTTAGAATGCTTTCGCTCTGTAAAAATGTAGTTTTTACAACAAGTGGTTGAAGTTTCCATTCATGACATGCAATTAAGATCAATACCAACCTTAAATGTTCTTTTCCACACACAGGTGACTGTGTGTTTTCTTTTTCTATGTCCTCGTCTTCAAACCCCTTCGCAACCTATCGAGCCTTTTTCATAAATGTTTTTTTTTCCATTAGCATCTAGCCGTTCCTTAAAACTACACACCCAACGCGTAGAGACGGCGTGTAAACCTTATTATTTTGCCAACTTTGTAATTCTCTCATTTTTTGCATCAACAAAATCATTTCCGGCGTTATTGTCAGTCAAAAATACAACTCATGTAGTGGTTGGCGTGACTTCATTGTAAACTGTTTTCCATGATTTTACATCGTTTTGCCAATCCAGACTGTCTTTTTTGGATTTCTATATAATCAGGTGACAAATATTCTGTGTTAATTCTATTTTTATTTTTACTAGAGGCTTTTCCTACCTTTTTAGGGTTTTAACTGAAAAAATTCGATCCCCGTATTAACTATCATAAACAGTAAATTCTATCTGTGAATTAATTTTGGGTAATTTTTTTCGTTCTTGTGCATAGATGTTGTAACAGAACTACTTGTTGTTGCTTTTTCTTCGTCACATTTGCGCACAAGTAAACTTAAAATTCCAAATAGTTTGTTGAGTAAATTTGGCAAATTTAATTATTTTCTTTGTGCCCTGTATTAGAACATTGAGGGTAGTACCCGCGGGTACTTGCGGGTGCTGTAAAAGTTTCAAGGGTACGGGTAAGACAATTATGCTTACGGGTAAATTAAATAAACTTAGTTCGCCTTATTGGATGAATCTGTTTATTTATTAGTTTTTGTTTATGCCTGGTTGTACATGTAGTGCCTTTGATATATTTTATATACTTCCAATTATTCAAAAATACTATGTGGTCTTGTCCAATATCACACTCAAATATTACCCTTCAAGTTGAGTCGACTTCTGGATTTACCGGCCTTTTCCTTGACTGCAGATCACTGGGGTATGGGTATCAATGATCCAGTAAAGGGCGGGTACGGGTATGAGAATCGAAAACTCGCACACCATTACTCTGTATTTCTTCAACAAGACTTCCAAAATGTGTGTTTGTTTTTTACATCATATCTTTATTTGATTTCTCAAAGGGTAGTACTTTTATTTAGATAATTTTAGGACGCGAACGCCCCTTCTAACTAAAGTGGTGAGACATTACACATCCCTATTGGTTAAAATATCCCCAGAGAGTTCAATTCAATTGACTTCTTCAGTTATAATTCACTCCAATTCCAATTTTTGGTGATTCAATCCCAGTTCCAATTCCTACCCTACTAAGATCCCATTGTCATTCACATTTATAATTTAAGAGCAGATACTTACGCATTCCTAAGTTATTTTACATTTTACCTAATTTTGAATATTATAATTAAATACTTTAAAAAAAACATTCCCATGAACTTGATTAAATAATCGATAATCCATGTCGTAAAATGTGCTATCGGGCTCTTATGTGGGTGCAAAAATATCTTTTTGAATTAGGTAGAGTTCTAGAGTGCCAATTTTAACTCAATTTTGATAATTTTTCAATTGGAGATCCAATTCTCACACTCAGTCTGCTCAAGAATTGGTCAATTCCAATTCCAGCAAAGCTATCAACTACAAATTCCTATGAAGGAATTGAAATTCTAAGTAAAAGTTAATATTTGCAGTAATGTTTATTTCTGTGCCTGAAGAACTTTCTTATAAAAATTCAAATTTTATTGAATTCATTCAAATGATTCCCATAAATAAGTTTCAGTTAACTATGAGTTTTAATACCTATGGGAGCAACAGCTTTGTCAACTATATCTTCTCTGTAGATAGATGCGCCTACACTATACCATAACTGGTGAGAATTTTAAAGCGCTCTTTTTTATAGTGGGGCTTTTAGATTTTGGATATCTTAACTAGTTCAAGAGAAACTATAAAAGACTTTTATAATTTCTTGAGTAGTTTTAGGTTAGGTATATATTAACCATATTAAGATTGGGATTTTTTACATAAGCAAGGGAAAGGGTTGGGGTGGGGTGAAATTTCAATGATTTAGCGATAATATAAAGCTGTGAGAAAACACTTAAATTGTAAATTACCTCAATCCAAAATGCGGTTAATTCATACAGTGACAATAAATTACATGTACAAACACTAACAATTTGGATTAACTGTTCTTTAGTAGAATGAGTTTGTCTCTATAACATTATATTCTCAAATCCAATTTCGATGCAATGAATCTTTTTTGTTTTGAAATACAATACACCATGTGTCTATGTTTAGAAGACCTCATACGTCGTTCTTGATAATCCTAACTTCATTGCTCAGCGTTGAAGTAGGAAATATTATTGAGGTGCACTCAATGCACCCTAAGCATCTTCCAACTAGTAAAAAAGTAAGCGACGACGAACTGCTAAAAGGTTGTTACCAACCACAAATCATATAAATAGAAATACTGCCAATGAGGAACCAAAGTTAGCTCTTGTCGAACTGATAAAGTTAACCTGCATGCTAATGCTATGGTGCACTTCAGGATTTTATTGCATCCTGGCATTGAAAAAGGTCAAAATTGACATTGCTAACTGAAACATACTATTCCACTAGCATTGATATTGACACCTTAGTCTGTTATAACGAACTGAGGTTTTTGTTAATTTACCATATTACCCCGTTTTTTCCATAATGGCCATTGCAATTATTTATTCCAAGCATAATCGCTATATCAATAATGGGACTTCTCAAATAGCAAGCCATTAATGGTCCGACAATGGGCCATTGTAGTTGCCATTAATGGCAAATGACTGCTGGGCAATTAATGGAGCAGTGATGTATATCCTACGATGCCCCATTGGTTTAGCCAAATAAGGGGCCATTGATGGCAAGCAGTAGGTTTTTGATAGAGCAATTTATTTTCAAAACGACAGTTCAAGCTTTACTTTTTATAAAAACACAAGCACAACAAAAGGCAGAACGATATCTTCGAGAGCCTGTCAAGCATATTCATTACAAACATTTTCAGAAATTTGAAGGAATGTCTTGTTTATAACTAATAACAATGAGCATACAAATCTTCCAAATGCAACAAACATTTAAAGTTTTAAAATGTACAATTTAGGGTACAATAAATCGTAAAAAATCTTTTGCTCAAACGTAACTTTTTCATGTAATAGTTAATTTCAAGGTGCAAAATATCATGAATAAATTATTTTGAAAATTCATTTAACATATATAATATAATTTTTACAAACTAAAAATTTCAAGAAAGCTTTTCGAAATTCCTTTTTTACAATAATCAGATCTAGGAATTAAAATAATGAAGTGAGTTTTATTTGCAAGTAACAGTTCATTGATTATTGATTACTAAGGTTGTCACTGATGCCGCCAATTGGTCACTGGTTAGGGTTTCCAACCAGCAGTCCACTGGTGATGGCCAATATTATATTATGATATGTAATTCGTAAATTGATATAATTTGATTTAGTTAAGGGCACAGTTGGAAGCGTGTATAGCATATTATCCTTAAGATTGAACACCATGATGCAAACCATGGAATTCATTAAACAGAGTTCATAGAAACAAGAGCTGGCAAACTAGAATGCGCTATTAATTACGGACGGGTAAATAAATTCAATTATGAATATTGAATTTGATCTGGCATAATTGTAAATAATTATAATTAATATTTGTTCGATAGATGGCATATCGATCTAGTAATGCTATTATGGGTCATTGTCACAATGTTAATGGCTATAAGAAACTAATACATAATACTTTTTAAAAATTGAAATCTAAATTTAGGGCAATGCATATACTATATACAATAATATAATATTTTCTCTGTAAAATTGTGCAATTTTAAGATTTTTAAAGCGTTGTTTTGTTGGTTGTGGTTGGCAAATGAATGGCAATTAATGGACCATTGGTTGTCTTGACAATACTTCATTTAATTAAAGCTACCAGAATATTGCCATAGTCAGTGCCGGCTCTACCATTAGGCCAACTAGGCAACTGCCTAGGGCGCCCAGTTGCAGGGGGCGCAAAAATAAATTATACTCTTATCATAGTTTTTCTTTTGTAGAAAGACGAGTGGTGAGAGAAAATTCTTTACTTACTAATACTTAACCTATCAAAATAAATAGCCATACAGAATAATATTCTTAGTATTTTCAAGGCTAGGCGGTTCGAGTAACATAAGATTAATAGATTGCAGTCAAAATGCACTTATTCGTTATATATCTGCCTAGTTGTCAGTGACCATATTTATCGACATTTATTTAACACTGTACTTTGGCGAAGATACAGAATAGTGCCACGCGGACAAAATAAACACTATTATAGGGTGAAAAACGACGAGAAATACAATATAATACATAAAAATTTTAAAATATAATTGATATAGACTGATAACTTGTCATAATTAACCAAAGTTTTAGCACGCAGTAACACGCGATAGAAGGCGGTATATATTTAAGCATTATAGCTTATAGAACTACGAAGTCAAAGAAAAGTAACTTTTTCAACTAAAAAATTACAAAATATAACAGTATATTTAAGCAATCTATAAACTTTTGATTTAAATCATGTTTTTATCTTAGTGAAATTTCTTCATTTATTGGAATTAAAACTGTCCCTCTTTTGTTTTTAGTAATGAATTACGGCTTGTAATATAACAAAATGATAATTGTAGCTAATATTACAATTTATAAAGAACATATTTTATATGAAATTGAATTTACTGTTTATTTAATATAAATGTATTATTTAACAAATTTTACTCCAATAATTGTTACTGCTACTGTGTTTTGAAATTTTAATGTAATCATTTTTTCCTAATTGGATCTTTCTCGTAAAAAGCTGATTGGTGTGTGCGGGGGCGCATCAATATCTCATTCACCTAGGGCGCAATTTAGCCTAGCACCGTCCCTGTCCCACAATTTTTTCGAAATATTCTAAAAATAGAACTTAGATATGAATTTCACGACACTATATGGAGAGCAAAGTTACAACAATTGAATTAAAAAACTTTATTTTTACATATTGATTTCAGCTTTATTGTTTATTGTCCAGGAGGGGTTGCCTGACCTTCAAGTAGAGGATTCGCGTACTCCCTAATCCCCGTGGTTACGGACCTGGTTTTTGCTGAATGAATAATGAAGCAAACAAGAAATGGTTAAAGGCCATTTTGACATATTGCCGCGTTTCTATAGTGTTAAGACAATGAATAGATTCGATTTCTCGAAGCTTCCATTAAAATATATTCTCTTAACTGCAATAGCGGGACGATTCATTATTAACAACGCCAGATATATTTCCTTATATCTGTCGTGTCGTTTTTGAATAGTGGTTACTCTCTTACTCAATGTTAATATTGTAAGTCTCTAAAATATGATTTTATTCTTCAAATATAACCAGGGATGCTGCTTTTATGTTTATATTGGTAGTTTTATGTTAATAAATATGTTTTTGAAAATGACGAAAAATATCACTAAATATGTCATTTAAAATTTAATATATTCAATTAGTTTGTATTTCACATAACTATCATATACAATTCTAGATTTGCTATCGCTGTTTATTGTTGTTGTGGACCAATGATTGTGTTGAGTTGCACTCAAAATAGGGACATGTAAAAAATTTTTTAAGCGTTTCTCAAATTTCTAGAGTCGTTAAATTCCTTTTATTGAATCTAAGTTGTTCAGAATATTGAATGTTTAGCATTTAGAATGAAACTGGTTACCGTATTTCCCGGCCAATAAGCCGATTTTCTGGACCTAATTTTTTAACATTATTTCATGGGGGTCGACTTATTGGGCGTTACTTATAGTACTAATTTAGTAGTGGCGGTAAGAAGAACGTAACATATATGATACCTTGGCCGTAGGGCATAGTACTCAGCAAGAGATTGCAATATTTTATGAGGTGGTTACTTCAAATAATAGTATTATTATAATGACTCTAAATACCAATATTTTTTCACTTTCTGGTATTCAGGCCACCTTAGTATGCTTAGTGCCTTGTTACAAGCATAAATTTAGAGATTAATAAACAAAAATACAAACATTATATATGTTTACTACCTCTTACTTTAAGGTATGTATTGCTTGCATATGAAAGAAAGTATTATTTTCCTAAAAATAAATTGTTGTAAAAACTTGTCACATTTTTTTATGAAACACCAGTAGTTTTGTAGAATGTGTAAAACTACATATACAAATTTAAAAAAAACACTAATTTAATTTTCATATAGAATTGATATTTTAAGAAATGTTTGGATAAAAGGGTAGCAGAATATAGATTATCTTGTTGTGGTTTCTTTTTCTTAATGTTTGTTTACATGCAATCGGCTAATTGATTTTAGTGCAAAATTGGTAGTTAGGTTAAATGGAAATAGCTATGATTAGATAGATTCAAAAAGAAAATCAATAGAAGATTCAAATTAAATTATTTACCAAAACGCTAACTTCTGAGCAAGATAACACCGAGTCGTCTGAATTTGTGACTCGTACCAGCCCGTATACACGGTTTTCCACTATTACCCTGTCCGGCCTGTTCGAATTTCAGATTGTCATAGCCATTACTGAACTGTACACTTTGAAAAAATTAGTAAGTGCAAAGTAAATTCCTGGTTTTGATTATAACATCAAATATTATAATACAAGTAACGATTATTTAAATGCTTGCGTACATTTTTTGTCTTCAGAAAAACTTTAATGTCAGTAGTAAATATTTTTTAAGTGTGATTATTATTTGTTGACCCATTTTCGCAGTTTTGGTCAGTTTAAATTACAAAAATTGATGTCGTACCTGGCCCTTGCCATTTGTATACTAAAATCATATTACCATACACCTCGACCTGCCCGTAGTAATACTCGGCCCGGTTTCAATTTTGTTTTTTAATAAAACTTTATAAAATCAAGGAGTACACAAAAATACCCCATTGGATGCTTGGAAATTTTGAGGAAATTAAATTTTGTTCTTACATTGAACATAAATAAATTGAAAATAATATTTTTATTATTTTAAGTATGTCCTTATCAGAAATCCTTCTCAGAGCTGATATGAATTTCTGCGTTTGTTGAATCATAACATTTACATATCAGTACTGTCATTTTCAGTGACAAAATACCAGTATTTTCATCAGGGATAACATTTTCCTTCCTTAGTATGACCTATCTTCTTTGTAGTATGAAACTCTCCATGAGTAATAGTTATATTTGGCAATTTATAAGGAAGATCAATATTTCGCCAGGATCAGCACCTTTATTAAGATATGTGTCCTCACCTGTTTCATCTTCTTGCAATAGTTTGTGCAGCACATGTAATCTAACATCTGGCTTTTGAAAAATTAGAAAAAGATATGTAATATTTGTGGAAAGATTATCTCAAGTTGAGACATTGCCAAAAGTTTGGCAAAATTTGATAATTTGTTTTTGAGATGTGTTAATATACTATTACTGACATGAATTTGTTCTAGCTGTTGGAACTGTTCATAAGATTAATATTGAATTAGGTGGAAGCTGTTCAGAAAATAGACAACTCCTACTGAATTTGTAAAAATTTTGTTTTTTTGTAGATTTCAAAATAGTGTTAGCTCTGCTTTAAAATATGTCTTCAATTCCACTTCTACATTGGATGTAAAAATTCAATTTAAACTACTAACTTTTCAAAATCAATTAAATTGTTTTTAGTAGTGTTCAGATTTGATTTCAAGGCTAAATTAATTGCACATAGTATTCACTTAAAAACAGCATATTAAACTAGTGAATAATGTTATTCACTTGATTAATGGAATTTGGAGCTGTTTTGAAAATGTGGAGAGAAGCGAAGGGTTAAATTTACCATAATTATTTTTAAATGAATTAGCTTGCTTGATGTTGAATTTGATGAAACTTTTCTTATGTTGGCAGCATAATTTGACACGTAATTTGCAATAGAGACATAGTGCCTCATTTAACTTGCATGTCAACAATTTACGCTGAATCTCTAACACTAGACAAACGACAATAGGTCAAAATGACCCTTAGGCATTTTTTGCTTGCTTCATTATTCATTCAGCATAAACATTTCCAAAATATGTTGATAATATTATTGAATTTGCTATTTGTAGCAATAATGTTTCCATTCCATAGTTGTTGCATTTGAAACATTAGATCTAAATTTATTCTCAAGGAGCAATTGCTGTCCAACTTAGTTTTTATACCAATTTTCCTTAATGAACATTTTCCACTTATCGTACGAGTAATACAAATCTCTTTCATAAACTATTGGAAAAAATTGATGTTTACTTTCGTAGAGAAGATAAACTACTCCCAAATAGGTTAAAAATTACTCATTTTTGATGTCATTTACACATACTATTTTAATTTTTTGTATGTAATAAAGACGTTATTAAAATGTCATTCATTTTAATTCAAATAAATGGATTAGGGTTGGGATAGGGGGGGACTAACTTAATTCTGGAAATCTTCATGAAATGCTAAATTTTCAAATGTTGTAAGCATATGATGTAAGCATTAGATGTCCGCAATGAATAAAACTCAATGTTGTAGGGATTGCCCTGATGAAACAAGCGATCCATTGTTTTACAAATACCATAAGCTCTTGTGTCAACAAGCTGATGAATCAAGAATTGTAAGTAAGCAACTGCCTAAAATAAGCTAGCACTTGATGTTTATTAATACTAAATGGTACACTATTTCTCTATCAAGGAGAANGAAATGCTAAATTTTCAAATGTTGTAAGCATATGATTGTTTAGATGTCCGCAATGAATAAAACTCAATGTTGTAGGGATTGCCCTGATGAAACAAGCGATCCATTGTTTTACAAATACCATAAGCTCTTGTGTCAACAAGCTGATGAATCAAGAATTGTAAGTAAGCAACTGCCTAAAATAAGCTAGCACTTGATGTTTATTAATACTAAATGGTACACTATTTCTCTATCAAGGAGAACGTTATTTAAACACAAGCCCTTCTTGAATAACCCATACTGTTAGATGACGTGCTTAATTCCTACTTTTTTAATGTTTAGAGTTAAACAACATAAGTGAACTTAAATTTAATCAATCATGATGACTTCATTTGACGTATTCCCAATAAATGATAACTAAATGCAATATACGTTAAACAAAACTTTATAATGGTTTGAATAATTGCGAAAGGTATTGCTTAAAATCTGTTAAGTAATTCCGATGCCTTAATAGCGAAACTAAATATATGAATAAATACACATTTTTGGTAATAAATTTTTGTTATTACAAAGACAAAAATGATTTGATTAAAACTATCCGGCTCTACACAAATATGGTAAATTTTTGCAACATTTTAAAAAATGTTTGTCGAATAAAAACTTGTCATCTCTCAACACCAGTTTAGTAATTTCATAGATGATGAACAGGATCACATAAAGGTCATACATCGATTTCTGGGAAATATCAAAGCTGATTTTTTTATGGTCCCATATTTAAGAAATATAACTTTGAGTTTAACTTATAGAAAGTAAATTGCTTAAAAGGATTTCATTTATTATTTGTTTAGATGTGTTCCAATAAATGCAGCACGTGTCATCAACAAATTGAAAAGGCAGAAAGGTTTTACTGCAATGATTGCGATGTAATACAATGTTTAGACTGTTGCATTCACCACAAACGAGCAACGATGACGCGGACTCATCATATATACCCATTGTCCCCTGAGTCTTCTCAACTTTGCAAAAATCATGATATAAAAGAAGAACTCTTTTGTAATAATATTGAATGCAAACTCGTGCTATGCGCTAACTGTAAATTGGAATTTCATAAGGAACACTGTATTATAACTATAGATGAACAATCAAAGAATCTATTAAATGGGATTTCTGATCTACTGGAAAGTGCTAGAGAAAAGCAGAATGAGGTGGTTGACTTAATTTCTCAATTAAACAAAACAAAAAAGGAAATGGAACAATTATTTTCTGCCAAGATTTCCAATTTGAATAAAGAAAGAGATACTCTTTTGAATTACATTAATAACCATTTTGATCAAAAAATTTCAGAGATCACGTCAGAAAAGAATAATTGTGTTGCTACGATTGAGAGAGGCCTTGACACATTGAAATCAATAAACGAAAAAATATCATTAATTTCAAATTGTACCTCTGAAAACTTCATGACGAAGTCAAGTTTTACCATTTTTAAGGCGAATGAGACAGTGGATAATGCTAGTTTTATTAAAATAGAATTTGTTGAAGTACTGAAAAATGAAAATGTAGAAAAAGAGATTGACAAAACTTTTTTTGAAGCTTTTCCTTACTCACCATTTTACAATCTTCCATTGGATTTCAAAACTTATGAGAAATTCGTTTTACTTGATCAATGTAACCCACATCTGTTAACAGATTATTGCAATCACCCCAATAGAATATCTAAGGTATACAACACAAAATGGCGAGTTCTAGATATTATTCATGATGTGAAGCACAATGCGCTATTTATACTTCAAGGGAATTTGTCCAGAAAGGTTTGTTCAATACTAACGATTTTTAAAGATGGTACTACAAATGAAGCTATGCTTTCTTGCGACATTGACCACTCGTTTCCTACAAAAAACAAATTGGCAATATTACAATATAGAAAGATTCTCATTCTTTATGAAAAAGACTGCAATAAGCACTTGGCAATCTTGTTAGAAGATTTGAAAACATTCAAAAAATTTCCTATTCCATTTTGTAATGCAAATGAATTGGACATGATTACGTCAAGTGCATCGAATGCGTTTGCAATTTTCTATTCTAAGCGTTTGAACTCCATTTTTCGCTACAATCACAAGTCCAAGGTCTATCGGAAATATTCCGTGTATTTTAAAAATAATGATGACATATTTCGAATGGAAGTTGATGAAAATGAAGAATACATCATATTTAGTGGTTCGAAGTTAATTCTTTTCTCATTTGAATACAAAAAAGTCGTGCATGTTTTAGAACTAATTATTTTCTCATTTGATTGCGCAATTTTCATTGCCAGTAATGTGTTGCTTACATCTACGTACTTGAATGGACTTAATTCACTAAAAATAATTGATATTGACAATAACCAATGCATAAAATACTCAGAGGAGAAGTTTTTAAACATTTGCTTTAAAGATTCTGGTTTCATTACAAGATTCTCATCCTCTTGTTTTCTTCTCAGTTTCTATGACAATGTTAACGAAAAGACCCATGTTATTAGATTAAGCTAAATGTTGTTTGTTCATTGTTTTGAAACTTTCGATATTTCAAAAAACTACTGCAATTTGTATAATTTTTCATTTTTATTTACTTTTTTTCTAAATTTTTGTTAAGTCATCCAAAACTCATAGAAACAAAATGTCAATTTGGCACATACTGTTGAGAAATCAAACGTTTAGTTATATTTTTTTCAATATGCATGATCAATTGAAATCAACCTTACTTTCCTGCCGTTTTTTAGTCTTTAGCTAAACACTATATTTATAAAGATACTTAAATATGTGATTATCGGTAGGGCCAAAAGTAAGCGGATTAGTGATCTATTTATCCTAAGGTTACTAGTGTAACTAAAGGAATACAATGTATTTTGCCCAGGTTTACAAACAATTGCCTCCAAGCCTATTAATAATTTTTTTAGCAATTTAACTCTCTAATGTCCAACACAGAAAACATTAAAAAATATATTTTTGTTTTTCGTACATCAAGGGCCATAGAAATTCTATTCAATTTTTGAATTGTGCATGTAAATATTTCACTAGTTTTTCTGGTTTGGTTACATATTGGGTTATCCGGGCATTAGAAGTATGGAAAATTGCAATTTACCTATGTTTATAAGATTGTTTGAAAACATTGTTATTCAATTTCAATGGATAGGAAGCCTTTTGAAAAAATACACTATTAGGATTGATTGATATTATCATTTGCATGTGAGATAATTGTATGGTCCCTACATTTATTTGGGTACATCTTTATATCTACAGCTCAGCTATAATATAATTTATTAAAAAACTATAAACAATCAATGTTGATTTGATATACACTAGCTAAAATAATTTTTTTAAGATATGAAAATTTAAATTATGATACCCTCACTGTTGAGTTGTAAACTTGCTACTTTACTGAATGAATTTAACACCTAGCAACACACTAAGATCAATAAAGTGATTGAATCGCTGACTTGTGTAGAATTTTAGATTATTGTGTGCACAACACAACATGTTGTTGGGTGCCACACAAATCCAGTGTCAGGAAATTTACAATCTTGCCATTATACAAAAAATCGGATCTCTACTTACATTTTTTAATTCAAAATTATTATCAAACTGGTTAATGAGTTATTTTAGTAATGCCATGTAAATAATGGCAGCAAAATCTCACTAATTGTTTATTAATGTGAACATTATCTTACAGTATGCTGGCAAAAAAATAGCAATTTTTTGCATTAACTTAAAATCTTAGACTTATTCTAAATTTGATAACGAGATGTTACATTTAAAATAATCCTAATACTGCACTACTTCTTAGTTGTATATATGCTACGGGTTTAAAAAAGAATTTAATAAATATTTTACAACTTTAGTTTAGAACAGATGTCAATGTGCTTAGATCAGAACTTAGAAAATTTTTCAATATTAGAGCCATTTTAAGATACTTGCCAAAAACTAATTGAATTTTTCGGTTTGCTAGGCTTAAGTTTGACATGTTTGAAACTTATAGCATCTACAAACTGAAATGGAAAAACTTAATTTGAGTTTAGGAAGAATATAAGATACAAAAAGAAAATTTCAAAATTTAAATTTGATTCTTCAACATATTGTATATAAATCATGTTGTATTTATTGTATTAGGTTTATTTTTGAAATTTAATAGCATTTTTTTCATATACTTGGCCTGGTGCTGGCAGGTTAATGTGCATCCCTGGTTTAAATTAACATTTGGTTGGATTTTCATTAAGAAGTAAGCTTGGACTACTGTGGACTTTAATAAATTAATACTAGATAAATTGTGTGAGTTTATAGTATATTCATTTTTATGTTTATTTTCTATTACTAATTTATAAACTATATTCTTCCTCGATGCCTTGCGACTAGTTCTTTGTCTAGAGCTGAACCTGAAAATGAGGCCCATTTACATTTCAAGATACACACCTTCGTTACTGCCCATTTGATTGTCGTAAAATGAAAATCTTGTAGGGATGATGACTAGGAAAAGGCAGACATAAACATGGTCCAGACATAAAAAGTCCTGGGTTATCACTACTACATATTTGTGTATTATTTTTGTGTAGCTCTTAGTTTTTCATATCATAGCTTGAACTACACATAGGAAGAAATGAGGTTCATTTAATAATCTGAGAGAAAGATTATCTTCAATTTCGATCTTATGAAATTTGCTATGTTAATACATTAGTGAAAAAATGAAATAATAAATTCTGATGTTTCTTTATGCACTATAAAAGCCTCTACGATCAATCCTTGTCAGGAAGGTTTTGTCTGACTATTACATATTATGTTGTTGATCTTTTAAAGAACTTGCTAGAATTTTCAAAAATTATATTGCCGACTTCGATTTGTCAATTGAAAGTGTCTATTTCAAACACGTTTTACACCAAAACCTATTAATCTATAAACCCATCTACGATGATTTATTGCTGACTAAGCCTTCTTGTTTACATCGCGCAACGTCACTTTGTTGTAAAGCGTGTAATGAACTTGCAATTTCTTGAGATGCCAGGTCAGAAAAAATTCCTTCATGGAAAGTATTGAAATAAATGTTAATGATTTTTCATATTTATCTGAATTGTTGAATTATAGATTTTTCAAATGGGCTTCTTTCCTAAAAAGACATCTTACAGGAATAACTATTGTGGTAGTTACAACAATTTTAAATTTTCAGCCACCTAGGCATCTAATGCATTTAAATTGCAATAAAACTATTCCTGCTGCTTAAAGAATTGCTGTAAGAAAGAGTGGTGTTTAAGAATTTTTTCAATTGCCATCTTACGAATGCAAAACACGCACATTCTTTGTATATATTATAGAAATTCTTAATCTTATATTTCTTGCCAATATATATTAATATAAATGTTTAATAGAAAAAAAATGACCCACATGTTAAAGAGAATATAAAACGGTTTATTCAACAGTAACAATTAACAACAACACCTCGGTTTCTAATAATATGTTTCTAAGCACGCAATTATCAAATTGATGACATAACAAATTCCCACTTTTTTCATTTCACTAATTCCAACTTCGAATTTCTAAGGCTTTCTAAAACATTTGTACTTTTTGTACATTTTGTTGAACAATCTGATATTTGATGTCTGTATTCGGTCTATAATATTTTTGAATCATTTATTTCTAACGTTTCTTTAATAACACTTATCTCAATTCTTAGTCTATTTTCTGTTACTTGCTTGTTTGATCGAACTGCTTCCACAATTGACTTACTGTCCGTCATTGCAACAATAGATAAATGAACATTTGTAGTGAATTCAAGGACTTTATTTATGTACATCAGAGTTGGAACCGACCGAGCCGGTAATTGGCCGGCAAGTATTAATACCGACCGGCTGGTTTTCGGTCAGTTTTGTTCGGTAATTTTTTTTGCATTGTGTATTGAATCGATGCAAGTAATATATATATATATATATATATATATATATA
>CABFPE010000208.1:297564-308113 GCA_900660155.1 Hofstenia miamia | reverse complement strand
TCAAACCCCTTCGCAACCTATCGAGCCTTTTTCATAAATGTTTTTTTTTCCATTAGCATCTAGCCGTTCCTTAAAACTACACACCCAACGCGTAGAGACGGCGTGTAAACCTTATTATTTTGCCAACTTTGTAATTCTCTCATTTTTTGCATCAACAAAATCATTTCCGGCGTTATTGTCAGTCAAAAATACAACTCATGTAGTGGTTGGCGTGACTTCATTGTAAACTGTTTTCCATGATTTTACATCGTTTTGCCAATCCAGACTGTCTTTTTTGGATTTCTATATAATCAGGTGACAAATATTCTGTGTTAATTCTATTTTTATTTTTACTAGAGGCTTTTCCTACCTTTTTAGGGTTTTAACTGAAAAAATTCGATCCCCGTATTAACTATCATAAACAGTAAATTCTATCTGTGAATTAATTTTGGGTAATTTTTTTCGTTCTTGTGCATAGATGTTGTAACAGAACTACTTGTTGTTGCTTTTTCTTCGTCACATTTGCGCACAAGTAAACTTAAAATTCCAAATAGTTTGTTGAGTAAATTTGGCAAATTTAATTATTTTCTTTGTGCCCTGTATTAGAACATTGAGGGTAGTACCCGCGGGTACTTGCGGGTGCTGTAAAAGTTTCAAGGGTACGGGTAAGACAATTATGCTTACGGGTAAATTAAATAAACTTAGTTCGCCTTATTGGATGAATCTGTTTATTTATTAGTTTTTGTTTATGCCTGGTTGTACATGTAGTGCCTTTGATATATTTTATATACTTCCAATTATTCAAAAATACTATGTGGTCTTGTCCAATATCACACTCAAATATTACCCTTCAAGTTGAGTCGACTTCTGGATTTACCGGCCTTTTCCTTGACTGCAGATCACTGGGGTATGGGTATCAATGATCCAGTAAAGGGCGGGTACGGGTATGAGAATCGAATACCCGCACACCACTACTCTGTATTGCTTCAACATGACTTCCAAAATGTGTGTTTGTTTTTACAGCATATCTGAATTTGGTTTCTCAAAGGGTAGTACTTTTGTTTAAATAATATTCTAACTAAAGTGGTGAGACATTACACATCTATTGGTGAACATATCCCCAGAGAGTTCAATTCAATTGACTTCTTCAGTTATAATTCACTCCAATTCCAATTCTTGGTGATTCAATCCCAGTTCCAATTCCTACAGATCAATAATTTCAGTTCAATTCCTACTAAGATCCCATTGTCATTCACATTTATAATTTAAGAGCAGATACTTACGCATTCCTAAGTTATTTTACATTTTACCTAATTTTGAATATTATAATTAAATACTTTAAAAAAAACATTCCCATGAACTTGATTAAATAATCGATAATCCATGTCGTAAAATGTGCTATCGGGCTCTTATGTGGGTGCAAAAATATCTTTTTGAATTAGGTAGAGTTCTAGAGTGCCAATTTTAACTCAATTTTGATAATTTTTCAATTGGAGATCCAATTCTCACACTCAGTCTGCTCAAGAATTGGTCAATTCCAATTCCAGCAAAGCTATCAACTACAAATTCCTATGAAGGAATTGAAATTCTAAGTAAAAGTTAATATTTGCAGTAATGTTTATTTCTGTGCCTGAAGAACTTTCTTATAAAAATTCAAATTTTATTGAATTCATTCAAATGATTCCCATAAATAAGTTTCAGTTAACTATGAGTTTTAATACCTATGGGAGCAACAGCTTTGTCAACTATATCTTCTCTGTAGATAGATGCGCCTACACGATACCATAACTGGTGAGAATTTTAAAGCGCTCTTTTTTATAGTGGGGCTTTTAGATTTTGGATATCTTGACTAGTTCAAGAGAAACTATCAAAGACTTATATAATTTCCTGAGTGATTTTAGGTTAGGTATATATTAACCCTATTTAGATTGTGATTTTTGACACAAGCTAAGGAAAGTGTTTGGGGGATGACATTTCTTCACCCACTGATTTTCCGTTCTGGTGAGCAATTCAGTCCATAATTTTAACATTGTAAGTGCTTTAGCTCTTCTAATATCATTTTATTCTTCAAATAAATTGCAAAATTTCTACATTTTACACGTGTAACATGAATTGAGTAAAAATAACCTTATCAGGAATTAATTGAAAAAATAACAGACATTTAAGAAAACTAGAAGATGCCAAAACCTATTTTAATTTAAAAGATCTATTGTTAACATTTTGTTATGACGATAATTGAATTTTATAATTTCTTTGGTAGAATCTTCATCTTGAAATTTACCAAGATTCGCAACGTATTTATTTATAATATCTCTAATTTCAAGGTTTTTCAATGATTTAGCAATAATATAAAGCTGTGAGAAAATACTTAAATTGTAAATTACCTAATCCAAAACCATACAAAGACAATAAATTACACGGACAAACACTAACAATTTGGATTAACTGTTCTTTAGTAGAATGAGTTTGTCTCTATAACATTATATTCTCAAATCCTATTTTGATGCAATGAATCTTTTTTGTTTTGAAAAACAATACACCATGTGTCTATGTTTAGAAGACCTCATACGTCGTTCTTGATAATCCTAACTTCATTGCTCAGCGTTGAAGTAGGAAATATTATTGAGGTGCACTCAATGCACCCTAAGCATCTTCCAACTAGTAAAAAAGTAAACGACGACGAACTGCTAAAAGGTTGTTACCAACCACAAATCATATAAATAGAAATACTGCCAATTGAAAAGGTCAAAATATACATTGTTAACTGAAATTTACTATTCCACTTGCAATGAACTGAGTTATCTGTTAATTTACCATTTTCTCTGTTTTTTCCATAATAATAATAATAATAATAATAATAACTTTATTTAGCCGCTAAAGGCAAAACGTCAAAACATGTCAAGTTTTACGGCAGCGAGGACAGTCACAGGAGATAAAGTAGGAGCAGTTGGAAAAGTAGGCGAAGTTGGAGAAGGGCTCTGCAAAGAGGAAAGACATCAAAGATTTCTTGAAGCTCGACGGCGAGGAAAAGAAATCAATGGCTATTGGAGGGTTGAGAGTCAAGATGTAATTAGCAGCAATTCAAACACGATTGAAAAACGAGTGAAGTGTGCGAGGTTTCTTGGGACGACGAAAGGAGAAGATGACAACATCATCAGAGCGAGTAGAGCGGGAATTATAGATTGTAATGAAATCAAAAGGATCAAGATCCAATTTGCGAGTGAGCAAGCGATTGAACAGGAGGAGATCACAGGCATGGAAGTAGAGTGACAGAGGGAGAGTGGAGAACTTGAGGAGAGAGATTTTTTGTATGGTAAGGGAGAGATCCATTTGAAGACACCCTTCTGGAAACGTTCCATAGAGAGGAACAAGGAAGGGAGAAGAGTAGAGAAGAATGGCGCGAGGTAATGGACTTGAACAAAGAGAGTTTCACAGCAGCCGAGGAATTAAAGGAAACATTGCTGAAGAGGGCAAAGAGTGAGGAATTAGCTTTTCAGGGGCGTAAGGACACATGACCAGACCAATTTAAATTAGCAGCAAGTTGAACTCCAAGATTAGTATGATGAGGAAAAAAGTTCACAGAAAGAGGAAGATCAGAAGGGGGAGATACAGAAAAGGAAATACCACATGTCTTAAATGGGCTAAAATCAAGATGGTAATATTGGAGGCATAAGAACTACCAAAGCTGAAAATCGCAGTGTCGTCAACGTACAATAGACAAGATGAGTTTAGGACAGATTGAGGGAGGTCATTTATAGCAATGTGGAAGAAGAGAACAGCAAGCACAGAACCTTGATTAGCACTACTAGAGACAAGAGCAGGAGAAGAAATAGACGAGTTGATTTTGACACACTGATGACGATTGGACAGGTAAGACTGGAAGAGTTCGATGAAATCAGCATCAAATCCAAATAAACTTAACTTGTCAAGAATAAAATGAGGGAGCCAATCAAAAGCTTTAGAAATGTCAAGCAAGATAATGCAATCACAATCATTAGGATCAGAGTGGAAATAGCACTTTTTGATCAAAGTGAGCTTTTAGTGCTGGTAGAACGACCCAGAAGGTTACAATGCTGATGAGATGAGATGAGGTGACGAATTTTAGAGAACATGTAATGAAAGACAAGGTCCTCAAAGATGATTGACAGCCAAGAAGTAATAGCTATTGGACGATAAGAAGTGACTTGAGAAGACGGAAGATAATTGGATTTTAAAAGTGCGGATATCCAAGATGTTTTCCAGCAAGGCGGAAAACGCTTAGAGGAGCAAATATAGGAGAAGAGATGCTTTAAATGGATGGAAAGAGTTGAGGAGGTTTCATGAATTACAAAGGATGGGACGCCATCAGGTTAGCAAGCACCAGACAAGTTGCAGGACTTAAGCATGAGGGAAATATCATGGGCATTGAAGACGTTATCACATAGGCGAATCAGTGGGGATGAGGCAGGTGGACCAGAGCAGAGAAAGACAGGATCAGAAAAATTCGACGTGAAATAGGCATTGAAGAGATCAGCTTTCTTCAGATCCGAGTGAGGTGAAAGATGATTCCATTTCAAGCTGCGGAGGCCAGGCTTGGAATGAGGGGAATACAGGAAAAAATAAGTCTTGAAAAGATCCAGATGAGAAAATGGACAGCAGAGAGACTTTGTTGAGTTCCATGAAGCTGATGCCGTCTTCTGTGAGAGAAGAGAGTTTTGAAGAATTGGAAGACTGTAACAACATTTGAAAGATTCGAATTTATTCAAAAAGTGTACAGTAAGAGATGAGAAATAGAAAGAGAGAGAAATACGCTTTTTCTGACGACGAGGAATAAAGAATGAAATAACTTGGTGAAGGAAGGTGTACCAGTCATCAGCAGAAAAAAAAGTCATTAAAAAGGGGAAGTAAGAAAAGAGAGCAGCATTTAGAGATACAAAGTCATTCTTAGATCGAGCATATTGAAGAGCAGCATGACAAGAAGATGGGGTAATAGAATTGACAGACAGATTGAAGTGAACAAATGAGTGATCAGACAGTTTAACCGGAACAGGGACCACAAAGGTGTCAAAAATACGATCAGGGTGGGAGCACAAAACCAAGTCAAGGAGGCAGGAGCGGGAAGTAGGAGAAAATATCAGTTGTTTAGGAGAGTAGAAAGCAAAAAGTTCCAGAACAGCAGATTCATAAACGTCATTAGAGTCAAGTGCATTCCAGCATACATTAAGCAGGTTGAAGTCACCACAGATAAGTAAATGAGGAGGAGTGGGAAATCCAATTTGACGAGAGTGAGAGTGATAGACTGATCATGGAAGTATTCAAGCATGGAAGAAAAATCAGCAAGGAGAGTACGAAAAAAACTGGAAGGAAGGTTGTAAACATAGAGAAGAGAAACAATGTGATCACTGAGAACAACAGCACAGCCGCAACAGAAATCAAAGGAAAAAGACGCAAAGGAGAGGGGGTGGATGTCAAGGTTAGGGCGACGTGAGGCAATTAGAACACCACCATGACGGCCATTAGAGCGATCGATACGAGAGAGAACTTTAAGTGCGGTGTTATGAAAAACAACGCTGTCAGCAACAGAAGGATCAAGCCAGGTTTCAGTAATGAAAATGAAGTCAATGGGAGACTGTGAGAAGAAGTTGTAAAAACTGAGAAGATGGTTTAATGAGACAAGACTGCGAGCATGGGTAAGCAAAAAAGAGAATCCAGAGTTGGGATGAGGAGTAAATTCTAAGCTAGGAGGTGCAGGTAGTCAATCACAATGGGAAGCATCACGACAGCAGAGACAAAGGCCAAAAGGTTTGTGCTCAGCATCAGAGAACGATAGTATCGGATCAAGAGGCCATCTGACCACACTTCAGGATCAATGAGAGCATGATGAGACTCTTGATTACAGACAATATGGAAAGAGGCGAATGGAGAATCTGTACGTGGTGGAATCAGGAAGGACGTCATCACATTGGAGTGAAAAGCAATGGAGGTGATCAGCAAAATCAGAAGCAGAACCAGAATTAGCAAAACGGCCGATATAGATGTGAGCTTTACGAGGAGGTTGAGGAAGAGAACTAATCGGAACAGCAGGCAGGAAGAACTAATGGCAAATGACTGCTGAGGACTTAATGAGCCACTCGTGTTCACAAATACCTCATGTTTCTAACCAGAAGTTCAATATTATAATATGATGTGTAATTCGTAAATTGATATAATTTGATTGAGTTAAGGGCACAGTTGGAAGGGTGTATAGCATATTATCCTTAAGATTGAACACGCGATTAGCACGCGGTATATATTTAAGCATTATAGCTTATAAAACTACGAAGTCAAATAAAAGTAAGTTTTTTAACTAAAAAATTACAAAATATTACAGTATATTTAGGCAATCTATAAACTTTTGGTTTAAATCATGTTTTTATCTTAGTGGAATTTCTTCATTTATTGGAATTAAAACTAAAAACTAAAATATAACAAAATGAAAATTGTAGCTAATATTACCATTTATAAAGACCATATTATTATATTAAATTGAATTTACTGTTTATTTAATATAAATGTATTATTTAACAAATTTTACTCCAATAATTGTTACTGCATACTGTGTTTTGAAATTTTAATGTAATCATTTTTTCCTAATTGGATCTTTCTCGTAAAAAGGTGTTTTGGTTTGTGCGGAGGCGCATCAATATCTCATTCGCCTAGGGCGCAATTTAACCTAGCACCGGCTCTGGCCCACAATTTTTCGAAATATTCTAAAAATAGAACTTAGATATGAATTTCACGACACTATATGGGAGAGCAAAGTTACAACAATTGAATTAAAAAACTTTATTTTACATACTGATTTCAGCTTTATTGTTTTATTGTCCAGGAGGGTTGCCTGGCCTTCTAGTAGAGGGTTCGCGTACCCCCTAATCCCCGTGGTTACAGACCTGGTTTTTGCTGAATGAATAATGAAGCAAACAAGAAATGGTTAAAGGCCATTTTGACATATTGCCGCGTTTCTATAGTGTTAAGACAATGAATAGATTCGATTTCTCGAAGCTTCCATTAAAATATATTCTCTTAACTGCAATAGCGGGACGATTCATTATTAACAACGCCAGATATATTTCCTTATATCTGTCGTGTCGCTTTTGTATAGTGGTTACTCTCTTACTCCATGTTAATATTGTAAGTCTCTAAAATATCATTTTATTCTTCAAATATAACCAGGGATGCTACTTTTATGTTTTTATTTTGGTAGTTTTATGTTCATAAATATAAAAAGGGGGAACTAACTTAATTCTGGAAATTTTCATGAAATGCTAAATTATCAAGTGCTATAAATATGGGTTTGTTTAGATGTCCTCAATGAATGAAACTCAATGTTGTAGAGATTGCCCTGATGAAAAAAGTCATCCATTGTTTTACAAATACCATAAGCTCTTGTGTCGACAAGCTGATGAACCAAGACCTGTAAGTAAACAAGGTCCTAAAACAAGGTAGCACTAAGTGTTTATTAATGAAAGTGATACACTTTTTTAACAACCACCTGTAATCTGCCAAGGAGAACGTTATACAAACGTAAGTCCTCCTTGAATAAGCCATACTGTTAGATGACGTGCTTAATTCCTACTTTTTTAATGTTTAGAGTTAAACAACATAAGTGAACTTAAATTTAATCAATCAGTATTTCGCGGGCGAGAAATCCCCGAAATACCGGCGAAATCGGCAATTTCCTAATTTACCGCGATTTTCGTGAATTTGACCGCCAAATGCGAGGCAGCTAGATACACGTGCCGCGTGGCTTAAATTGAGCATCAGTCAATCAAATTGCATGCATGATTTCAATCAATCGCTGTCCTTGATACAAATAGCTCTTCTACATATGGTTATGCAGCAGTTATTTCAGTCAAGCAACAGTGAGGACCCCCTTCCACGTGCAGCTACACACACCATATCTTTGCTTTACCCTGGATGAAATGAAAACGCTAAAAAATAACATTTTGGCTGTGCATGATTTTTGGCGCGCTAACGACGCAATTCTTACGAGGCTACACAGTATCGCAGCTCGCTATGGCTTCCTAGATTTTTCATTCGGCGAAGCTGAAAATTCTTACATTAAATCGACGTCAACTGAAGAAAGAGAACATGAGAAACTTCTGTTTTTGTGTTAGAATTTGCAAATTTAAAGTATAAAATATGGTTTTCAGAGCTTAGTTTTTCTCGAAAATAGTCGCGAAATTCTCTTTACTTCTCTGCAAAATTGTGAAAACCCTGCTTATTCCCAATAAATGATAATTAAATGAAATCTAAGTTAAGCAAAACTTTATAATTGTTTGAAAATTGAGAAAGTATTGCTTCAAAACTGTTAAGTACTTCCTTTGCCATAATATCGAGACTAAATTCATCAACATACAATTTTTTGGATAAAAATTTTTTTTATTACAAGGCGAAAATTATTTGATTAAAACTACCCGGGTCTGCACAAATTATGGTTGATTTTGCAGGCCAATTGCTATCACTTCTGTTCTTTTACGTAGCTTTGAAATACTTATTTACCGCTTCTTCCTGAAAGATATATATAATAAACATCTGGAGAGATAGACTTACTGACGATGCTGTACTTCAAACCCTGCACAATATCATCACTATGATTCTTAATGGAGATGATGTAGTCAGATTATTCTCATTAGACCTCAGCAAGGCGTTTGATCACGTGCTACACTCTTTGATAGCAGACAATTTGAGAGCATGGTGTCTCACGCTAAGCTCATTTATCTACAATGTCATAATAAATTTTCTTAGAGCACGAGCAGTATGTTACTTACGAGGGTGAAACTTCTGACATTGGTCATACTTATTTTGGAGTTTCTCAGGGCACAGTGTTGCGTCTTCTTGCATTTAAT
Organism: Hofstenia miamia; assembly: GCA_900660155.1. Lineage (NCBI taxonomy): Eukaryota > Metazoa > Xenacoelomorpha > Acoela > Hofsteniidae > Hofstenia > Hofstenia miamia. The sequence goes on along the minus strand of CABFPE010000208.1, from coordinate 299,267 downwards.
GTTTCCTATTCAAGTTTGAAATCTGAGGATGTTTCGATGTTATTTGTGAAATATGCTGATGATATAACTCCTAATCTTTTCATGCGCTTGGTTTGTGATCCCACTGAAATGCTTTTACGGCAACTTGGCAATTTATGACTTGGTGCTCACCGAAAAATTTGATCCTGAAGGAAGCGAAGTGGAAAGAGCTTTGTATTTGTTGCAAAATTGATCCGAAACTATTTTCAACAGTTCATGGTATACCAGTCGTCGAAGAACTCACACTCCTGGGTATCACTTTCAACTCAAATCTCTCTTTCCTTCCACATATCCGAAAAGACACAAAAAGAGTTACTTCAAATTTATATCTCCAAATGAAACTCCGGCACCTGGGTTACTCAAAGTCTGAACTAGAAACTTTATAAAGCTCTTGTATTTGCCATTCTCACGTTCGTATTATTATTATTATTATTATTACTTCTTACTTCTCACAGCTTCATGCCGGTATCCTTCTCAGCTCGGGAAACTCACCAGTTCCCAGGGAGTCTGAGAGCTTTCCTCAGGACTCTAGCTGTTCCTAACAATGCTGCCTTCTGTGCTACTGCTCCTCTCCACTTTGGTACTCCCAACTCCTCCAAGTATTTCTTATGCTTCTTACTGCTCCTAGTACTCCTACTACTACCGGGACTACCTTAACCTTCTTCAATTTCAACAGCCTTTCTATTTCCTCTGCCAACTCTCTGTACTTGTCTATCTTCTCTTTTTCTTTGCTTTCTACATTTCTGTCTTTTGGTACTGCTATGTCTATTACTGTTCCTAATCTTTTCTCTTTGTCTACCACTACTATGTCTGGCCTCCGTGCCTCTATCACCTTGCTTGTCTGTATGTTGAAGTAACACACTATCTTAACCTTGTCATTTTCTATGACGCCCTGTGGCTTGTGCTAATACCACTTGTCTACTGCTTCTAACCCATGCTGCCTGCTCAAGCCCCAGTGTACCATTCGTCCTACCTTGTCATGCCTGAACTTATACTTGCTGCCATTATCAATGCTTCTGTTTCTCTTTTTAGTCCTGCTTTCTTTAACCACTTGTTGCTTTCTTCTCAGTCACACTTTTCTATGTTCCTCCAGTATTCTCCATGCATTGCCTTCTGCCTATACCTTGTTTGTCTCTCTGATTCCATCCTACTGTGATATACCTTCTTTCCTTCACTCTCAGTTCTTATCTTCTTCAACTCCTTAGTGACCTCTAGTAGGGACCCCTCAGGTTGCTCTTCTACATATTCCTTTAGCCCTAGTGCTTCTGCTTCTACAGTTTCCTCTACACTTAGCAGCCCTTTACCTCCCTTGTGCCTTGTCATGTACAGCCTATCTACATCTCCATTGAGGTTGAATGCTCTCTCTGCTGCTAGTATCTTCCTTGTCTCCCTGTCTAATTCTCTCAGTTCAATCTTGTTCCAACCAACTATTCCTGCCGAATATCTCAATACTATTATCACCCATGTATTAATTGCCTTTATAGTATTCTGCCCATTTAATACTGACTTCTGTAGTACTTTCATTACTCTCCTTTTGTATTCTTTTCTTAACCTCGTTCTCATGATCTGTTCTATCTTTCTCTATCACACCTAAGTACTTGTACCCCTCTTTGACTTCGTCAATCTTATCCCCACTACTCGTCCTCAAACCATCTCCATCCACTCATTGTCACTGTCGCACACTT
>CABFPE010000208.1:274032-295713 GCA_900660155.1 Hofstenia miamia | reverse complement strand
GGCTACCTGCCCACATTATTATTATTATTATTATTATTATTATTATTATTATTATTATTATTAATCTTATTGTTATTAATTTGTACAAGATATTTGTCGAATAAGAAATTATCATCTTTCAACACCAATCAAGGACTACTATAGTAGTCCTTGCACCAGTTTATTTATTTAATAACTGATGTACATGAAATCATAGAGGTCATGCATCGATTTCAGAGAAATATCAAAGCTGACTATTTTATGGTCCCATATTAAAGAAATATAACTCTGAATTTTACGTATAGAAAGTAAATTGCTTAAAATAAATTCATTTTTATTTTTTAGGTGTGTCGCAATAAATGCAGCACGTGTGATCAACACATTGAAAAGGCAGAAAGGTTTTACTGCAAAGATTGCGATGTAATACAATGTGTAGACTGTTGCATTCACCACAAACGAGCAACGATTACTCGGAATCATCACATATACCCATTGTCCCCTGAGTCTTCTCAACTTTGCAAAACTCATGGGATAAAGCAAGAACTCTTCTGTAATAACATTGAATGCCAACTCGTGATATGCGCTAACTGTAAATTTGAATTTCATAAGGAACACTGTATTATAACTATAGATGAACAATCAAATAATCTATTAAATGGGATTTCTGATCGACTGGAAAGTGCTAGAGAAAAGCAGAATGAGTTGGTTGACTTAATTTCTCAATTGAACAAAACAAAAAAAGAAATGGAACAATTATTTTCTGCCAAGATTTCCAATTTGATCAAACAAAAAGATATTCTTTTGAATTACATAAATTACCATTTTGATCAAAAATTTTCAGAGATCACGTCAGAAAAGAATAATTGTGTTGCTACGATTGAGAGAGGCCTTGACACATTGAAATCAATAAACGAAAAAATATCATTAATTTCAAATTGTACCTCTGAAAACTTCATGACGAAGTCAAGTTTTACCATTTTTAAGGCGAATGAGACAGTGGATAATGCTAGTTTTATTAAAATAGAATTTGTTGAAGTACTGAAAAATGAAAATGTAGAAAAAGAGATTGACAAAACTTTTTTTGAAGCTTTTCCTTACTCACCATTTTACAATCTTCCATTGGATTTCAAAACTTATGAGAAATTCGTTTTACTTGATCAATGTAACCCACATCTGTTAACAGATTATTGCAATCATCCCAATAGAATATCTAAGGTATACAATACAAAATGGCGAGTTATAGATATTATTCATGATGTGAAGCACAATGCGCTATTTATACTTCAAGGGAATTTGTCCAGAAAGATTTGTTCAATACTAACGATTTTTAAAGATGGTACTACAAATGAAGCTATGCTTTCTTGCGACATTGACCACTCATTTTCTACGACAAATAGATTGGCTTTATTATCGCATAGAAAGATTCTCATGCTTTATGAAAAAGGCTGCATTAAGCACTTGGCAATCTTGTTAGAAGATTTGAAAACATTCAAAAAATTTACTATTCCATTTTGTAATGCAAATGAATTGGACATGATTACGTCAAGTGCATCGAATGCGTTTGTAATTTTCTATTCTAAGCGTTTGAACTCCATTTTTTGCTACAATCACAAGTCCAAGGTCTATTGGAAATATTCCGTGTGTTTTAAAAATAATGATGACATATTTCGAATGGAAGTTGATGAAAATGAAGAATACATCATATTTAGTGGTTCAAAGTTAATTATTTTCTCATTTGATTGCGCAATTTTCATTGCCAGTAATGTGTTGCTTACATCTACGTACTTGAATGGACTTAATTCACTAAAAATAATTGATATTGACAATAACCAATGCATAAAATACTCAGAGGAGAAGTTTTTAAACATTTGCTTTAAAGGTTCTGGTTTCATTACAAGATTCTCATCCTCATGTTTTCTTCTCAGTTTCTATGACAATGTTAACGAAAAGACCCATGTTATTAGATTAAGCTAAATGTAGTTTATTCACTGTTCATTGAAATAATTAAATAAACTTGACTGTTCTTAATATGATTTGTTCATCATCACATATAAACTACAGAAATCTATTTATTAGGTTTATCAACTAAGATTCTTTAGAGAGGATGAATAAGTTTTCTTTACTAACTTTTCAGTTATAAAGTAATCCCTATTTCGTTTTTAGACATCGTAGAAAATTTCAAATGTAATTGTGCCTCTAAATATATATATATCAGCTGGTTTCCAAAAAACGCGGTAACAGAAAGCTGTTTTTTCTTTTTTTTAATTTTAATAAATGTTTTAAATTGTGAACAAAATTTTCAGTAGAAACTATTCTCATTTGACAATATTGATTTTTTCTTTACAATGTAATAAATTGATTAGAGAAAAGTATCTACTTGAGAAACAAAGCATTATGAAGGATTTACATATTTCTTAAAGTCTTCAAAATTTAACTTTTAATAAAATACATTTTTCGACACATAATTTATTAATCGAATTTATCTAGGTTGTTCAATAACAGTGCAAGAGGTGGCTCATCACTTAGGCATTAGTTTTATGCAATGGCACATCTTTATGCAAACAAATTTGGCTATCTGAGAGCCGCATGCTATAGTCATTGCCATTTCCATTATTATGTGCATATTGCTGGAGAATCAGCAGCTTATTGAGATTTTTTCACCGTACAATTACTCTCAGGTAGGCATTTCCTTCAAGGGATACATGCACATGCACATAAAACTGGAACAACGCTTATTTTCTGAAAAAAAAACTTAGCACCCTCATTTTTATGAAGGGTAAAGTTTAGAAGATCTTTCCTTGGCCAGCTAGGTCAGCTGATTTGTCCTCCATAGACTTCTTTCTGTAGGGTTTTGTGAAAGAAAAGGTACTTTGAAATGCACCATCCAAAATTGGACAATTGAAAAATGAAGATCGAGAAGCAATTGCATCCATTGATGTCAATACTCCGCAACATTGGATAGCGAATTTTGTTTTTCGTCTTGATAAGTGTATTGAATCTGGTGGTGGCCATGTAGAATGTTAAATTTTTAATAAAATAAAATGTTAGATTCTGCTCTTTTCAATGAAACCTATTTCAGCCTTCACCTGGCCGAATATTAATCCGTAGTTGAAAGAGGAGACATATTCCTGTCAAGGGAGACATTCCGCCTTCCAGTCGTGAATTTGCATTTTCTTGGTTTGCGAATTATCAGCGTTTAAACATTTTCAACGAAATTATCACAACTGTCTAAAGGATTTCGTTAGCAATGCTTTCACTAATTATCAATTCTTTTGTCGTGATTAGTTCTTAGCCCAAACAACCTAATATAAACCGTTTTATTCACATTCTCACCAAACCCATTAAGAATTCCGGTAATCTTGGGATTAGTGCAGTAGATAATATAGCGGTGTAAAGTCTATGCAGCAACAACTCACCTCAACTGCTACTAATAGTTAATCATTTGATAATATGAAAAGTTTTGGTCTTACTACAAATTTTAGATACTTCTTTTTTAATACGATAGGCTATAATCAAAACAATTTGAAATGATAGGTCGTTATAATGAGCTAAAATCAATCTTATTCCGCTTTAGTAAACAATTTGTTTGCTACACATTTGTGCAAAAAACTGAATTATTTACAACTTGCAATTTTTTATTTTATCCATATGTATGATTTACAGTAACACAGCCAGAAACTGTTGTAAATATTAAAATTATTACCGTAGTAAATTGTCATTGACTACAAAACTGAGATTAGTGTTAGTAAAATTATACGATATGAGGCTTAAGAAATTCTTGAATATGCAAAATGCTATTATATATTGCATATGCTATGAACCAAATATTGGTAATTTCGACTTCATTTGAACCAAAATTTGACAAATCTTTGTAGAACGGTAGTGATGACAATTGTGTCACAGTTTTAATGAATTAAATTGAGAATATCATAGATTTATCCATATACTTAAATTTACATATATTGTACAATGCTAAGAGCAGGGTATTTTTTAGTAAAATTTTACTGGGTGGGCAAAGGGCTAAAATGAAGAGTTTATTCAACAAAACCTGTTTTTATGAACCTCTGCTTTGGACAACCACTACGGCATTTGATGCGTTGATCACTTAAGTTAAGCATCAAATGATTCACTAAAAATAATAGAGAAATGACATATTTATTGTCGGCACTACTTTACTTAAGTATATTTATAGGTTCATTTTCAAAAATAGTACAAATCTGTAGAAATCATGGGATTTTACTGAATGGGCAATTTATGTTAAAAGCTAAGAGACATGTTTCTTAGTTGATTCCAGGAGGGATAAATGGTAACTTAGATTGAATATATATGAAACTATTCTATTCTAACTCCATTTCTAAAAATATGGTGTTTTCCTTTTCAGTTTTTCCTATTGATGGGAGAAGCCCTTGGAGTAATGGCATCTTCTCTCGATGGTAATGATTAAGAGGTGTTGGGGGTATTAATGAATACTAACAGTAATTGCAACACACTAGTTTTTCTTTCTTCTATTTGATTAAAAGAATTAGAAAACACCGTTCATGCATAAAGCAATAGAAATGATATTTATGTGTTGAATATATACATTAAATGTCATTATAAGCGCCGATTTTTGCGTAGCGACTCTGTTGCAACTGTCAAATGTTGCATTGCATATGTGCCAACTAATTTCTCTGCCAATAATAGCGTTTACGAGTATAGCACACACAAAGTTTATGTCATCGACACCAGATATTAATTGGAAGGATTGCATAAAATTTTTGTTATCAGTTGGAGTAGATGTGCCACCAAATTTCACTGAAATTGAAGAATTGGCTGTGTTTTTGAGTACCGGTGAAGTACTTGGTAATATAATTTCACAGATGGAACCAAAGCGTAAAATTTCTTATGGCAGTAGTCTACCATTTGCAATGCATGCCAATGCAAAGGAATTTACTTCGTTTCTGCAGGGCGCATGTAAAATAAAAGAAAACGATATATTTGAAGAGTGGGACCTTGTAGATTTGTCATTAAAGAAAATAGATAAAGTCGTTTTCACTTTATCTGTTCTTTCAAATAATGAGATATTCATAAACCTTAGTAAGACAAAATTGAATAAAAATGTATTTTCTTTTGAACCGTTTACTACCTATTTCACAAATTATGAAGAACCTGGTGAAGGTTATGGTGATACTGAGGATGATATTTATCAAATTATGGTCACTGAAGAAACGGTTACAGATGATGATACTGGAAGAACAGAAGATAAATCTGAAAAGGTGTTAGCGGAAATTTATGAAACTGAAAAGGCGTTTCTTGAGGTTTTGAATCTTATAAAAGAAAAGTATTTTAAAGAAATGAAAGACTTCATTCTCCCTTCCAAAATCAAGGATATTTTCAACAACCGCTGTATGCTCCAACTTTATGCTTTGCATTCTGCAATTTTCAATGATCTTGAAAATATAAGCGTATCCGCTGTTGTGGAAGCATTTCTTTCGAGAAAACAAGAGATTACTTCCCTCTACTGCGAGTACTACCTACGAATAGAAAAGGCTAGGGAAGTTATCAAGAGTCTTGATGCTAATGTCATTAGTCGCATTGAAAAGATTCAACATAGTATTAGTAATGCCAATTGGCGCCAATTCCCATTACAAGCAGTAATTTCCGTACCAGCTCAACGAGTACTCAAATACCATTTACTGTTTGAGAGTCTTCTTAAAGAAAGAAAGAAAGCGAACGCGCCAATGCAAGAACTTGAATTAATGGAGAGTCTAACAAAACAGTTTAAAAACATGAATGATGTTTTCAATCAAGCAAAACGCGAAGCTTCTGTTAGAATTCGCATGGCAGAACTTCAAAGCAGCATAGATAACGAGGAATTTAAAATTAATATCACCTTTTATGGTACATTACGCTATGAATCTGAGTGCAAAGTTAATAAACAAAAAGTTTACATTCTTCTCTTTACTAGAACTATGATTGTTACTAATTTGCGGCCTACCCCACAAAAGCCTCAAAAACTAAAAAATGAAATTCATTTCAGTGATTACGTTTTAGGTGGACAGACGGACAATACCATCAGCTTGAAGTGTAATGTTGATCCTAACAGTGCGCCTATTGTTTTGGAAAACACAAAATCTACCCAGGAAGAGTTTCTTGAAATTTTGAATGACATTTTAGAGTTAAATAATCATGAATATCAGCACTTTAAAAATCATGAATTTTTACTTACTGATTTTCCAAGTCCTACATTGTGTAATGCATGTGATAAATTCTTGGCAGGTTTGGTAACCCAGGGTTTTAAATGCAATTATTGTGAGATGTCTGTTCATAAAGGTTGCATTCGTACAATTGATATTTGCCCTGTTCCTCAATTTCCTGATGAAGAAAATCCAAGCATTAATGATTGGTACATTGAAAATTTTGACAGGGAAACTGCCAGTGTCTTTATGAGCTTTTTCACTGATACGGATGGGGTATTCTTAGTTCGGAAAAGTGCAAAACATGATGGATATGCAATCACATTTACATACAACAAGGCGGTACATCACATCAAATTGTTTAAATCCGATGGTGGAACCAAATACTATCTTTGCGCATCCGATCGATTTTCAAGTTTAGCATCTTTAGTGAGCCACTACCAACATAAATCTTTGAAGGATCACTTTTCAGACTTCGATACCACTTTAAGATTTTCATTTTCTTCGAAAATCGAAGAAATCAAGTCTAACTATTCACTAGGAAAACTGCCATATACTGGATTAGTTAAAGTAATTAAGCTTCCTCCAAGTGCCAAAATTTGTGTCGGGGAAATCTTAAATCTTACAAAAAAAGAGTCGCCTTTTCCAACGTCTGTTTACGTAGAAAATAAAGCAAAGGAAGCGTTCTTAATTCGATCAGACTGTTTAGAGAAATTGTGATTTATGTTTTTAAGGTATATTTCATTTTATATGTAAATATCTAAGGTTGGGTTTGTTAGAATTTTTCTCAATAAAAGAATACATTTTGTAGTCTATTTTATAAAAGTCCACTTTTGACATTGTTATATTTCAAAAAGTAATTTATGCATTTGGTTTTAAAAGTAGCATGAGCTGGAAGACATATTTAAAAATATATGCGTACTACTAAAATTGCTAATAAATTAAATCAAATAGCTATTTCACTTTTAAATTTCAAAACAAGTTATTTCATGTGTTTTAGTAGAAATTTCAATTATTATAAACATCCCCTTAATGTTATTTTGCTAGCTCGTAGCTCTTCTTTCCCGTTTATATCCAAAACTATTTAAAGCTATCTTTAACTTCATAGTAAAGCCATGAAAAGCTAAATATATTAACCGTCGTAAATTATTGGTAAGAAGATTAACGTATAGAATAAACAATGTTGCGGATAGTCTTGGGTTTTTCACAAGGCTACCTCATAGAACAGGCCGTTCAATCAGAAATAGTGAAAAATTAGCGGAGGTTCAATTTTAGGAAAACATTGCATATGTATTTCATTATGTAAAAATGGTGCCAACAATATTAAATTAAAATATTTGCAAGAAACAATTAAAAAATTAAATATAATCGTAGATATGTATACATACTTTTATACAAATCACAGGCCCAAACATATATTTAAAACTTCGACAATTTTTTTTGCTGGACATAGCAAAATAAACTTCAGACATTGTAACAAATATAGTACCGAGTTGAAAATTACACGAATTTTGATCAAGATTGATAAAAATCATGTAGCAATAATGAATCATTTCAATAAGTAATTGCTTAGGATAAGAAAATCTTACACGACTGTGGTCATCAAGTTTTCTTGTGGCTGCTTCAACACTGTTTCTTTGGGCTTTGAATACAGTTACTTTGGAGCTAATATAGCCAGGGATGTAGGCAATTACTAAATTAACATTGACATCAATATTGGCTACTAAGTTCGGTAAATTATCCAAAATATGAAGTTCATTCTGACTTAGTCGTAAAGGACATTATTCACAAGAATGTTTTGAAGAAGTGATTGATTTCTGAGGCTTTCCAATTAACTTATAGAACAACTTAGCAGAATCAATTCGCTGTGAAACTGAAATATTGCTTATTGAAATAAAGTAATTTCCTCCATGCTTTGCCTGTACTCACCAAAATTACCCTCTAGCATGCCTGATTGAAATATGCTAAGTTTAACATAAATATGATTACATGGCAATTCAGTTGATAACAGAAATTTGGCTAGTTCTATAAATCCGCCACAAGTCCTTATTATTGAATTTGTAGTATCATTGCTTAGAGACCGAATGCGCTTATTTGAACACACAAGACGCATAAATTCAGCCATTTCAATCATTTTTTCAAAAAAAATGAGAATTGAGGTGCACCTATATCATCGATCACCATTCGAGATAGATCGCGAAATCTATCTCCGGCAACAAAATTTTTTACATTTGAATAATTCCAAAAAGTTATAATTATTCTAATGAAGGCAGCTATCTCCTTTGCAGACTTTGAGCAAATGCTATCGTGGGATTCTAATGCCACAGCAGTGTCCATACTAAAAACCTTTAATGCCAATTTCACATTCTGAAGCTCAACATTCGAAGGGAAACAACTGGTTTGTGTCAATCTTCCCATTTTAAGAAGTGATTTTTGTTCTAAGCGATACAATTTTATGATGATATTGAAATCTTCGGTCATAACTTGAAATCACCAGGAATGTTAATGAAATCGGGCTTTTTTGATTTTTCGGAGATCCACAAATTTCTAATGCATTTCAAAATATGTACAGAATCATTTATGAGGAACAATGGGATATCATTTTGGAATACTCGCTTGCCTTTCCACAATAAATCAAAAGACTGCAATTTTCCAAATGTTGATTGATTTACGCGAGAATTGTCTGATATCGTAATTATGGGAATACCACCTGAGGATTTCAGCAAATCGAACACTTCGTTAAGCTTTTTTATTTGAAACTCTGCAGTTAATTTAAAAACATTTGTCATTGAGATCACAAAGCGAACTTTAGAGAATAACATTTTAACCATTATACACAGAGCAGTATTTGCTAATGTTTCTGGTTTATCATGAGAATATCCAAGCATGAAACCGTCACTATACACAAGGGAAGGTCTAACGTAGATCTCATCAAAGATAACAGATCAAAAACGGGACTTTTCATCAACTGATTGAAAGAAAGAATTCAAAGTTTCTACTTTATCCATATTAGCTACTCCTGAAATAACGTTTTGCAAGGTTCTAATGCAAGAGAAATAAAGAAAGTTGTAAGCTACTTTTGATTTTAAAGAAAATTCAAGAGCGAAAAGTAAATCAAATGGTGAGAACACAGTTTCATATGGTTTTTTCAGATTCATTAATTGAATTTGCCATTCATAAATCTAATCTTCTTATCTTCTGAATCAAGCAAAGCAGAAGAATGTCTTAAAAATTCATTAACTTCGCTCCAAAATTTAATGTAATTAGACGTTAAAAAGGGCATCTTACTTTTTCCGCATGCCTATAAACTTCACAAAGTATTTTCCCGTTTTTAACATTGAAAAGCAACGACCAATTTGCAATTGCACCATCTCTTTCTCGACGGAAAATGTAATCGTAATCCTGACCTTGTACAATATCAAATTTTTCTTTATACAGATCTTTGAAATTTTGACAAAATATCTTTAAGTCAATAAGATCGCTCTTTAAAAATGTTTCCATTTCATCAGGATATTGATTGCGACATGCTGATGATGATTTCGATGTTGTTCTTCTGGGCTTTTGAGCGGTAGGTACACATGATGGAGGCACATTAGAAAAAGTTGGATGTGGGATGAATAGGTACCAACGACTCACCTAAAAACAATAAATTAACTGAAATAATGACTTTCAATTGCTTAACCCTACACAGCCCAGGGATTTTCGGACAATGTTCATGATACTATGTAAAATTTTTTAAGCACTTATAGCTCAAAAACTATGCTCAATCTTAAAGCAATACGTGATAGAGCCTCCACTTTTTTTCGCCTTAAATGCGCGACGCCTCAATGGGATTAAAGTATCTTTGCACATATCAAGGAACAGCAAAAGTTGTTTGTGCTTCCAAGGGCTTAAATGGACAGAATTTAAATCTTTTTGACAAATTCGAAGTTTTCAAAGAAAACTTGTTCATTTTCTCAACAATTTAGGCCACAGCAGTGCGCTTTAATAGAAATGCTCAACATTGCTTTAAAGTATATTCCCCAATAGACCTAGCCATGCCCCAAGATTTGCAAACGGGTTTTTAGACAATTCGTTGTAAATGTGGAAAAACGATTTGTCCTTTAAAACAGAAGCCAAGCTGCTTAAGGTTCACAATAATCATAATAAATAATAATATTCGATAATCTAAATATAAGAGTGTGCTGTGGAAATAAATGGAAATAAGCATAACTATTATCAAGGCATTCTTGCCTTTTTTTGATTCAAAATCCTTAGGCCAATGATCGCTGCATATTGCCATGTTACGTGTAACACTATCTAAATGAATGATTATTTGGGAGAGCACGCAACCGATGAATTTAATACATCAGGATCAACTGGAAATCTAAACAATGATTTCCCACGAGTAACTTTGGATATTCCATTGAGTTTATCAGCTTTTGTTAGGCGATAACCAGTGCGACAGCCTGCAACAGAACAAACGCGAACCATAGCATATAAGACGCCAGACAACTATATGATGTAGTGCGTGCAGAAAATTTGTGCCGCACAACATCTGATCGACGTAAGATGACAGCCAATTAAATTGAACCTCCGCTAATTTCAGATCCCTTCTGATTGCGCTGCGTGTCTTATGAGGTAGCCTTGGTTTTTCATGTCCAATATCTTGTCTTGGATTTAGTATTGATACTCCCCAAAACACAAGATTGCGTTATAGTCGCCCAATACTAAACCTAGAACACATGTTACTAAGTACTTTAAATACAAAATGTAAAATCAACTATTAAAGTAAAAATACCTAGTTTCATTCCATCTGTTGGATTCGTGTGCCAACTGTTCATATACAGGAATCTACATACTTTGTGAATGCTACTTGTTAGAAACGGAGGCGGACCATGTGCCAATAAAGGGTTGCAACACTTGCATAGTTAGAAGTTGAGGTTTTCGAAAACTGTCAGAATTTTGCGAAATTTGGCTTTGAAAACTCTTAAATTTGCAACTAAATCGATATTATTTATGCAACTAACAGGGAAGAAATAAATATTATCTCTAGGCATACTTGTTAATGAATTTCTAAAATTGAAGTAATCGCGGTTATTTAAACGAAGTTTTTACACACCCCTTTACGAAAACAATTATGATAATCTCTTGGTTTCTAAATTATATTATATTAAGTTATTGGGTTCATTAGCAACAGTTGTTGTTGACTTGGGAAATTTCCTCCTTCGTTAATTAATTTTTGTAATTCATTAGTTCTATCATTTGCTTCCTTTGTGCAAATCATATATTGTGAATTTATTTAAGCATCGAATCCAAATCTTGCTGTGATCAGAATACATAATGGAAAGCTTCTGAGAATTATTAGGTTAAGATGTCTCATATTACGCGATTTTGGAGACTAAAATCTAAAAATTTTATCCAATGTACACGCTACACTTAAAATTTTAGAATTATAATTACAGTATATCTGATCAGAAGCAGCAAAGCAAAATAATTGTAAAATACAATAAATCACATTAAATTACAATGAAATACAAATGAACGAAATTCCTAATGTAATTTACCAGAAATTCAACCAGGTTACAAATCATGTCTTGGTGACCCGAACACTCGGTTAAACCTGTGACCCATTGACACCCGCTGTAGACCCGGTTAACAAAAATTTAACTAAAGAACAATTATCAAGTAGAAAATGAAATTTTAGATCTCAAACAATTTTTGTTTAATATTCATGCATACTACATGTATGATTCTGTTTTTTCGAGTAATCTTCTCATCAACTAAAAAAAATTCTCTCAGATTGTGATAATATACATTTTTGGGATTTTTTTTGCAGCGTTGGCAATGCTGCTGCTTTTGTTTCCCATCTCATTGACAATGTTGGGTAAAACCATTTGGGTGTCAGATGTTATCCAATCTGAAAATTACAGTCAAATTGTGAAAGGGAGAGGATAACATAGACCTGCAACATCTGTTTGAAGTTGTGACTTAATGGTTGTTGTGGGAACTGTTTCCACAGAATACAAAACTGAGATATCATTTATGCTACATAAAAATTGTAATAAGGTTATTCACCAATGATATTTTTTAAAAAATTGACCACATATATTGAATTTTAAAATGGATTATTAATATTATTACCCAGGTGTAGAGAGCATTTCGCAATTCGGTTGCATCTCTATACTGTATAAAAATCTAACCGAATTTGAAAGTTATTGTAGCTTTTCATTAAAACAATATTTCTTGCCAATATTTCGATGTTTCAACCGTTTTCAATGCCATAATTAACTTGAAAATTATTCTCTAATGAAGAAGTGAATGCAATATGGATGAAATACTTCAAATATCAAACAAGCGGACATATGCAACTCTAGAATAATTGGAATTCTATTTTTAGGATAAAAAATGAGGTTAAAGTCAAAATACTTCATAACTTTGGTGATACTATGACAATAATTGCACAAAAATTCTTAGAAACACCATCGCTTTACCGAATGTATTTCATCTAAACACATTTCATTCGAATACATTTTGAATTTTTGGAGCTTGAAATAGGGTAGTATTCAAAATAGGGCACTTGGTGCTACGGTCACAAGGATGTGTACTAAATTGAGGTTTCACTGATAATAACACAATAATACAGTAATTTAAACGTCTAAAGTAGATTTTAAAAAATTCCAAAATGAAATTTAAATGTTACAAAAGTATAAACTAAATACTTTAAAGCTGCTATTTTGCACACAGACACTTATGATGAATGTGTATACAATGAACCAGTGTTTCTATTTATAAAATTTCTAAACAGTCTTTGGGAACCATCATTAGATTCTTTAAGCGATTTTCTGTTAAAAGGTAACCAGGACCTGGTGTGTCACCTTTGCGGAGCTTGAGGATTTCGCCAATCCTAACTTTCAAACTTGGTGAAGTTTGAATCATTTTGGCCAATCCACAGTAAGGCTGGTTAGTTTGTAAGTAGCTATTTTTTATTTCTTCTATTTTGGAGGCGAATGAGGATACTAAGCGAGTATCGAACTTAGAAAAATGAATCAACAACGAAGTTTCTTGATAATAATTGACTAACGCGTTCAAGCTTGGGAACTTATCAGACTGGCATAGATAATATTCCGGATTGTATTCAGTGCCTGAATTTGTTAACTTTATGTGATGTACTGCCTTTTCATATGTAAAAGTAATAGCATATCCACCGTGACTTACACTTTTTCTAACTAAGAATACTCCATCTACATCAGTGAAGAAGTTCATAAAAACAGTTGCAGCTTCCCTGTCCATGTTTTCAACATACCAATTACTTAGTTCAGGTTTTTCCTTAGGTGGGATTTTATGTGAAGAGCATTTAGCTATTTCTCTTATGCATTCTTTATGAACAGAAGAGTGACAGTCGTTGCACTTGAACCCTTGAGTTAGCAAACCATTTAAAAATTTGCTACAAACGGTGCAAGGAGTTGGACATGCAAAATCAGTGAGAAGAAACTCATGTTGTCTAAAATTCTGATATTCTTGGTTGTTGAGTTCCAAAATATCTTCTATGTTCCTTTCAAATTCCTGGTGAAATTGTGGGTTATTGATTTCGATCACGATACTTTGGTCGTTGCCAAGAACGTTGCACTTAAAGGTCATGTTAGTGTCAGTTTTTCTAGCTAGAACATAATCACTGAATTGAATTTCGTGCCTAATTTTTTGAGGCTTCGATGGTAGTGGCTTTACAGGAGTCACTAACAAAGCTCTAGTAAAAAGAAGTGCATATGCTTTTTGTTTATTTACTTTGCAATCTGACTCAAAGCATAGAGTACCAAATACAGTTACATCCATTTTAAACTCTTCACTGTCTAGGCTACTTTGCAATTCAGCCATGCGAAATCTTTTCGAGGCTTCTCGCTTTGCTTGATTGAAAAACTCGTTCATGTTAATAAATTGATTGGTTAAATTTTGTAGTTCCTCCAATTCTGATTGGTCTGCATCTGCTTTCCTGCGCTCTTTCAATAGACTATCAAAAAGCAAACTATACTTTAATACTCTTTGAGCTGGTACCAGAATTACACTTTTTAAGGGAAACTCCCGCCAATTGTTATTAGCAATTCGGTGTTGTATTTCTTCAATTTTTTGTGTAACAATCGGATCAAAACGTGCAATAACCTCTTTGGCTTTTTCAACTTTTAAGTAATATTCGCTGTACAGTGAAGTAATTTCCTGCTTCTTCGAAAGAAATACTCGTACTACTGTTGATACATTTATGTCATCGAGATCCCTAAGAATATTTGAATGTAAATTATGCAATTGCAATAAGCAGCAGTTGTTGAATATATCTTTAATCTTTGAAGCCACAATGAAGCCCTTCATGTTTTTCATGTACATTTCTTTTAGGAGATTAAGTACTTCAACAAATGCTGTCTCTGTGGACAGAATTTCCGCTAAGACCTTTTCAGTTTTATCTGTGGGTGCTTGCCGAAAGATACTTTCATCGACCACCATCGTAGAGTAGATATCTTCTGTGTCACAATAAATTGGATCAAAGTCTCCAAAATTTTCAAAATTCGAATATTCACTAAATGGTTGAAATTCATTTACATCTTTAGACAACTTGTCTTTGACCAATTTTTTAAATGTCTGATTTTGGGAAACCACAGATAATGTGATTACAACTTTATCGAATTTCATCAATGATGTATCGACGAGATCCCATTCCTCGAATATTGACTCTTCTGGTATTCCACAAACTCCTTTGAGGAAGGAAGTAATCTCTTTTGCATTTGCGTGCATTTGGAATTGTTGAGGACAATGATGTGTTATTTTTCGATCAGAATCCAGTTGTGCTATTACATCTCCAAGAACCACTCCACTAGAAAGATGTTCAGCTAATTTATCTGCACTTACAATCTCTCTGGGAACATCCGCACCTATGGATATTAAAAAATCCACACAGTCCAATACGTTAAGTTCCTCCATTGCATTCAATTTTATTAGCACATAGACAAAATGTTATCGTAATTTGGCAAAATACCATGCATGCAATGAAACAAGAGTGCGTTTAATTTGTAATTCGAATACATATAGTATCAATTAAACAGCTTTTAAAGGGAAAGCGTATTCATCCGGGGTAAAATTACACATTAATTTTAGCCGTGTGGATTTCGGATTCGAATAGTATAGGCTGTGAAAATTCGTTCCGCCCCCATTGCTGTGCAGTTCGTTATTTGAGTTACATTTGCACACGCAAGACAGCTGTTACAAGCCACTGGGCGTATTCAATGAATAAATACTAACCAGTGAGTAGTGCACATAAGAGCGGAAAGTACTTCAAATATTTTTATTCACAGGAGACCCAACCAACAATAAAATAACCCAGGACTTAACCCAACCCTGGCACGCTCATGAGTCAAACATTTAGTATTTAATCCCAGGAATTTACTCAAATTTTTTGCTGCAAAAAAGTTAGGATATTTTCAAAATAAAAAGAATAGGTAGAACACTAAATCACATTAATTTAATCCTGTTTCTACTAGGATTACTCTAAAGCATCAAATCGCTATGTCCGCTTTTTTAAGAACAATTTTATCGAAGCTTGTGAAGAAACATAGAAACATTAGAAAGTGTGTAATATGGACACAACGAAGGGTCTGTGCAGTCTCTTTTTATTGTGAACAGTTAGGTTAAGAAAAATATTCCTGTGGCTGAATTATATAAAAATATTGCAGTTTTCTCAAAAAAGAAATGCAAAAACTTTTAGCATCTTACCATAGATAATGTTCAAATAACGAGGTGGTCTTAACCTCCATGTGACTAACAACTACTCTCAACAATGTTTACTTCCTTTAAATAAACAGCAGAGCCCCATTCAATTAATGAATTCTCTATCTTGTGGGATGTTTTCACATTTTATATAATTTTATTCGTTAGGAGTGCTTAACAATTTTGAAAAATAGGGTTAAGGAAAAACAGTGACTTCAAAATGTTGCTGGAACTTTCTGACCCATGATCCAACTCGAGAAGGTCTAACTCATATCCTGAGCAGAGGTTTGATTGACTTGACCGATCTGTTACTCTTGTACACGCCAACTAGTTAGCACATATAATAGGGAAACCCAAACACTGGTTAATGCTGGAGCGGAAGAAGATTCTCTGATCTCCTCCCAAACCAAGCCTCTGATATTTTGGAGACTCGAATCCATGTCTGGAGCACAACAAGAAAAAAGTATGCTTTGAAATCCCCCATGCATTGATGATTGAACCAGATGCCAATTTGTGATAATTTGCTCAGTTGCTATAGGCTTAGGTGTCCAGTTGTACGTCTGCACCCCTACAATAAAAATGATCTCTTTGTCAATATATTATAAGCTATGATGTATGGAAATTGAAGATGGTAAGATTGGAAAATTAAATTCAATATAGTCTTATGTTTGTTAATTTTTTAAGAGCTTTACACCATTCTACAAAATACCAGCAAGCCAATTCGAATTCAATTTGACACCATATTTGCCTTCCTTATAGAATGACATGCACAAATTGTGGAACTATAATTATTGGTCAACCATTATTTTGAATAATTTTGTATAAGCGAGCATGTTTTTAACTCAAACGTTTAAAGTAAGTTATACCCTAAAATGTTATTATATAGGGTAGATAATGTTCTATTTGAACACCGTTGTTTTGCTTTTGCTTGATTGGAAGAAAATCTTTTACTATGAACCTTGCTCCAATAGGTTTTTCATTTGCCTAATGTTAGATGTCTCCAGCAACAAATGAGCATTATACTTAAGCTTTTCTCTAAGCACAACAGTATGCAAGGATGGAAAGGCTTAGTGATAAAAAATTGTAATTTTGGAGAAGTGTCAACTGGTGAATTTGTTTTGACTTTGCAATGGTATGCTATTTTACAGACTGTTGGATATACATTGAGACATGATTTTACTCAAATACATATAGTTGGATCACTTCCAAGCATTCACCACATTCTATAAATTGTTTCTGAAAACTTGATGGCAAAGTTTGCTTGGGAGGGGAGAGTTGGTGTCCAAATGGGCTTTGGCTGTAAACAACACCCAAAAAGTGAATTGTTATTAACCCTAATTCTTTGTACAAAACCCAAAGATGTGTCCATATCAAAGGCTTACCATTTTTCTTAACATCCTTGGATAAAATTATTCAAAAATGTGTACAAAGCTGTTTATTATTTCAAAGTAAGCTAGCGGAAGTAGGATTAAAGAAATAATATCATCAAGCCAATAAACAAAGACTAATATCCTCATTAAACAAATTTTAACACATACAAGTATGTCTTCTCAATTTATTGATAATTACAAAACATATAACACTAGGCAAAAAATTGAGATGCAAATTTTCTTATTCTGCTGAATCATGTTGTTTCTAGGTTTTTAATATGAAACAGAAATTTAATTAGACCAAGATATGGATCTTATAATAATTATATTCATTTGAATCATCATTGTCTCATACGAATTTTGGAAACACTTCTATTTTACTCAAATTTTAACAAAAATTGAATAGCTTTAGATATTTTACCTGTGTTAATCAAACCAAAGGGCAATAGCACTATCGTATTTAGGACACTCAAAAGCTTAAACACGTACTCTATCTGAACAAACTTCTACATATTAAATCTCTTTAAAATTTTACTAACATTTTCACTATATTTGAAATGCTTTTTTTTCTCAAAACCTGACCGTATGACAAAATGAATAGATTTACTGTGCTCGGAACGAAATGTCCAGTAAAATTGAATAGTGAATATTTGATGATTTTTAATAATTCTCATATTCTTGCATTTTATATTTTACTTGAATTTTTTCTACTATATAATTTGAGCTGTGGGACTAAATAATGAGCATCCTCACATGCAGAGTAATCCAAATAACCAACAACAAAACTATGCACTCAATGAAAAACTCACTGTTGGTGAAAAGGAAAATTTAAAATTGCAGTTATTTTGCAATTCAAATGCTCAGAATGCTCTTCTGTGGAAAACTGTTAATATCCTCACAAGATCAAGAACTAGGATTGAATACATTGGTCCAAATTGAAATATTATAGTGTTTTTCTTCTTTTAATTTTTAATATTTTTATTATTCAGTTTTAAATAAAGTCATTTGATTATTTTATTTATTGTTGTTATTACTATGGCCAATGATGACGTATACAAATACAAGTGATAAATCCAAGAATCCACAATCTGAAAATTCGATAGGGTATGTAGATAAACTTCTTTTAATTAAAAAATGTTTTGCAAATATATTTGACCATTTGAATATTGAACTTTTGAAAGCTTACAAATATTGGAGGGTTGGAAAAATAAATTATGTTCGTTCCCAGAATTGGAAAAGGAAACACATAGTCATGTGTTTGTAAAATTTTATGTAAACACCCCCCCCACAATCAGCTTTATATTTGGGAAGATTGTGATTTTTTTGCAATAATTGAAACTGTCTGGAACTTTCTGAGAAATTGATGAGAAATATTGAATATATGATTGGGGCATCTCTAAAAACAGAAATTTTCTCAAATTCCAAAAATGTTTTACTATTGTATGTTAGAACATCTCTAGGACTTTGATAGATAATACAAAAATACATGCATGCAGTTACCCATGAATAGACCAAATGGACAATTTGAAGTGCTTGGAATTATTTTGACTCCTTAGATATATTCCAAAAGCAACATCATCATTAAAAGAGTGGCGATATCAATTAAACACTCAATTTTTACCTACTAAAGCTAGAATTTAAGTGATCCATGCTATACATTTAAATCATTTTTACTATGGAAGTAAATAGAAATTTCCTAAATAAAATTATACAGTTAAATTGGTCAATGAAGCTGGCAACAACTATTCTGTTAATAATATTGACTACAAAAATCTCCGTAAACAATTATTAAAATGTTGTTTAAGTATTAATTTAAAAAAGAAACGCATTATTTATTTAACAGGCTCCGACATACCAATGCCATTATCAAAATGTTTTCCACTATAAATATATTCATCAATATAATATTTATATCAATAGCTTTGGTAAATTTAGTTTGAAATTATATTCATCATTTTTGTTTACGCTTGGTTTCTTTAATTCTATATAAATTGATTCCGTGATGTCTAGTTGAAAATTGTCAATTGCCTTGGATGAAAATTTATAAGTAAATTTTATGTCGCAGTTCTTTAGGTGATTGGAGATGGTTGACTGATTTTGTGTTCTCTAATTCTTGTTTATACATTTCTTGACGTTTTTTCGATTTATTGTACACCACAGTTGCAAGTAATTTCATTTACTACTTTGCAAAGGTTTTCAATCCTATTTATAAATATGATGGAGTAATTCTTTTTAGATCTTTCTGAAATTTAATTGATTACATGCCTCGATATTCAATAATTAAAGATGTAATTGTATAAACAATCACTTTGGCAATCAGTAATTCGGAAGCTTCATTAATCTGGCACACGCTTCGTAATAGTGATTTCTAATATTTAATTTAACTTTAGTGATAATGCAGTGTCACTGCCACATGAGTACAAATTTCACATGGATCTATTGATAAACGTCTTTTCTATATTTTATCAAATTTTACTGTTTTGTGGAATATTTAAATTTAAAAATGAGGTAGTTAGCTAACGGGTTTGGTATGTTCTAACCAAATAGCTACTCCGGCTTCTTTCAAGTCCCGATGAAGCCGGCTCAGTGATGGTCACCTGTATATAATTTGGATATTCATTGCACCGTATTATATTATCTTTACTCTTCATGATTGACTTATGAATAACAACGGAGTCCCTCCCCTTTTCTTCTAACCTCTCTGATGGAGCAAGATTAGACATCTCTGCCGTTGGATTCTGGAGATATGTCAATCGCACATTCTTCAATGTAAGGGTATTCAACCCTTGTGCAGCCACCAATGCGCAACGAACTGCAGCAGAAACGCTTATGGCCCACGAAGCTGAGAAAACAAGGCAGTACCAACAGAGTGATAGAAATCGAACACGCCTCATTTACACCACTCAAATTTGTGGTTCAATCTTTGAGAAAAGACAAACCGATTATTCCATAACCTGCAACTAAGAAAGATGCAAACTTGACTTCTCCTTGTTACAAAGGAGTGAAGCATCATCCTCTGCATTCCCTGAACTAGACGTTACCATGCATTTTCTAGGCTTAAAGTTAATCATCACTTAGCTGGAGCCAGCCACTACCTCAAATGACACCGATAATTCTTATTTGAACTTAAATATGCTAAGTCTCGCCCTCCTAGGAAGCCACGTAAAATTACATTTACTACCAGTGGGGTAGCTTTTTGCCCCAGCATTGTTAAATAGTATTTTTGCTTCTTTAAATGAAAAACAAATATTAAATGTACTTTCTACATAGCAACCAAAAGCATATAGAAGAGAACAACTTAAGTAAGTGCATAGAAATTTATCTCCATTCAATCTAGAACTATAGTTTTGGTTCATTGCAGCGAGTAATAATTGTTAGAAACTATGTTTGAATGATATTTGCAAGCACTCTAACTAAATTTTCCACCGAATCATTGGGTTTCTAATCCCCACTTTTTGGGCAGACATGGCAACGTGTTGTGTTTTTTTAGCCTTGATAGATCCAGGCTTTAGACATTGCTGCAAAGGAGCAACTAGGGGAAGTATCCCTAGTGCAAAGGGACGAGTAAGTAGTCTGCAAGTTTATGAAGAAAATTCGATCCTTTCTTGTCACACTAATAGCATAATTTAGATTCAAATTAAGAAATAAAACAGTAACTAGTACATGTATGTTGCTGAACGAGAGCAATTCTCCGCAAGAGTTGGATCACGCACCGATTGATCGAATATGTAGTTATTGTACAATACGAGGCTCTATTCTTCTCCAGCAACGTCTATACTACAATGCAATGTAGATAAAAAAATAACTGCTCTTGACAAAATCATGTAGTTATCTTGAAATCCAAAGTTGCTAGAGTGCTCACACCCCGTGATCCATTGAGAAGACGCTGCTAAAGGATGTCATCAGTGTTTTAGGAATGAGTCGTGTATGTGTTATTTTTCATTCTAGAATTGATCACGCTAAGTTTATGCTGTGAAGAAATTGTCTGAAATTATGTGGCTGCGAATATTTATATATATATAAATACGAGTCGAACTTCTAACGAGTCGAGCCGAGCCGAGCCGAGCAAAGCCGAGCTTGAGCAGAGTATTGTATATACAACGAGCCCAAAACAAGCCGTTTTTAAGCAAACCAAATTTATAGTGCTGCTTGTTAATTTGATTATGCAGATTTTTCTTTTATTTCATTCAATATTCCTTACTTATAATCGCATTTTAGAAATGTTTATTAAATAATAGGAAGAAAATTGAAAAAATTCTGAGAACACAATATTTTTAAAAAAAAATACCAAGCTGAAACGAGCCTCATTGAAAGATTTTCTTGGTGAGCCGAGCCGAGCCGAGCCGAACTTACTCAAAATTTAAACGAGCCGAGCTTAGAAATTACGGCTCGTTGACAAGTCTGATATATATATATATATATATATA
>CABFPE010000208.1:209199-224661 GCA_900660155.1 Hofstenia miamia | reverse complement strand
ATTTAAGCAAAATCTTTAGTGTTTGCCTCACAAATGAGAAAAAACACCTAATCCCACAAATTTAAGAAAGCTCTAGCTATTAACCCATATAAATCAATTAGTGAATACCTGCAAAGCATGGCGAACAACTTCTTCTGTATTAAGCATAACTCCTTCTGCAGCATCCACTACTAACATTATACCATCACATAAACGAATTGCTGCAGTTACCTCATCGCAAAAGTTTACGTGACCTAAACCCGATATTGTAAGGAAAAGAAGCGATGTGTGAATGCTTACCGGGTGTGTCAAATATGTTGACAAGATATGATTTGTCTTTGGAGCTTTGCAGAACTAAAGTTAACGGAGTGGCCTTGATGGAGAGTTGGCGTTGCTGTTCGGTGATGAGGATATCTGTGTATCCCAACCGTTTGCCTTCAATTTTAACATAACCAGGGTGTGTCTGTTCAATTAGGTTGTCTACAAATGATGTCTTCCCGTGTGATAAATGTCCTACTACTGCGATGCTGCGAATGAGATTGGGATAGTCCATTAAGTCCGCTAGATATTCGACATTGTAACTAAAAGATGTAGAGTTAAGTGGAATTCAAGCACAAAATCCACTTTAGTATTCAAAATATTTACACCCAACACGTCATACTTTGAGAAACATTCGTAGCAATTTGATTAATTATGAAACAGTGACATAGCTAGAAATTCTCTCAAAGACGGGCGATCAATAAGTTCAGAGGTCAACTCTGATATTTTCATTAACTTTTGCAAACACATGGAAAAAAGTTGATATACTCAAATAACAGATGTTCGGGGAATTTTGCAGTTTTCATCTCCAAGTTAATACTTGATAACCAAATATCATTGAAATAAAATTAGAAAAAATCAATAAGTAATCAATGTTGGAATCACTTGTGAAGCAATCGTTTGAATGAAAAGCGCAGCAACTGAAAAAAGTTATTAAATTTATTGTAAAATTCACCGAACACTCGTTAGCTATTAATATTATTAACGATTTGTAGAGCATTGATGGAAATCAAGTTTTAGTAAAATTGGAATCATTGACAATTCATCAAACTACATGGTGGTGACCCAGAGTATGCTGAAATTGTACAGTACATGGACTGTAACCCCTTGACTAGGTCATTTTACGAAAGTAAGAGTCTTCAGACTTATAATGAAACTCAGTAAGATTAGTGAGAAATTTTACAGCATTTTTCAAACTAATGAAGGTTATTAAAAAATCAAAATCAAAAGCTCCTCTAATTTTTGTTCAAATTGATTTTTCACAAATAAATTATAAATTTGACTTGAAATATGTTAACTAAATTAGATAATTGCGCAGTGATCAGTAGAAGAATCCCCTCAACGCTGACTCACAGCGAAGTACAGTTCGATTGGTCGTAAACTAGTTTATTCACTTTCTGTAACAAAGCTTTTGTTTTCCCTAATCTAAGAAATAACGACACGTTATTCTTGAAACACAACCTCAATGAATGAGTGTGGGAAATGAAATTGATTTATTCATAATAAATGTGAAATCTCAAATCACATCATATTAAAAATGTGAATTTTAAATCAGATGTGAGGAAAAACGTACTTATCAAAAAGCAATACATCGTTAAAGCGATTTAATTGCATTGATTTATATTCCAATTGCGCACACACAAATAATTCCATTTGGTTTCCACACTCATTCACTTTTGGTGCCTTAGTGCAGTGGTTTTCTCAATAAAGTGAAAACATTGAGGGACAATTAAAAAATTCAAATAAAGAACTTTAAAACATATAAAGCCATGGGCTGAAATTCAGAGAAACAAAACAATGAAAGTTTGGGTTCCATTTACATTCATGGTCTTGAATGACAGATGTCTGTGAAAAATTAATATTCCATCTCCAACCAAAACCTACGTGTACAAAATAACTGTAAATAAATTGTAAAAGGAAGGCGAGAAATATTTTTTATCAAAATTAGCAAGCTATAAAAACTATTTTGAAATGCGGTATTGTAACAATCCCACCTTAGTCCCCATCTTAATCAGTCCAACCAAATACAATGAGATTTTATGGTCCCCCTAACCCTACTTCCTTCAACTAGTGATTGGGAATTTTCGGCCGGGGCAGGCCGGGGCACACCTCATTTACAACTCTGACCTAATAACAAAAGAAAATGAGACCTAGTGAAAAATTCTTATTTATATGAAATACACTGCTCAGAAATTAAAATATCTTATCTTTAACAAACGTGTACACTTGTGACATAACATTATTGCATTAATTATGAATAAATACAATCGAGCCCCATATGTACAGAGTTATGACAATCTCTCTAAAACCCATATATGCAAGTTTTTAAAATGATAAAATAGCATTTTCAATAATATTATAAATAAGGAAAAGCTTAAACAATAATAATGCATTTAAATGATAATCATTTCCTTATATTAAGAAATAATACTACTGAATGTAGTAGTATATTTAACAAACTAAACTGATTCAATAATTAATAAGATTTGCGAGCTGGCTACAATTTTACAGGAAAATTTATACAAAATATAAGGCTAAAAATAAGCCAAAAACAAAAACAATGCTGAGGCTGAAAGTGTATATTTTATGTTTTTTGTACTATATTGTTACGAATTTTTATTGATCAGTATGACTTATAATATAAATTAGTTTGGAAACATATCAAACGAATTTTATTATTCCGGAAATTGAATGCTGCATTTCGCTAAAATAATTATGACTATTGAAAAATGATTAATTTTTATAAGAGCACTGTGGCTGAAAAATACAAACAGTTTGACCCTCAACTAAGAACAGTCCAGGCGGAGCAAAGACTTTCTGGTTCATATAATAATGTGCATTACTAATTTCAAACTATGCTGCTTCGTAGTACACTGTTTTATGCAGGTCAAAAGACCATAGAATGGTTTTATAAAGAAATGCTTACTTAGTTTCTGGCAAATCTTGCTCGGAATAGAAAAATTTCTTATGGCGAATGGGTTTAATAATGGGTTCAGTAATAGCCATTGTATCTTCCTCTTGCACAATAGTTTCAACGTCTGGACCGAAAACCTGCTCAGCGGAAGGGTAATAACGTTTGTCTTCGTGAAGGACTATGGATGTAGGTTCTGCGGTTGCATCACCTGCAGCGTTGTTATCAGAATCACTGTCACCCTCGACCATCCGTTCTGGAGGCGATAAAGCAGGTCGGGAATCGTCATCTGAATCACTGTCAATTTCAGGCCCGATGTAATTTCCAAACTCATCATAGTTATCGAGATCCATTCTGAAATGCTATCAAGACAATTGAAAAAAGACCAATAATCCCGAATAAAAATAATTCACTAACTTTAAATAATTCAAAGTTGAAGTCTAGCTACTACAAAATTAGAATGTCACTGATTCGTTGAGTTAACAATACATTAAAATTAAAATATTCCACAGATTTACAAAAACAAAGTTCCATTAAACACAAATAACTACACAATTTTTTTTTCTAAAAGTGTAAAATGTATCAAGTGGATTGACAATGACTAGACATCTATTTGCTAAACTGAATTTCTTTGTTTTTAAATTACAGTAAATTGAACGGACACTTTGTTTTATCAATCATTTTTATCAATAATCAATGGTGTGTAGGCTTTTGGTGCGGGACTGCTATCACAAAATGATAGCGACGGCGAATAACAATGACTGAGACATAAAAATTGAAATTACAATTTGGTTTTTGAAACTATGTTGATTACGCTTAGTTTTAGCACAACCTCTTGAGAATTGACGACCCAATCAAATTAATTGGTGCATTTACGTTAGATATGCGATGAAATGAAATAAGACAAACAAATAATGTACGCTACGGAATTGATGAGCACATCATACGAATATCATATTCTATCAAAATCGTTTGGCTTGATGTCAACTTTCAGCAGCACTATCGCTACATTTCAATAATCACAAAAAGCTAAGCAATAATATATCGGGGTTGCACTGCTTGATTATGTTAAGGAAATTAATTCAATGAACTTTGGGAAATACTATCGGCAGTAAACTTCATAATGAGTTTCCTAAGTAATTGAAAGCAAAGGGAAAATTGATCGAATTATTGAATAATGCTAATTAGCCGTAACCTAAGGAAAAACAGGACCAATATTAAGTGTCCATTATGTAGTTTAGGAGGGAAACGCTACACGACTATTAAGAACAAGGAATTCATTTGAATTGGGTAGACTTTAAACAACAAACTATTGAAAATGTCTGCATGTATTTTAATTGGATTAGAATAAAAATTAATAGAAAATGGCATTCTTTTCAAGAAACCTCTGAAAACATTAAGCTGAGCAAAGTACATTTGCTAAACATTTAATTATTAATTATATTTCTTCAAAATCAATGGAATGATTTCTTCTATCGATTCCAAAAAATAAAGATAAAGAATATATTCATTAAACATTAAGGGAAATCTGTAAATTAGTTAAGGTCCTTTCATCATTATACCACTTTAGTAGGAAATTTCAGTTTCTGTACTTGCTTTACAAATTCATCAAACATTAAACTCATGAAAAATTACACTAAACTAGAGATTTGCGCAGTAAAGGAATGGATTGATTGAATACAGCTCACATTATTTTTAATGGAATATATGGGGACTGAAAAATCAAAAACAATGATTAATGCAAATTGAGCTGACGATTTGTTGTTTACTTTGGTTAAACGAAGTATTCTCAGAAAAAATATTTGACTAAGTAAAGTAGAATGGATTTCGAAATCTTGTATAAAGTGTACAACGGTTAGCTATAACTATTTACAACTAGTTTCAATATCGATAATAAATCTAATAAATTCACTCTCATATGAATCAAGATATATTCACGTGAAACGCAAATTCGATTTACATCAAAGTGTATTTAGAGAAGCAGATATGCTAATGAAGACTAAAAAGACATTCACAACATCATCAAGACAGAATTCAATGGAAGATTGCCTCGCTTGGAGCATGTTTGAAACATATATTCCAATGTAAAACATAAGTAATAGTAGCCTGATTTTAACACATAGCTTCTCAACATTTACTAAAATCGACAAGTAACTTGCTTATCTTTGTTTTTATATTTCGTCAAGAAACTGTAAAGCCACTTTCCTTATCTGTTAGATAATTGCTAATCCATGGAGTAGATAGACTCGATGGCACTACAAAAAATAGCACTTTCTAAATCAAAAGTAAAAACCATGCACTAAAAGCATTAAGACATTGTTTTAAAACAAACACCTTTTAATGAAATGGGAAAGGAATTTATTTTAAAATGATAAGAACAGAATAAAATCCGATTTATGGTATGAAAGCTGTTTTCTTTAGTACGCAAATTAAGGAAATCACTATAAAACCTTATTAATAGTTTATAGTGCTAATTTCAGGTTAAAATATTACATGGTAGCTTTTTCAATTGAAAAATGAAAAATTTAAACAAATACTTGAAAAAATGATTTGAATGATAAAACTGTAATAAAATTCCGTGTATTACGCAGTGAATAGTACCAACACATGACAAAAATTCAAAATGCATTTAATGATGGAGGTAAAGTGTAGAAATAATTAGCAGAGAGACTAATTAACATTGAAATACGGTTTCCGTAACAAAGCTTCTTTTGAAAAAAAGCGTCGCGAATAAATGTCGAGTTTCAGTAATTAAAAAGCGAGAGAATATTTTTAAAGTATAAATATTTCAATACGAATAATTAAGTGGTTTCACAAACTAACGTCACTTAATAATTGTAGAACATTTTTTAACAACTTTTGTGTACAATAATAAAAGGCATAGCAAATGGAAAAATTAACATCATCAGTATAAAAGCATTTTAATGGATATTGGTTAAAGCTTTGTGAAAATTAAACGAATTAAATTTTGAATTCAATTTCTAATGTATTGGGTCTGTTGATGTTGAAAGCTAAAATGTGTTTGATGTGTAATAGTTGATAAGCGCAAGAGTGTTATTGCAGATGATAATAGCATTTTAACACGAATATTTGTTGATAAATTCATTATTAAGACGTTCAACAAATACTTCCTGACCGTTACCGGTAACAGTCAGTCAGAATTTTAAAATTAAAAGCAATGTTTAAATTAGCCTACGCAAAATCATTGTTCAATGCTATATTTGTATATCTTACATGATAGCTTCATGGGTACAGTTATACATGTACTTAAGCATTCCTAAAAATAATGTATGTGAACACTAAGGGTTTCAATTTAAAAGGCTAAATTTAAAACTGATTCTTTTATCTAAATCTAAATATTATTAAATACAATAATTTATAATTAGATAAACATTCAAATAGTTTTCACCACATAGCAACTAAAATTTGGAATAACTTAGACCATGAAATTAAAATGGTAATTAACTACAAAAAATTTAGAAAAAAAGTGCGAACATTCCTCTTTCACAGACAATACATACTTAATGACAATAATACACTACACTCCTTCGAAAATTTCGTATGATCCTAGATAATGTACACACACACACACACAAATCCCCAACAAACACACACCACACAATTATATATGTATATGTTACTATTATTTTGTAAATAGTTTTTAGTTTATAGTCTTGTACTAAAGAATTTTTGCAATAAATTGCTTTTGACTCTTAATCATATATACATTGGATTAATATTTTCACGCTATGGATCTTTATGGAAGAAGTGATTTGATAGGAAAAAGTGCATGCTTTGAGATTATATATACAGCTATCCCTCGAGATATGTGGTTTCAAGTTCTGCGGCAAAAATATTAGCGATAACGATAATTCATCAAGTTATGCGTGACAAAATTCAAATTATGCGATTTTTAAATTAATTAAAAAAATTATTTCGTAATGTTAAATTTGAGTCGAAGCGTGTCTAAGCGTCGCAAGCCAAAGGCTTGAGAGAAAACCCGCAGGAGAGACGGCAGGTTGCTCCCTTTTCCAATCAAAGAGAGTACATGTACTATTTTGTGCAGCCGAAAATTATATGAAGAAAGGAAATAGTGTTCAATTAACTTTTTTTGGAAGTAAATAAGTTGTAAATTGGTTCGTATATAATTACTTTTAATTAACACTGCATATCAAGTGTAAAGTAGTGTAACAATATATTTTTCATCAATATGATAGAATTCTTGGCATAATTGATTTTTCTCCCATAGGTTATTATATTCAAGTTATGCGATTTCTCGATCTGCGATAGTATTGAAGGATTAATTAGCCGCATATCTCGAGGGGTATATATATATATATATATATATATATATATATAAAATTAAATCATTAATCCTATTCCCAATAGCGTAATTTAAAGTAACAAATCATTCTGTGGAAATTGCGAAGAACTTTATCCAAGCCTGTTAAGAAATCCTAGTATTTAGATTTCGGACACATCCATGGGTCTGTGTGAATTCATAAAATGACTAAGATTTGTGGAAACAATTTGTCCTGCGCCAGAAGTACTTGAAAACATTATCTTTTTCTCAATGAATAATCCGATTCTTGTAAAAAATATTTAAATTTTTCATATACTAAAGTCAGATAATAAAGATGTTTAAGACCCACGAGACAAACAACTAATCTTAGCTGTTTCGTTTAATTTAGATAAACCGCCAGTTCAGGAACCCCGTGCGCAAAATCAGAGGTCGTCAGTTGAGGCTAGAGTTAAAGATACCAAAGAAAAAGGAGAAAGTTCTCTTTCCTGTGGTATTTTCAAAATTTAAATGTCTATTAGTTCGAAAGTTATGATGGGTTAAATTTTTTTGAAGAAACCATCACAGATATAAAAAAATTCTCAGTAGAAATTGGGCTAAAACTGATTCACATCATACATGTGTAGTAGAAGATGGGATAAATTAATACTTTAGAAACCTCGTTTGTTGATATTTTTGGAAACACCAAGACTGCATATTGAAAGTGCGGACAATCACCGTGGTGTTAATCTGGTAGTGCTTTTGACAAATTCTAGATTACTATAAATTAACGATAAAAGTAAAATTAGTTTCATTTACATGAGTATAAAGCAAGTTATAGTAACTGTATAGAAAGAAGGAAAGAATCTACTGATATTACACCATACAAAATAGATAAATAAGTGCGTTTTTAGAATTCCTTCATCATTTCAATGAAGTCCTCCATTGAGAGCTTGTGATCGTGATCGCGGTCAAACTCATTGAAAATTTCATTCAGTTCTTCATAAGAGATATCATCACTGAAGTGATTGGCGATCTCTTTCATGTCCTAGAAATGTAACCATTATTATCTGTAAATCTCACCCTAACCTGCACCTAATCAAATTATAATGTTCTATTAATCATTAAGTTTGCACCAGGGTTACTTGTAAATAGGACAAAATATATTGACCCAACCCACAATCCAACTAAGGGATTTTGACAAAACCCAACCCAAGTTCCATTGAGTTCTTATTGTGCTTGATCCAACTAAAGGTTTTGCCCAAATTTGACCTAACTACAATTTCAATACTTCTATAGATTTTTGCGTCAGGACGAATATACATGTATATAAACTCGTTTGAAAATAAATGCATGTAGAATGCATTAAAAAATAAAAATTGATAAATACTAATAAGAAAATTTTTATACTGATATCTAAAAAGTATTTACACAAACAATATATAACTCTCCTGCAAACCTGGATATAAACGATCAATCATGACCCACATTTATGCAACATGTCTTTTTATTGCTTCACCCGACCCAACTCAACTAAAAGCTTAGCAAGAAACATTCTCAAAATAATGAATTTACGAATGCATGAAAATGAAAGT
This sequence comes from Hofstenia miamia, assembly GCA_900660155.1. NCBI lineage: Eukaryota > Metazoa > Xenacoelomorpha > Acoela > Hofsteniidae > Hofstenia > Hofstenia miamia. The sequence goes on along the minus strand of CABFPE010000208.1, from coordinate 215,858 downwards.
AAACATTAGCAAACCTCGAAAGTGATGTAGCCTGTATGAGCACGATCAAACACATCAAATGCCCTTTGGAGCTCCTTATTTGAACAGGGATTACGAATCTTTGTCTCAACGCATGATAGAAAAGTGGGGAAATCAAGATCAGTGGGATCATCAGGACATACTGCATCATCCAGAAGACGATCCAAATCTGAAGAACTCACTGATGTCTGACCAAGTGTTCGCATGAGCAGTTGCAGATCATCCAACTTAATTCTTGAATCGCACGAATCTCTATTTTCATCGAACTCGGCAAAAGCATCCTATAATTTTCTATTAACGATCTTCACAAAATATAACAGGAATTAAATATACACTATTTACAAATTTCCAATGCCCACACATCGGAAAATACAAGGCTTTAACAGTTTCAAAATATGTTTCTGAAACAAGAGCAATCGTTTGAACAAGTTGTTTCAACAACTATAGGATTTAAAATTAATCTCACGTACACGAAAACTCATTACGATCAAATGTTACTCATCGATGTAACCTTGCCTTGCCTTATTATTTGGTTGATGAATTTTCAGGAATACCTATTTTACTAAAGTTATTGATTTTTATAACTGCAAAAAAGAAATTTTTGGTAATAATCCCTCTAATTATGTGATTGCAACAGCTCTCCAAGGACTAGCAAAATTATTAGAAAAATATGAAAAAAAATCTCATTTTGACCATTGACAAAATCTTTGATCCCCCTCCTTGTTGGTTATCTTTCTTAGAGAGAAATTCTACCTACGTCACTGATACGCAGACGTCATCGTGGGTCACTTGTTTCAAATCCTTGTGGTTTAAACTTTTTGTAGGCTGGTATTAAATACTAAACAAAAATAGTGTTTTCACTATAATAGACTTTCGAATAATAGGCAAGTTAATACCAATAAGCTATTAAAGAATTTTGATGAAAACACAAAGAAATTAATAAGAACACTTGAAAAAGTAAAACAATTGCGAGATAATTAAATTGCGTAAAAACCAATGATGTCATTCTTTAATCTCTTCAAGAAACGTGCGGAATTAAAAGGTAGAAATACTTAATATTGTATATTTATTAACTTATGAAAGGACTTGCAATTAACAACAAAGGGATTGTTTTTATTGTTGTTAATGGAATTTTTGCCCTAGTGTTAAAAGCTTACTTAAAATACAATGAATTTAATACGCCATACGCATCAAAATAAGAAGCTTCTTGTCTAAAAACTCAACATTAGAAACTTGTAAAGAACATAGCATTTCAATGTCTAAATCAATCTATACAATAAATAAAACAATAAAGCTACATTATTTTAGAAAATAAAATCAACTGCATAGATAATGTTTATAGATAATACTGTCCCATCACCCATCCCACTTCGAATTTAAAATTGTTGGATGCCTAATAATTTTCCCATTCATCGTTTAAATCACACAATAATTTTTGAATGCGCAAGAACTAATTGAATGAGCTTTGTCCCGGTGAAAATGAACTATATTAAGTGCTCTTTGGTATAGTATGAACTTATGCCCAAGCACATGCTCCGAGATGAATTATCTTGCAATTATCTCGTGCGGGAACAGATGCTACACAGAGTGCATTTAAATCAAGTGTTTTGCTCTAGCGCAAAATCCCATCGTGTAGCATCCGCTTTAAGCATATATTACTATCAATTTCAACTTCTTGCAAAGACACGAAACACTCCCTCCAATTAAAGCAATTAAAGTTGCAGTCTGATAATGTGGCTTTGTACATTATAATTAAATGAGTCAATTCAAAACGTTTTAATTTAATTATAAAGTAAAAAAATTGTTGCTTAAACCGTGCACTGCATTTGAAGACTTTCTATTCTTTGTAAAAATAAGCTTAATTTTATCATACGATTCTTGAAATTTAGTGGTTCGACGTCATTCCGTATTTTAGAATCATTCTGAAAGGCATTTTCATTGAATTTTACATACGGAATGACGTCATAAGGGGGAAATTGACAGTAATGGGATGAGAAATAAAACTTATATTTTGCGTTTTAAATAACCTCATTATCAAAATTTAGAAAAGTGGAAATTTATAAAAAGTAAAACGTCTGTTTTTAGCAACAAATCGATTGATAACAGCTTAAATTAACTATTTTCAATTTTGAGGATATTTTCTTAAGGGTTCGCAGTTGACACCAAAAAAGGGGGTCTCGCCCTCCCTAAACGCGCCACTGCTATTTGGATAAAATTTTGAACAAAACAGCTAGCTCAAGTTCGTCTGGGTAATATATTTTAAGATTATAAGCAATAAATTATTTTAAAATTTTGTCATCATTGATTAGTTTTGTGATAAAATTTTAAAACAGGAAAGAATTTTATTAAAATTTGATTCGTATTTAGTTAACAGTAAGATTAGTTGCCATTTCCATGGAATTCTTTGCATGTGATTCACATGGGAATCCTATTAGCAACGCATGCATGGAAAATTTCTTAATGTTCTCAAGTCAAACGCCTGATATCACTTAATTGAATATGTTCATAGTTATCAATGTAAAAGTTTATATTGTAGTCAGATTACAAATGATCTAATCCGTTGTAGGAAAATACGTTTTAGCGAATAAAGTGCTTAGCAATTCATTAACGAATGCAAAGTAGAATTCCAATGCAACTTGTTAAAAAATAAGTCTAAATATAGTGTTAAAATATAATTGGTGAAGAAAAAAATGCTGTGAGCAAATATTAGTGTCAAAATAAACGAAAAGCTAATTTTTTACATGGAATTTTAAATTGTATCAATTGGTTTAAATGATCCTGTTGAAACATTAAAGAAACAAAATAATTTTGATTATGCTTATACTTTACAATCTTGCACATTAAGTAATCATAATTTGATGGTTAATTATTCCTAATTCCATTTAGTTTCTCAGATGTTTTCTGGGTGAAAATGAAGAGCAAAAGATGCTTTTTCCCGCCATTTCAAACACCTTGCACGGTGAGTTGTTAAAGAAAATAATTGAAAACAACTCACAAAGATGACTTATTTTGCTAAAAAACAATAAAATGTATAAGAAATATAGTTATAATTATTGGGACAATAAGACTACTGCTGCCATTGCAGGGCGGATATAGCTGTCAATTAGGAAGTTTCATATGATTAAAACGATAGAGTCAATGAAGTATATTTAAAATAGTTTATAAATATAAAAGTCTATTAGTAATTACGACGGAAGGCAAAATAAGCTTCAAAGAATAAATAATTATAATTATAGAACATTGATCAATCAACCTTGCATATGCAATATCACTAACCTCAACGAAAATCCTGTTAATTTTAAGGAATCAAAAAGTGGACACTCGAATTTCGAAACATTGTAAAACCAGAGATACATACATGCAACTAAATATTTGCAACCTAAATATTTTCTTAACTGAAGCAAAGCCCCGAGAGATAAAACTTTTCACGATCATTTAGACTCGTAGAAAATTTTTAGGCCCACGAAAATCTCGCAAATTATCTACCCGCGTAATGAAATTGTATAAAGCAATAAAATTGACTTCAATTCATTGTATTGCATGCGTCATTTTGACATAAAGTAAATAAGAATTTTACTGGACATCAAAAGTGTGAAGATTATGAAGAGAAAAATATGCCATTTATATCAATTTCACACGAATATTGCTGTATTCAGTTCACAAAATCTAATTGTACCGAAGGGGAAGTTGATGATGTGATTGTGGAAATAATTCAATTACACACATTTCAAAAATTCGATATTAATTTACAGCCACTCAATAGCTCGAAAATTGCGAAACTTAATAAAGTGAAACGACGATAGCATGAAAGTGGATTGTTTGATTGATAGATTTTGACTATTTACACCGAATTCAAAACTAAAGAAGTAAACATTTATTGGTTGTAGAATAGAGGGGGAAAAATTTCTATACGTTTTAAAGATTTAAATTATTAAAGTTTTTTAAATATATAATGTGTCAAAAAGATTAGTTTCATAAATTTTTGTTTTAACGTAGTCCTTTTGGGCTTCTTGGGTCTGGGGGAGGGAAGATTTCCTCCACTTGTCTAACTCTGGATTGAATAATGATATTAAAACGAAACGTTACACAAATATTCTTCATATCAAAGTAGAATGCACAGAAATGTAATGTCATAATTATTTTTGATAAGGTCATCAAATCTCAAAATCTGGGTATTTTTAAAATAAATTACATATTGGTTTTAACAGTTGGAAATGATGAAATTCATTAGAATTCATTTCAAACTTATCAAATATTAATTTCTTGCTTATTTTGTATATTTTTTTGCAAAAATTAAAAGACCATACAATAATACTATACAAAAATAACCAGCTGTTTAGAAAAATTATATTAGAGATTATGTCCCTAATAAACGTTAAGAAACGTCACCAAGTCTTATTAAGAAAGATCCCAACCTCTGAGTAATTATCAAAAATTTATAGGAAGAGGGTTCCTTCCCTTCTACTCCTGTTCGAATAGAGTCAAGAGTATTTTTGAAGTAATTGCGGATAAATCCTGATGTTTCATATATAGTCACACTGATCTTAAAAAAGAGGCAATAGAGTGAAATCATATTTTGTCTTTCCATGCTTAAGCCAGTCTTTGAAAATGTTACTTTTAAACGAATAAAAAATGTCCAAATTACACAAGTAGATGAAAGAACTGACAACAATCAATTAAAAACAGTTACTTTATCTCATAAGCAATTACTTTGTTACTGCAAAAAATTAGTTAATGAATAAATGCAAAACATTTCGCACCAAAAGCACAAGCATTTAGCATCAACGAATTACGTCAACTATTACAAAAGCATTTAGCAAAACTTAAAAATAACAGCTGCAGCATTAACCTATTAATTCAGCTAAATGCCACCAGGAAACGCTTGTGAGAGGCGCAAAGTTAAGCATGCTTCTAAGAATTACTGTCAGACTTGCCAAGCAGCAACCACGATGCAATTTCAACATCTCATCTAATTAAATTTAGATCACATCTATTATTTTTTAAAAAATTATATATAAATGTGCTTTAGCAGTGACTTCAAAACTATTTTTTCAGTTTAATTTTTTTAGTAAAATTTAGTGAAATTTTGGATACGTTCACGGCATCGTTCAATTTATTTGAATTAAAACATTTCCATTATAGACATGTTCGTACAAAAGCTGTGTGCTTCTTGGTGAAATTAATGGAAGTTAACAAGATGAAATGGCTATTCCACTCATTTATACATTATTAATAACAAATTAATAGTAATATATGATTATGCTAAACTTTAAGCGACTAAGTACAATAGCGCAAGCTATTAATATAACTTCTGACAAATTTAAAAATCCCCAAACTTTCAATACAAAAATTATATATATAAAATAAATCTTTTACTCATAATAAACTCTGGACCTTCAAATTGACTATGTCGTAAACATTTTAAATAAAAAACCCGAATGGGCCGATGAAGAGTCAATTTGTCACGTATACATTAGAAATCAACAGGCCAGATTGGGTCCCGACCATCTCATGTATGCTAAAATAAAAAATTTGTCGTATTTATATATATATATATATATATATATATATATACATACAAATATTACATTCAGTAAATGTTCACGGTAAAGGTAAAAATCATTTAACTGAAATTGAATGGAAATTTATGTCTCGGGAAGTAAACACAACAGTAAAAAATGTATCTATATATAATACTTGCAGCATAATAAACAATTTGTGAATAGAACATTGCAGCACCTGATCAAACACTAGTAAATTGCAATTTTATGATAACCTTCCAAAAATGGAATAAACCTCGCTGTGACTTTTGAATAAAATATATTAGTAAATAACTTTAGTAAAAGTGGCCTACCTTGAAGTCTTGCAAATCTTCACAGGTGAACTCAAGAATTTTGTTGTCCTCCGATGCCATGGTTGAATGCAACTATAGAATTAGTGAGAGAAGCATTACGTAATACTTCATCCAATCGCAGCGAAATTAGCGACTAATTGGACGTAAAATCGTACTTCGATTTATGTATACTTTCCATTAATTAAATAGAGCAGGGAAATTTTTAATCCACAAACACTATTTCGCAGAAATCTAACTAATCACATGTTAAGAAAAATTCAATATAGGTTTCCCATACACATATCAATAACGTGTGGATTTCACTGTTTGAATTTCCGCATTTCAGTTTTCAATTATACACTGTCAAAATTAGGATATTTAAGTGGAGATTTCAATTTAAACAGAACATTTTAGAGACGCTGGTAGACTTTTTACTACTTAAAGGTATATAGCTGTCCGACAGAGAGACGCGTAGTAGAAGTAGCTAAAATTAGAAAACCAAACTTACAATTTTTTATTAAACATTAGAAGTATATTAAATTAAGACTTGGACCGTTGCAGAACAACAAACTTAAACAATTGATTTCTTGTCACGAGGCAGTGTTTGGAATGTTCTTTAATTGGGTATTGTACACAACGAGCTTTGGGAAATTTTGGCAAAACAGATATATTATAATATACATTAGTGACTATCAATTGTTTTGATATTTTTCTATATATATATATATATATATATATATATATGTAGCTGAAATTGTAATTTTGCATTTAAAAAACACAATTTAACCTTATATATATATATATATAT
>CABFPE010000208.1:164638-194883 GCA_900660155.1 Hofstenia miamia | reverse complement strand
ATATATATATATATATATATATATATAATTTTGGCGTGAGTGGGCAGCAGGTTTCACCAGGAGCAACTCAATTAATTCACTTTACAAAGTTAAGACTGGTATTAAGGTGTGCGGATGTTTTTCATACCGTGGACAAGGATTTCTTACATTTTTGGAATAAAGTCTCTCGAATGAACAAAAACGCAAACATAACAATACTGGAGGAAAGCCATTGCATTTTATGCGTCAAAAATGTTGAAAAAATTTCCAACAACAAAATACGAAGTGGAATATGCTAAGGTTTCCTGATAAATTCGGCTGCTCCACAATATGCTTGATTTAACAGTGACTTTCTGTCACTTAATGCTGCTCTCTCATCTTCGCTCCCCGTTTTTAGTGATTGCTTCTCAGTTGACGATTGGTTCACTTTCTTACATCAAGTAATTTCTTCTTATGTTCCTCGTCGGCGGAAAAGCGTACTTCTCTGTACCTGCCTCCATGTGCCCTGGCCCGCCTGCTGCCTTCCCGCTAATCCGACTTTGTGATATTGACTTCAGCGCCCATGTCTCTCATGCTTAAATCTTGCAAGCTGTGTGGTCCTTGCTATCCTGACGGTGTCCCTTCCTTTGTACTTCATGAAACATCCTCAACTCTTTCCATCCATTTAAAGCATTTCTTCTCCTATATTTGCTCTTCTAAGCGTTTTCCGCCTTGCTGGAAAACATCTTGGATATCCCCACTTTTAAAATCTAATCATATTTCCGACTTCTCAAGTCACTTCTTATCGTCCAATAGCTATTACTTCTTGGCTGTCAATCATCTTTGAGGGCCTTGTCTTTTATTACATGTTCTCTCCTTCTCCACGCTTTTATAATAATAATAATAATAATCAATGACTTTATTTAGCCGCTGAAGGCATACACAACAAAAAAAAATAAAAGAAAGTCAAGTTTTACGGCAGCGAGGACAGTCACAGGAGATAAAATAGGAGCAAATGGAAGAGTAGGCGAAGTTGGAGAAGGGCTCAGCAAAGAGGAAAGCCATCAAAGATTTCTTGATTTCCATTTAAAGCATCTTTACTCCTTCATTTGCTCCTCTAAGCGCTATCCCGCCTTTTGGAAGACACCTTGGATTTCTCCGCTGTTAAAATCTAATCAGCTTCTCTCCTCGCAGGTCTCGTCCTACCGCGGAATAGCTATTCTATCCCGACTGTCTATCATCTTTGAACGCCTTTTTTTCGTTATGTATTCCCAAAAATTCGTCACCTCATCTCTTCTTCTCAGCATGGCAACCTTCCTGGTCGCTCTACGATTACTAACCTGCTCACTCTGATCAAAAGCGTTTGATCGCCTCTCTCATTCCATTCTGCTTGACAAGTTACGTTTAATTGGTTTTGATGTGGATTTCATCGAACTGTTCCAGTCTTACCTGACCAATCGCCACCAGTGTGTCAAAATCAACTCGTCTATCTTTTCTCCTGTCTCCGTTACTAGTGGTGCCCCTCAAGGGTCAGTGTTCGCTGTTCTTTTCTACATCGTTGCCATTAACGACCTCCCTCATTCTGTTCTCTTGCCTGTCGTATGTCGACCACACTGCGATTTTCGATTTTGGCTCTACCTGTGAACTTTGCGCCTCATCACACTCATCTTGGAGTTCAACTTGCTGCAAACTTAAAATGAACTGTACATGTGTCTTTGCGTCTCCGCAAAGCTAATTCCTCGCTATTTGCCCTTTTCCGTAATGTCTCTTTTAATACCTCGTCTGCTGTGAAACTCCATTCNTTTGTTGGTGGCCTTCTCGTGCTTTGTTCCAATCCATGGAATGTTTCCAGAAACTCGGTTTCAAATGGATTTCCCCTTTGAATTATTAAGACGTTCTGCTGAAATTTTCCACTCTCCCACTGTCACTCTACTTCCATGTCTGTGATCTCCTCCTGTTCAATCGACTACTGACTCGCAAATTGGATCTGATCCTTTTGATTTCATTAAGTTCTCTCATTCCTGCTTCACTCGCTCTGATGATGTTGTCACCTCCTCCATTCGTCGTACGAAGAAACATCGCACCCTTCACTCGTTTTTTAATCGCGCTTATACTGCTGCTAATTAAATCTTGACTCTTAACCCCCCAACAGCAATTGATTTCTTTTCCCCGCCACCCAGCTGCAAAAAATCTTTGATGACTTTCCTCTTTGCTGAGCCCTTCTAAAACTTCGTCTACTCTTCCATTTGCTCCTATTTCATCTCCTGTGACTGTCCTCGCTGCCATAAAACTTAACTTGTTTTTATTTATTTTTTGTTGTGTATGTCTTCAGCGGATAAATAAAGTCATTCATTATTATTATTATTATTATTGTTGCGGTGTTGAAAAAGCCTCCAAACAGTCTGGACTTTAGCACTATCTATTAAAAATTTATGGCAATTATTGAATTGAAAGACGAGATAAATCTGGTACGGTGCACTGAGACAATTGATGAAGCATATGCGAAGGTATTGAGAGTATGCCCAGGTGAATCAAGGCTGTGTTAGTGAACAACGCCTACCCCACAAAGTTTTGGTTACCGCCTGTATGTACTGTATTTGAATGTATACGTAGCAAAAATTTATTCAACTTGTTGGTGTTTTTTTGTGTAATTCACAGTATGGTATGTCCCTTTTACCGCAGTTTATCTCTTGCGTTTAAAGGACGAAGAGACGAAAGGACTAAAAATTTAAATGTCTTATCTTTAGTATAAAACTTGCTACAGAAATAAATATTTGAAATTATGTTGGATAAAAGTTTGCGATTTGAATAAGCATCAAGTAGGGAAAAATAATAGGCATTGTTAAAGTTAGCAAGTTGAACTCCAAAATGAGTATGCCGAGGAGAAAAGTTCACAGGAAGAGGAAGATCAGAAGGAGGAGATACGGAAAAGGAAATGCCAAATTTCTTGGTTGGACTAAAATCAAAATGGTTAATGGAAGACCAAGTGGCCAAAAGCTCAAGATCAGAGGTAATATTGAAGGCTATCGATCTACCAAAATTGAAAATCGCAGTGTCATTAACGTACAGTAGACAGGATGAGTTGAGGACAGACTGAGGGAGGAAATATCATGTCACATAGGCGAATCAGCGGGGAGGTGGCAGGTGGACCAGGCATTGAAGAGATCAGCTTTCTCCAGATCTGAGTGAGTGGAAAGATAGTTCCATTTTAAGCTGGGGAGGTGAGGTTTGGAATGAAGGGAACGCAAGAAAGAATATGAGTCTTGAAAAGATCCAGATGAGAAGCTGGATGGTTGAGAGATTTTGTCAAGTTCCATGAAGTTGATGACGTCTTCTGTGAGAGAAGAGAGTTTCGAAGAATCAGAAGAACTGTAAAAGATTCGAGTTTATTCAGAGGAACAAAGGATGAAATAACTCTGTGAAGGAAGGTGTACCAGTCATCAGCAGAGAAAGAGTAATTAAAATAGGGAATGAAGAAGAGTGAGAGCAGTATTTAGAGAGACAAAGTCACTGTTAGATTGAGCATATTGAGGAGCAGCAGGAAAAGCAGATGGGGTAATAGAATTGACATACAGGTTGAAGCGTACAAATAAGTGATCAGACAGTTTAATCCGACAGGAACCACAGAGGTGTCAAAGATACTATCAGGGTGAGAGCACAAAGCCAAGTGAAGGAGGGAGGAGCGGGAAGTAGGAGAAAATACAAGTTGTTCAAGAGAGAAGGAAGCAAAAAGTTCCAGAACAGCGGATTCATAGGTGTCATTAGAGTCAAGAGCATTCCAGTAAACATTAGGAAGGTTGAAGTTACCACAGATGAGGAGGAGTGGGAAATCCACGTTTACGAGAGAGAGTACTCAAGCATGGATGAAAAATCAACAAGAGGGGTTCGAAAACGTCTCTTGGAAAGGGGGTTGTAAACACAGAGAAGAGAAACAATGTGATCACCGAGAACAACAGCACAGCACAGAAATCAAAGGAGAGGGGTGGAGGTCAAGGTTAGGGCGATATGAGGCAATGAGAACACCACAATGGCGGCCATTAGAGCGATTGATATGGGAGAGAACTTTAAGCGCGGAGTTAGGAAAAACAACAGTCTGGAACAGAAGGATCAAGCCAGGTTTCAGTAATGAAAATGAAGTCAACAGGATACTGCAAGAAGAAGTTGTAAAAACGGAGACAACGGTTTAATGAGACCAGATTGTGAGCATTGGCGAGCAAAAAAAAGTAACCAAAGTTGGGATGAGGAGTAAGTTCCAAGCTAGGAGGTGCAGGTAGTCAATTACAACGAGAAGCATCACAACAGCAGGGACAAAGATTTGCGCTCAGTATCTGAGAGACGATAGTATCAGATAAAGAGGCCATTTGACCACACTTTAGGATCCATGAGAGCATGATGAGACTCTTGATTACAGACAATATGGAAGGAGGCGAATGGAGAATCCGTATGTGGTGGAATGGGAAGGACGTCATCAAAATGGAGTGAGGAGCAACGGAGGTGACCAGCAACATCAGAAGCAGAAATAGAATTAGAAAAACGGCCGACATAGATGTGAGCTTTATGAGAAGGCTGATGAAGAGAACTAATCAGAACAGCAAGCAGTTGACAGGATGAGCTAGTACAAAGACTGTTCAGGGGCATGTGACGGCACAGGAGAGGGAGCAGCAGGAGCAGAACGTGGGGCAGGATGATTGGGACGATCGGGAATGGTAGGTGAGGCGGAAGAACTGTAGGAGAACATTTGAGTTGAAATGGACGAGATATAGGAGGTAAGTTTAGCAAGGGAGTCTGACAAGGATGACAAGGCAACATTGGAAGGACTGATGTTAGAAGACTGGAGTGAACAGGACAGGGAGGTGAAACCCTGGCAAAGCAGAGGGATAATGGTATCTTTGTTCTAAAGGTTAAGATCATTTAACAGCAATTCCGTTCAGAGCTCGTATGCTAGTACCTTAGAAGCCCGTACTTTTACCTTTGGGGATGTAAAACATCAATTATAAGTGATCTAAGAATCAATATGCGATAAAAAATTCTGCATCAATAGCCAGAAATCAAGGGTAATCGTATTTTTTATCGGAAGAATGAAGATATGAATGCACTTGCATTGGGCATAACTAAAATTGAATGAGTATGCACAATCAGAATTCTTGGAATTGAATTTGATTGCAAACTAAATTTTAAAACTCACTTCAACAAAATGTTCAATGAACACATTATATTCGATTTTAAAATTTAAGTACTGGTATTTGGGTTTTCAAAAAGCAGAATTTTAAAACACTGTAAAACCCACTTGTTTTTACCAGACTTAACTATGGATGAAATTTGCCACTATTGAAAACTATTGTGACATTGAACTAGATCAAATTACCTGATGTAAACTTATACCGGAAGATGAAGTCACTCAGAACATCTAATTGACTACCTCCCAAAGAGAACGCACTGCTTGTTCATTAAGCTAAACAATATGTCTGCTTATGGTGATGAGTCGGAGCTCTTCCCTGATAGACATTAAATTTATGAATATACTGACCTCTACAATGCAACTACGTTTACATCTGCAGATTTATGATGAGAATATGGATGTTTATCTATATTTTATAAAGGTTATCACATCTTAAATGTATTATTGATATTATAAAAGTAAAATACACACAACTACTATATTACATAAACTCATGGAAAAGGAAATACTTTATAAAAAGAATATATTTTAATGTACAAATGTATAAAAACCAACTTTTGAAAGAAATACAAAATCAACGTACGATAACTTAGCTTGCGTGCATATATTCAAAATTATTGATCTTTTTTCACAGCATCATGCTCTTCGTCTGATTCATAGCTATCCGATTCACCCTTAGCAGCCTCCTTTTCTTTGTCATTTTTTTGACGAGTTAAAAGTACAAGGAGTATACGACAAGACAATAAAATAATGAACACAAATGTACTACCTGATTTGTCAAAGCCATGTCCAGATAAAATTCGACTTAAAAGATAATCGAAATATCCCAATAGCAAAAGAACATTGGCAATGTTTGGAATTATACTTGGAAGGAATACAGCTAACATGATTCCTCCAGAAACTAATTCAGTGGTACCCATAAGCTTGCGATAAACAGAAGGCTTCATCCACTCGACGCCTAATTGCTTTTGAACAACAATCTTGAAAAAACTTTTTTTGAATAGTTCTTTATGATCATCACGTAAACTTTTATGCATGTCATAACTAATCCCAGAAGACAATTTACAGTAACCAATAAATCCAAAGTATATTCCTAGAATTGCCGATAAAATCTTCACACTCGTGGCTACCATATTAATCTTAAATAACACTAATAATTAATTATGTAAATAAGTACTTGCAGAAGAATTAAATAGAATAATATTACATAAAGTTTATTGATGTAATGTAACTACAGTAGCAAATCATTAAATTCAATTGCTTCAAAATTACATCAATATTAATACAAAGCCAAGTGCAACAATAACTGCCGAGTTGCAAAAATAAAGCGCCAATTGGCAACAATACAAAAGCCACATTTAATATATTCAATATATTCGACAAGCTACGTTCCGGTTGCTGCTTTTGACCTAATAGAAAAGCCGTTTTAAATAGAATTTTAATCTTGTGAGTGGATAAAAGTGTAGTAAAATTACTACAACATTCGTCTTGCAGACATCTCGTCACAGTGATAGAATCTTACATTATCCAAAACAATCAAGTGCTTTCCTCGATTACTTAAAGTGGCTTTTTATGTATGTTTGAAATTGCCTATTGTTGGGATTCTCTGTAAATAGAATCCTTGCAAGAATTGAAATTTAAAATAGCAATGACTGTTTTCGACAAAATTTTAGCTTTTCCGTTAGAAAATTTAAAACGTGTTTAACATTCCGACAAAAATTTTTCTTACCAGTTAAACAGAAATTAGAAAATTTCGTTTCATATATCAAATCTATAGCATTATTTTATTTTCACTAAAATTGGATAAATATGTTGAAACTTAGTCGGAAAAACTAAATTAAAAAATTAATTACATAATACTTAGATGTGGTGTTGAACACCACTATTTCAAATTTGAATTTTCAATAACCTTGATTATGATATATAAATGAAACCATTAAGATATTTCATAAATACTACTTAAAGTAAAATCCATCAAAAATAGTTTAAGTCAACATTATTAGGAAAACAACCCATTACATATTTATTGGTGAGCTTATGATGAAAGATTAGTTTGAAAAAATATAATGACGTTTGGAAAAATTTATTAGAAGTATGCTCTAAGAAATATATTTAAACGGGATTTGTTTGCCGTTTATGTTAATACCTGATGAGATCAAATGAGTTAGGAATTGGAGATCTCAATAAATTTTAAGTTATCTTGACTAGTACTATTTGTAATTTGGATGAGATTATTGACCAATTTAGCTATTCAGCTTTCCCTCCCTTTTTAATTTTCAATGTCATACTTAACCAGCTCAAAGAGAGTTCAGTTGAACGAGATAGGTTCGAAGTAGTGCATCCATATCACAAAATTCCATATTGTAGAATAAGTTTAAAGTAAGTGCTATTTTCATCAACAAAATGTAGCAACATGAACATCACATTTATGTGTCTCTCAATTTTCTTATATAAAACAAAGTGAGGTATTCATCAACAAACCAATACATTCTACACTATCTTTGTTATAGGAGGGAACTTATTCAAATTTATTTGAAAAGTAGCTTTCAAATATTCAACGCAAAGTTGAGGTGCATAAATTTTTAACAAAGTATTTCGCATCGAATCGAGCCGCAGTCAATTCTCGAAGTTCTAATGAGAAAAGCTGCATCCATTTACGACAATATCAATGTATTCCATTTATTAAAACAAGAAAAAAATTGTACCCTACTGAAGAATTAATTTATCTAACACAATATAAGCGAAATTTTTGCAAAAGTAAGGAGTGATCAATTACTACAGAGCTTTTGCAACATTTATTCACTTCATTCACGAGGGAGAATAGCCAAACCCTCGTTATCAACAACAACGAAAACTCCCGATATGCACATAACAATATCTTTAAATGTGAACAATGAATTATTTAACTAAAAATTTACAATATATTCAATTATCATATTCATATAATATTCTGTATAGGTATTGGTGGCAATTTCTAAATTTATAAATTTTCACTACAAATAATTGTTGGCAAACTGAAAATTAAATTTTTCACTTAGTCAGCATGCTTAAAACTAATTACAGCAATTTTTCCCGATTCTCGAAAAATCTCAGTGAAAAAATTTTAACTAAAATTTAATCAATGGAATAATCATGCTTATCTGAGTACTTAAACGACCATCATATTTTTCGCCAAATACTCAAAATGGCTTGTTAAATTTTATTTTTAGGTAGTAAATTTTAAGCTCGTGTGAAATTATTAATATACTGCCATTGATGCAATGAAATTCTAAACAACAAGTTCTTTATTTCTTATTAATTTGATTGTTTTTAACAAAGCATTGTCAACAACAGAAACTATTTAATTTAATCATTGAACGAAATTCTTTAACGACAATTAAGTAGTAGATTAACATTATTTGTTTTGTAAATTACACGCTTTTCGATTTTTCTTTGTTATTAACTAAAATAGGATTGGAATTTTTTTAGTTTCGTGGAATTTCTTTTGAATGAGAAAATTTAAGATTTATTATTTATTTCGAGAAGTTGTCGTAAAAATGGAAATTTTTGCAATCATTAAATATTGTGATTATAAAAAGTTAGTGGCTATTTTTAAATGTGAATATATAAATATGTGCCGTACCTTTCATATTATGCTTAATATAGCTTAGCATTCAGGTGGTGGATGGCATTCTATATTTAAAATGCAATATCTTTTATAAAGAGCTTTGTTTTTTAAACAATTACACTTTTTTTGCCGAGAATGTCTAGTCATTTTATTGGTTCTTATAGCAGTATAAGTAATTTGTATTAAGAGTTGTGGATATCATTCTCATAAATTATATTGCACTAAATGACAGGTTTTTAACGTTGGTGGGCTCGAGAGCTCTGTAGAGTTATAAATGAATCTTTAATTCAATTTTTAATGGCCGTTTCTTAATACCATTTAATGCCCATTTATAAGTGTCACATTTGGCGCCATTTTCATGATTTTAAGTGCCATTTTCGGGTTCTATTAATAGCTTATTTTTAAAAGCCGTGCTCAATATTAGTAATCAGATCCCCAGTCAATTATCGGTTGATTATTTTAAATAATATTCGATAATTTTTTTGTAAACACTAACCGCAAAATAATTATTTAATAATTACTTTGGGTTTAGAAAAATATTGCAACTAGAGAATCTCTAGAAAATAGCTAATTTAATGCAAATTTTAAATGAGCAACTCATTTACTTTCAATATAACACATCTTTAGAATAGTTTAGAGCATAACGTTAGAAAATATTAAATAACGCATTTTTTAGGATTTCAACTGAATATTTGGCACAACCATTACACAACATTCACTCTCAGTTAATATATATATTTGGTGGTAAAATTATAAATTTAAAAAAACATTAATTAAACTAAAATAAGTGAAGAGTTTCATGACACTTTGTATTTAAATTAGGTTTCTCTTCCTTAATATATATTGATTCTGCGATCTTGGTGCATTTGTGTTTCATTAAAATATTAATGTCAGATGTTGATGCTTTATATATTTTTGAGTGCATATAAATTTCGGATTGTAAGTATCCATAGAGATGTTCTTGAATTCGTGTCTTCAAATGTCTTTTGGTTTCACACTTCTGACAATTATATTTATAAACAATTGATGAAACCAAAGGTTTTTGAATTGGATCTTTGTTACGAATTATATTTGATTTTTTTTCCGAATTTAACATTGGTATAATTCTTGATTTCCTTAGTTTTTTATTTAAATTATATATAGATTTCTTAAGACGTGATTCGTGCGGTTTAATAAAAGGTATTTTCCAAAATATATTATCTTTGTGTTCTTGTGAATTGTATTTTAATGAAGAGGATGTTAGAGCTTCTTTTGATGTTTTTTGCAATAATTTTTCGGGATACCCATTAGATCTTAGATTTTCAAATTTTTTATCAAAAGCCTTTGTAAGTACATTGTAGTTAGATGATAGTAAAACAGCTTTTCTAAACAAGTTTTTCGGAATTGAATTTTTATATTTATTATCACAGTATGATTGAAATGGTATATATAATCCGGTGTTAGTAGGTTTTCTAAAAGCAGATATTTCAAATCCCATTGATGTTTTCTTCAATGTTGCATCTAAAAAGTTATTGACTCTTCTTTTTCATATTCACAAGTAAATTTAATTTCACTTTGTTGCGAATTAATATATGAAAGAAAATTGATGCATGATCATCGTTTTCCATCAAACAAAAATTATCATCAACATAACGTTTGTAATTGGTGGTTTTCTTAAGTTTAGAAAAGTCTTTTCGATTAAATCTATTGCGAAATTCGCAATCTTTGGACCTAATGGAGAGCCCATCGCCATCCCATCATGTTGGTTATACACTTCATTTTCAAACAAAAAGTAAATGTTTGATGAAGCTAATAATAAAAGCTTTCGAAGTGTTTCATTAGTAAATGGAAAAGCTGATTCAGGTGTTAGCGATATTATATGGTCAATCGTGTTCTTAACTAGAATTGATGTAAATAAACTTTTTGCATCATAACTAACCATGTAAGAATGTATGTCGTATTCTTTAATTTCATTAATAAATTGATTAGTATCAGTAAGAACAAATTCTTTACGCATAAATGACTTTAATTTTTCATCAAGCCACTTAGATAAGTTATAAACGTGTGCATTAACCATTGATAAAATAGGTCTATAAGGCGGAGATGTTGAATCTTTATGTATTTTGCAAACACCGTATAGTCTCGGTGGTTGAGAGCCAGTGTTATGAAAGCAATTATAATACTCTTTGTCGATTTCTCCCGAATTTTTCATTTGAAGAAGTGGTTTCTTGAATTTATCTTCGAGATTGAAATATCGAAATTTTAGTTTTCTTCTTATTTAGCAAAACCTTTTTGAATTTTGTATCATCACCTAAGATTTTCTTCATTTATGCAATGTATCTGTGTTTATTATGGACGACAATCACATTGGCTTTATCAAATTTTGATATGTAAATACTTTTATCTTTGTCTAGATCTTTAATTAAATTTTTTAGTTTTATTAATTCAGGTGGAACACGAAATTTTTTGTTTATGTAATTATTAAATATTGATTTCACTTTGAATTTCAGTTCGTCATATTCAATTTCACTAGCTTTTTCTGATTTCAATAATTGTGAAAGCATAAACTGTTTCAATTTTGGCTAAATTTTTATCAATCTTTTTGGCCATGACATTTTCATTCCTAAAGATAAAGCCGTTTCTTCTTTAGTGAGAATTCGATCAGATAAATTAATTACCGTATTATTTAATGTAAATGTATTATCTTTTCGCATTACATTCTTTAATGCGGTAATTTTCTTTTTTGGCGTAATTTGGTTTTTTCTATCATCTGACTTTAATATTTTAATGAAACACAAATGCACCAATATCGCAGAATCAGTATATATTAAGGAAGAGAAACTCTCCACTTATTTTAGTTTAATTAATGATTTGTAAATTTATAATTGTACCATCAAATAATTTTTGTTTTTCGACTGACGATGGTACAGTAAGTACCGAAAGTACTCTCAATTAAAATTTTCGTTATTTTTTCATAATATATATATATATATAGTAAATACATTTTTAGCAATAAATTACTCTACCTTTTAATTCTAGGTCCCGTTTTGTCGTATATGATGCCTTGTACATGGGACTGAATATTTTCTCCCTAGTATCCAATCTAGCACTAAGCCTAGCTGAGCCTAGCGGTAAGGCGCATTGACGAGCAACATGCCAGCCATGTAGTATATTAACTTAGAAGAGGGAGTCACTATTACCGCGCACTCGACTGGCATAAATGATCAATATTAATACGAAAATGTGATTCGTATTTAGCTAGGTTTTCTCATGGATTGTTTTAATGGAACTAGGGTACTGTGAATTTGAATTTCAAATTCAAAATCGAATTTGAAGGACTCAAATATAAATGCAAATTGAGAGTGAAAATTATAGTCATGCCAGTTAGTTTGTTAAAAAAATTATCTAGGGTTTAAAAGACTAGAAGTTTTATTTTATTATTTGAAAATTGCTTATTTATTAATTTATTACTAACAGTCATTTATTGAAATAATAATAATAATTATTATTATAATTAAATAATTTGATGGCAAATATGATGTTCAGAATGGATGTTTGAAGTACTTTTGAAAGAACAAGACAACCAACCGAGTTGGTTTCTCTGACGAGCAGTTTATGCCCACAATTTCAAACATTCGTAATTTTATTACTTTAGTTAAATTCACAACTAATTAAACTGGAAACTTGGATAAATTGTCATTCTTTCTGGATAATCTCAAATCATCTTGCACATGTTACGAAATGATTTGAGTTATTATGGATGTGTTTTGGAGTTGTTCAAAATTGTGTTTCAGATTAGACAGTTAATTTTGCCGACTTTCAAAAAAATATTAGTTTGTTGTTCACTATAAATTAGATCTTTAGCAAACGATTTTTCAAAAATAGAACCGAATTTGAGCTGAATTGTTACTGTGAAGAATAATCTTTTAAGAATATTATCAGAAGTTATAGTTATAAAACTGAAACACGTTTTCAATTCAATTCAAAATGAACCGCATCTAATAAAGTCATTGATTATTATTATTATTATTATTATTATTATGATTTGCTAGACAGATTTTTAAACCATATTGCACATGCATCAAGACATCAAACTTGATAACAATTAAACAAATGTCTGATCGTTATCTGCTTCGTCGTACTTTGTCACACATAGAATGTTTGATTATACATGCTATTCAATTATCAGGTTTTTTGGTAGTAATAGTCCAATGGAAATGCAGTTTCTAATTAAGATATTAACTTTCTCAACTCACGTAGCATAAATCAGCAGCTTCTAAGAATAATTGAATTTGCAGAACATTGTTTGATCTGATTTTACTGTCAAACGAATACTTTTACGTTTTTATTTGTTTTCCATCCCAATTAACAAATAGTATCGAGATCTGCATATATATTCATTACAGGAAGTACATATTTAATGAGATATTGAAAAATTAACTAAAATGCAACAATATAAATTTGGAAATGATTTTTCGTAAACGATTATTGCTCTATATTTGATCAATATGATTTCTTTTTAGAGATAGTAAAGCCGAAGGCGAATGAAGTTCAACCCTCTGATAAGAATATTTACATTCAATGAATCACCATTTTGATAGGATAGCTTATTGTAGATATATAAAATTAAAAATAATAAAATATTTTTATCCCAAAATATTATACCATAAGCTTTGGACTGTACAACAAATTCAGCGGTTTTAGAATATTACTAACTTCAATCATTTCTAAACCAAATATTACTACTTTCAAAAATTTTTGAAAGCTATCCGTAAAGTAACGTGCACACTTACAACTTTGCGCGCAACCTATCTTGATTTAATGAGGCGCACAAGAAAAGTTGTAAGTGTGTACGCGATTCCAACTTTGTTGTGAACTTTTAATTCAATAATCTATTTCTGAGAAGTACACAATTTACGTTTTGTAACAAACCACTTTTCTTTAATAAAAATATAACTACAAATGAAGAAAATTATTGTAATTAATTACAGATGATATAATTATTATGTTATAATAATTTTAAAATTAGTGTTAATAATTTTTTAGAATATTTTTTACTTTTGCATCCCATAATCTTCCTGTGTTTCAATAATTGCAATATTCACACAACGTACCCTTTGACGCATAGTTTAAATTACTCATTGTTTACTTTTCGAATATAGTAAATATGTGGACGCATAATAAAGAGGTTAAATTAATTCAATTAATAGAAGGCAAACCCTGTCTATGGAACATAGTGTCCTGAGTATAAGCACTCGAAGAATTGCCCCATAAGCCTATCAGTTGGTGAAATAACCTCTCTAAGGCAGGTTTGTTGCTTTTACAAGTAACTTCCTAAACAATTCAAAGGGAAATCGAAATGATCAGTAGTCATTCTATAAAAATTCGCAAAACATGCTTCATCTGATAAACGAAGTTCTCTTGTCAATGACCTTGTTACACCCTACATGTATCTTTTTAAAATCTATTCTTTTGTCCATAATTTAGATTTCTTACGATTTTGTCGTTTCTTATTGATATAACTGCTATAGCTCGATTCATTGTGACAGAAACTATTTACCCGCGCATTATTATTTACATAACTGATTTAAATTGCACAAGGTGCTTTCAAAACTCTTCATTGAATGGGTTGTAGTGTAATTTACTGGTAGATTTAATTAATAAAAATGGCAATACATATAATTCAACTAAAAAGTTGTGCGCAAATATTTTTGCTGTGAACTTTATAATTACCCAAAAAGTTGTGCGCAAAGTAGGAAGTGTGTACGCAAAAATATTTTTGCTGTGAACTTTATAATTACCCGAAAAGTTGCGCGCAAAGTAGGAAGTGTGTACGCAAAATATTTTTGCTGTGAACTTTATAATTACCTAAAAAGTTGTGCGCAAAGTTGTAGGTGTGCACGCTACTTAAAAATCAAACTCCACCAATAATGGAACATTATTAATAATATATCGGAATCACCTTTAGCATGTCGTTCCAGCTTTAAGCGGATGTTACACCATGGGCTTTAACCCTAGAACAAAACAATTAAGTTAAATTCATTACTGTTTTAGAATGACTGATACTGTGTTCTAAAACCTAGTAAAAACAGTAAGTAATTCGAAGTGTACAAATTGTAATCTCTAAATTATAAATGCATTTTTCTTAATGTTTAATTTATTTTACCCAATTCCAAATTACCATTTTGGTGTTAGCCTCATTGCTTGCATATTATTTTCGAGTGAAATTAGTTGAATTATGTTAAATTACTATTTCAAACTATTTATTTCCATCTTGAATATCCGATATACAACAAAATGAAGCTAATTATCTACGCTCAATTGTTACAATTTGGAATATTAAAAAATAAATACGATTATTGCAATAATTTATCACTTTTTTGAACTTTGAAAGTTTACTTCTTTTCAATTTATAACCAAAGATAATAGTGATTTCTATTGTTTACTACTCTATTTGACATTCAGTAGAGTAGTTTCAATTAATTTCCCCAATCTCTTAAATATAATTGATGCAACATTCAGTTATTTAGTATTCCATTAAATATGTATATTTATGTTAAATGCATTGTGAATAGTATGTCCATAATTTAGTAGAACCGTAGATGTTTTTGTTTCATTCATGTTGTCAAATGATGTCTTTTGTGTACATATTTCTTATCTACTCCGGCACAAGATAATTACGCCTGGGGCATGTTCATTGTGGATCACACCAGAGTATTTAACTTAGTTCAGCGGGACAAAGCCCATCGTTTAATATTCGCTTTAAAAGCTCCTCCACATATGTTTTTATTTCGGGATAAATTGAGGGAAGCTTTCCCTGCACAATATTTTTTCAGCTGATGATTAAATCGCCAGTCCAGTTAATCCAGGTTGGATGAATGCGTTAATTTCTTCACCAATGACAGCCTTTTTCTGGTATATAGGAGTTTATTGTCTGTGATTAATGGCAGTGGTCTCGATTTCAAATTTTGCCATTAAAATGGTGTTCACGAGGGCAAAATAATAATCGCACTCTGTCGATGCTCACGTATACACTCTAAGTCGTTGGTTGTCAAAATCTTTCTGCATGTCCAAACGAAGAAATGACCCCGTTCTGAATTTGCTACACCATTTGCAAATTGTGCTGTAATTTGCTGTTGCTTCTGCCACATTTGCAGTTATTTGGCCTGAATGGACGTCGCACTATTTGCACATTTCCATTCCGTGAATGTGTACATGTAGAATTTGTGATTTCCTTCGATTTCCCATTAAGGAAAACAATGCGCAGCAGACGAAATACTACATCGATTAACAGGGAGAGCTGCATGACTATTGACGAGAGAGAGAGAAAGAAAATGATTAGCTGCCTTTAAATATGTTGTGCGTCTATGTTGATGTACGAAAAATGACGTTCGTTTACAACCAAAAGAAAAATAGCTATTACACTACTCTCAAGTTGTTTTGAAACCAGTAATATTTATTGACCAACATATATAGATCATAAATTTTTCAAATAAACAAGTTTCAGTTCATCACGGTGAGTATCTAAAGTGATTTAATTTGGCAACTTTGTTCTTATCATAAAGTAAACTTTCTTATATAATATTCTAAGTAATTTGTTATTTATGTTAATTGTAATAATTTTGCCATAGTTTTAGTATATAATGATTGAAGATCAAAACATACCTTCAGACGATTTTTTATTGTAAGTTTATTTGAAGTAATTCCCAAATAATCTTTTTTTAGAGCTCCAGCTTGTAGAAATTCAAATTCTCTACGCAATTCAAATGGTATGCATTTCAACATATTATATTTTGCAATGCTAATATGTATATTTCAGTTAAATTACTCCAGTTTCTATAATTCATTTCCAATTTTCGTGTTTTAGTGTGATTTCATATCAATTTTCTCAATGCTCAATTTCTGAATAAAAAATTATTGTATTGATTTTAAAAAAAAATCTATTAGAGATCTATTAAGGCATAATACACATTTGTACAAAGTGTTACTTTTTAGGACAATCTCGAAGAGATCGTAAACCAGATCGTGCTTTATACGTCCCACCGAAAAAAAAAGTTGTTGGCGATACAGGAAAACCAAATCTAAATGATACTAATTCTGAACTGGTTTGTTCATTGTCCCCTAATGAAAAGTCACCAGAAAATATTGTACCTGTAGTTGAGAAACAACCCGATGACAATACTTCGCCCAATAAGTAGGATTCAGTGTTATTCTTTCCGCTAATCGTTTTGCTTAGTGTACAGCCTGAACAACGCCGTAGACGTGTTAAGAGTCGTTTGCATAAGGTTAACATGGGGCCTTATAGGTCTGATGAGCATGTCTTGAACAAAAAATTGTTTGATCCGAACGCCAATGAAGCACCTCAGACACCTCCACCACCTCAGACGGCATCCCTAGCTAGACGTAGAGTAAAACCGAGGAAACCACCAATCACTGAAAAAATATGTGAGTTACTTTTCAATATTCTACGTTGCCCCACATGTACATATAAATAATTTGTTGATATAGATTGCTTAATAATATCAGGAACTTAATAATTATAACTCACTTGACCATTTTACATTTCTTTAAATTTGAAATAGTTTCAACGAGATAATGTTCGTTGGGGTAATTCAATTTAGTATGTCTGTGCATTTTTATATGCGTATGTCATAAAAGCGTATGTCTTTATATGTAAACGAAACCAAACCGAATTTTAGGATTTTTCTATGCCATGGTGTTATATGTTCCCACCTTTTAGCTGATAATTCAATTAATTGTCTTTCTTTGAAATAATGTTACCATTGAACCAGGCCCGTAACCAGAAAATGAGCACGGGGGCATTTTTTTAAAAGAGGGGGGGGCAAAAAATTTTCATTTACTCCCAAAAATACCAATTTAAAAAAGTCCACATTTATCCAAACTAGCAATATTTGAATTTGTTTTTCTTGTAACTAAATAAATTACCGAATAATATGTAAGTTGAAATTCGGAAACAATTCAACAAATTTATGAGCGGAGCTAAAATTACAATTGGCCACTAGAACGGTAGTTTAAAAACTCACAACGAAATTGCTTCAAAAAAGCGCCGCACTCTTTGACAGTTTACAATAGAGGCAATCGTGTATGGTTTCTGCCAAACCTTAGAAGAAATTCAAAAGCAAGCAGTAGAAGATTGCGCTGCCGTCCATGAGCCATTGATCGTCTGTGAGGAGTGTCGATACGCGACAAAGCAGAAAATCTGCACTCACAAATTGCGACACTGCGCCCAAAAGTAGCTAGAGCTGCATCAACTTTATACACATTAGGAAATGCACACTTTTGTTCGTAACGTTTATTCAGCAAAATGTTACTGGCTACTTTCAACGTCTGCTATTGGAAGATTGTCGTTAAAATACGATTTACATACTTCAAGTTCAGCTTTTCTAGGAACTGTGATACCAAGCTTTTCAAGAGGTAGCATTGCTTGGCGATCGAGGAAGATTTTGACTTTCTGCACATAGCATAAACAGCCTTGTACAAGCAGGCATTAGGCTTAAATGACGAGTCAGTTCATTGGTAATACTGTCAATTGCATGAAAAAAATCTCTTTGCACTGGCATTATCAAATAAAACGGTGTTTTGCTCTTCGCTACTTGCAGATGGCACGTTTTCCAAAACAACATAGTCAGCCAAACAAGAATTCACTAAACGACGCCGTTTACTTCCACATTTAGCAGCTGCACTTGGTACTTCACTTACGTTGGACTGGTCGGGGTTTAGCAGCAAAGATTTAACACTTTCACAGATATTATGAACTGACTATCAGTCCGGGTACCAGACACCAACTTCAAAGTGATATCTACCAAGTCCATGGCTTCTTCAAGATGGGTTTCTCTGGTTTGCAACGACTAGTCAAGCGGTTTTAGTATGGCCAAAAGTTTCTTTATACTAATGTAGCAAAAGCGAAATAATTTGAATTTAACTATATTTATCAGCCCAACAGCCATTGCATACGTGTCTGCATCAAAATTTACTGATTCAGACCCAGACACAATGTTCAATAATGCATCCACGATCTCATTAAAGTTTTCAACAACAGGTCAAGTTGTATGATAATGACCCAACCAACGTGTGTCTAACACTAAATTTTGACAGGGGGGTCTGCTCCCCTGGCCCCCGTCTAGTTGCGGGCCTGCCTTGAACCGAGTTCAAAATTGACAGCCTCTATCTAAATTCAGATTAACTATATTTATTTAGCAGCTTCTGAACAACGGAATTCCACACCGGCATCACCAGAGAGAGTTTCTACGGAACACCAATCGTCTCCTCCTGTAATAGACATTGAAAATCCAGGAACACCGTTTATTAACAAAAACTCACCGATGCTTCTGAACATTCATCAGGTAAGTTTCAATGTCAGTTGTCTCTTACTTTTTTTAGGATATTCCAAAAACACAATTTACTTTTGCTCCTGCGATCCTAAATCCACTCACTCAATATCAAATTATGCCAAACCACCTTGAGGTGTTTGAGGGATTCGATCGTAGTTTCTTGGCTACATGGCTGGCTGCTGTTAGTGGTCCCAGTGAAGCAAAATTGGCAGAGTTTATAGCTAAAGAACCAATTTCCGAGTTAGATAAAATTTCTGAGCAAAGGTAATTATATTTTTCATGTTTTTATGTGTACAGTCAATCATGACTAACGGACTGCTCATTATTGTACCTATGTGGTTCTAGTAAGCTGTATTTCCATACAGGGTGACTCCTCCAAGAGTTGGTGCTAACAGCTTTTTGATCCTATTAACCGTGCTCAACTGTAACTGATAATTATTCAAAAAATACAGTGGTAGTTTACTAAAATTTTTGATATTTTTAATGATAATAAGTTATTTGCTATTCTTAGGAATCGGATGAAACTATCTTATGAAACAATAATCTATATGGACATCGAATATGCTAATCAAAATAACGTTGAGCAAGCGTTGTGGAAGAACATATTCTATCAACTAATTGAACGCCTGAGAAAAGCTCTCGATCAGTCAACATCATCTCAGACAGTTTATGAATCTATCAAACAGCTATTGATCAATGTCATTGAAGAAGTAAGTATACGCAATGTCTTCTTTATTCTAAGGCGATAGATTTGAAATTTATTGATATATTCTAATTATATTTAATTGGATTATAAGCTTGAAATTTTAGAATATGCGCATACACATATAGAGATGTAATTCTGTTTTTAGGGCCGGGCCATTGTGTGAGAGAAACCTTATATTCAAATATATTATTTTCAATTTCACAGCATTTGCTTGTTCATGGTTTTTAACAAAGAAAATAGATTGCCATTTCTTAACAAAAATAATTTTTAATTAACGGGAAACAATTCCTGCTTTTATCTATCTTAAATGCTGGTTTTGAATATGCTCTTTGGAATTGGTGGGAAATCCTTCGCCAGTTTTGAAAACAGCCAATTCTTCTGCTGTCGTAATTCATAAATAAATAGGATTCTTGATGAAAGCTGTTTCTTTCAAATACAATTTTAATGGGTATTTTTTGCAACATCACTAATAAATTCACATCTAAAATTGATATTCGCCGCGTCTTTGTTATATTCAAGAAATACTTCATCATTCGGTTTATGTTACATTTTCGCCAATATTTGTTTTGTTTATAACAGAAATTATACTTCATTTTTTTACACTTAATAGCACTGAAGATGTGTATCCCCTCATCTCCCATCTTCCAGTTTATTGGATTATGTATTGGATGAATATATATCAGAATTATTAAGTTTGAATGTATGACATTATTTTTAGGGAATATCCTTTTATTCCAACATTCTTTTGCGCCTTCAAAAGGATCACGGATTTTCATTAGATGACTACTATCAGCCAATGGCGGTTTTAAGAATCTCCAAAACATCTAAAAAGGTTTCATATTTAATTCAAAATTGTGTTTCCTACTTTCATTTGAAGAATTACAATTAGTGTAATTATTTAGATGTTCTACCCATTGATGACTTGTATGAAAGTGTTGGTGAATTTGGGTGATTTGTACAGATATCAGGGACAAACAGTGCGGACACAAAACTTCGGCAAAGCGAGAGAGTTTGTAACCACCGTTTGGTATAAATATTGCTTTTGTTGTTTAGGTATTATCTTAAAGCTCAAAAGCTTCAGCCTAAAAATGGTAGACCTTACAATCAGCTAGCTTTGTTGGCATTATATACGGTATGTTAAAAATATTTTGTGAACCCCTGTTTTTAAACGAAATTGCAATTGTTGGTAAATGTTATTATTTTATAATTTAGAAGAGACGGTTGGATGCAGTTTATTTTTTTATGAGAAGTGTCTCGGCCTTGGATAGCTTTCAGAGCGCGCGAGAATCTCTAAATACTATTTTCGAAGACGTTCGGCGAAAGGTACGTCGTTTGACATTTTTGCTTGAAATTAGCCTCTGTTCGACTTGCAAGTGGGACAGTAGCCTTCTCTTGAACTTAGGCTAGGCTTGTGTTGTTTTTTCGTTTTTTCTTGGTCCCTATTTTTAATGTTTGGTGGTAGGCTTGGATTGAGACAGAATTACGTTCATTCTTCAACATTTTATTTAAATGACATTTATTTGGCAATTGAATTAAGAGGACATTTAAATTCTGAAATATATCTACATCACCATGAAATCAAGGAAGAAAATTTTAAGATATTACTAAGATCAAAATTTAATAAAGGTGATGAACAAATTTCTATTAAAGTTGCACAAAAAATTGCTAAATAAACAACGTTCGGTAACATCAATAATTTGAGATTTATAGTACATGCAATATATTTAGTGTAGTTAATTGTAAAATAATTATTTACCGAATTTGTCTTACTGACGATGATTCCTAGCAATCGAAACCGATCTTAATTTTAACTGTTTTAGATATTTCAAATTTTTAAAGATTTTGTAGTGCTTATTAAGGTTAAGGAGTCAAAAGATTTTGTTTACTTGATTTGCATTCACGAAAAAACAAGGGTACGCATATGTACCTACAACAATATATATATATATTGGGGGTACCAAGGCCACCTAAACATTTAGGTTGCCTTGGGGGTACAAAATTTGAATGTGCAAATGCTTGTTGGTCAGTATTACATTAAGCTTTGCTTCTGCCTGATGTCTAAATAAAAAAATATTCTTATCAATGTTTAACTTTATCGGTGCATCTAACGACGAGAGTTTGACTGTAAATGATTTTAAAATGACCGATTAATATAAGTATAATATAACTTGAGGAATACAATTTTCTTAACAACACTAAAAAAATCAGGAAGTATGTTTTTGAATTATACTATGACCATTGGCTTTTTAAAACTGACAATGGTTTACGAATTGAAAACTAAAACATCATTGATTTCCCTCTCTAAAGGGGGTGATACACGGTCAAACTTGTGTTTCAACCTTAATTACTTAATTGCTCGGCAAACAAATCCACGATACGTTTAAACGTGTATCAGCCCTTCCTTTTGTCGTACAACCTGATTTCAGCGATCTAATCGCTTTTGATTTTTCTCGTACAACGTGTATGCGGGGTAATTAAGTTTGAAAGTGTATCACCCCTTCAAGCAAGTGTGCTATTCCGCAATTTAATAATATCAATTAACCCTTTGTTTATGTAAAACAGTGCGTAAAATTCACGATGTCGCTGTTGCATGCATTATTAGAAAAGCTACTCTTGCAAAAACAAGGGCATGGGTATGCGGGAAGAGGCATAAAATTTTTATTTGTAGATTTGATGTGTATTAAAATTTCATCCATTTGTTTTGTTTACTTCTATAATTAATGTCACTAGAATTGTTTAAAATCCATTTTATAATACATTTATAAATATTTCAACTAACTAGTACTAATATACGAACGTTGTAAATTAAGGGAATAATTTTAAATATGAATAGCACAACTTTTTTGCAGATTTCAGAACAAATAAAACCAATTATATTTGTTAAGTATTGACGTTAAATCATGGTAGTGTATTAAATGTCAAGAAATGTTCGACCTCTTGTGGAAAAACTTTGATGGCAACAATTTGTTTTGGTGTAGTACTGTCATCGTCAAAATATTTCTGACCATGTAAGTTCAGAACTGACTTGTGTATTTTTGATGTATTTGCAATAGAAAATTTAGTAAAACACAGTAACCTAATACAGCAGAGCTAAACGAGGTCAAATTGTTTTTACTAGTACTTGCAATCAGATTTTTTAAGCATCTTTTTACCATGACTGTTCAGTTACGCGTGTCCGTTTGAATTAAGGGAGTTATTCTAGTAAAGATTTCAGCAAATGAATATTCATTCTGAAATAATTATATACATAGTTCTTGAAGTAATGCAAGTACGGTGTGTATATATCGCTGTATGTATCGCCAGGCTCACTTAGATTTATGCTAATTCGACCCATTTTTATCATAATTCCTTAAAATTTGTTTTTCCATGTTCAGTTTGCTAGACCAATGTTGTTTTATAAATTTTTAATATCTGTTCACTGAAATTGGAAAAATAATTTAATTTTTGAAGAGTGCAAGATACTAATGTAACATTTCAATTTTATTTTTGAACACATTGTTTATCAATTCTATAGCATTCATTGTCTAGGTTGATTTGCATGGGCTGTTGATTAAATTATCAAATCCATTTTTCTCCGTTTGTTATACATAGTAGAATATAATACACTTTTGTACCGTGTATCACCCCTCTTAAGTATAATTCTTTCGTTGCATGCCATAACTTAAACTCTCTAACTTCTAATTATATTTATAATGTGTTGCTTCATTTGGAATGACTTTTGGTACAGGAGTAAATCTGTTCATTGGAATTTCTCTGTTAAATATATTGAATTTTCATTAAGCATATTCTTGTAGGTTTCTTCTCAAATGAAAAAGCGCAATGAGGAAGTAATCAAAGAAAAACCAGTACTGCCTTCTTGTAGACGTGAGATTTGGACACTTGATGAGTCATCTGGTAAATCATTGGAAGTTTCAGATCATACCAAAAATCGCCTCGATAGGATATCGGAAGTGTCTATGTTGGAAAATTTACCTTCTAGTGAAGTATGTTTTTTATGTAAAACAATTCTACGATTCTAAGCATAAAAACGTAAATCCATATTCCTTCTGAATTTTATTATTCCTAGAAAATCATCTGTTAAAAGCAGATAGTGTAAACAATTCATTCAGATTCTCAACAAAACGAGTAGATTGCTATTATTTATTAAAGATGGTAGAGGTATATCAAAGCTCGAGCTTTAATTATTTGCGTTAACAGTTAAAATATTTCAAATTTAGGTGACTTTATTAGGGCTGTTATTTAGAATGCTTCAGTGTTTAAAGTCTTTATATATATATATACTTGTATTAGAAACAATAATTTGTTGAGCAACTTTTAAAATTGACTAGCAATATTATAACAGCTGGTGAATGGACGCAAGGAAATCTTGGATATATGCTATAAATATACGCAGAAATGACTTTTCCGAATATCTCGATATTCTATAAAATAGAACACTGAATAAATATCGAAAAATTTGGTTAGGTACGAAGAGGTAACGTGTTGCGTTTTTTCGCTATATTCTATGGGTTTATGAATGTATTGATGTAAGCAATGCTAAATGGTATGATTAACAAGCTTCTAATGGCATGCTAAAACTTTGAAATTTGCAAATACAAATTATTGTTTTAAATACAGCACAGCATTCGTTGTCATACTAAATTCAATTGGCCATGATTAGCTATGTATACTTTCTTCTTTTGTGACTGTGTGTATGAAAAATACTAATATAATGAACCAATAATACTTTTTCCAAGAAAAACTTGTTTAAATTATAGAATAACATATCACAAAATACGCAATCAGGGATGTGTGTAGGATTTTCTGGACTATCTTAGTAGTGATCAAATTAAATTATCAATAACGAGGCAATACACACTCAAAAAATTATACCATCGTAGTTTTCAATTTTTTTTAATTGCTGTAAAATATTTTGTTTTTTAACAGGAAAATCAACATTTAAAAATTGCAGGTGACTCTCCCCATGCATTTTCTATATACACCATATGCCACTGCACTGAAATATAACATTAAAATTGTAAAGATACTTTTAATGCCTTGAATTTATTTTCTTTTACCACTTAGAGAATGACCTATATTGCTATAAATGTGGATAGTTCCTAAAGCCATTGATAATGTGACAATAGCTTTATATGTAATTCATGAATTTGAAATTTATGAGATTCTATGGGAGAGACATTCAACGCAATTATGAACCAGATTATTGCAAATTTCCAAATCGTTCCCCTTATCGATTTTACATCTGATTATGATTAATCGTATGTAATGTACTAGAAAAATAGTATACCAGTGCAATTGATAGTGGTAGCCATTAAAGGAAATGAAATTGTACTGTTTTACTGTTTTATATTATTTATATTTTTATACATAAAATGTTGTAAAAATTTAAAGTTTTTATCAAATATTCTTTCATAAAATTGTTGAACATTTTGAAATTTTTATAAAGCTTTCTGTCGTTTCTTTTTTCATATATATATATATATACATATATATATATATATATATATATATATATACATATATATATATATATATATATAATATATATATATATATTAGGTTTAATGACATTTGTTTTGATGTTTTGGTTTTCCAGGTTTAAGAAAGTTGAAAAATCAGGTAGGACTAAGTGCAACAATTTGCACGTAATTTTATTATATTACCGTTCCGCAGAGAATAGGTGCAATTGACGGCTCATAAGGGGAACTAAGAGGCTACAGCATCTTTTGCAGTATCTCAATCCCCTGCAAGAATTATCAATAACACCATTTTTGCTGAAACCATTGATTTTCATCGCTGTATAAATTGTTTACAACTATATGATGCTATCAGACTTTTGCTAAAAATATCTATATTGAAATTGATGCAAAAAATGTTGAGCTCACTCTTTTTACACCTCCACCACACCCACATAATCCTTAGAAAAGAAATCATAGTTACGTCAATGATTTCACCATATAAGAAATCTACTTCAATAATGTTGTTGTTTTGAATTAAAGATTTCGAAATTATAATTTTTGCGTTATTCTTTATATCATTCATTTGAATGTCAATCTAAACGACTGGGGGATGCTAACTATCGAAACAGGTTTTGAATAACTTAAAAAAAGTTTTTAAATATGTACATGTATCTGCTGTTTTATTCCATTGTTCAAAACATTAAATCACTAGTATTTTGCAAATTGTGCTTATTCTAGATTTTCAACCATAATATTAATTTATTCAGCATTTCCGACCACAATTTTCTAAAATATTAATTTTTTAAAAATCCGGTGTTATCCGGGAAATCATCTGAAAAACTTGCAAACGCCTTTTAAGCTTTTTATACACAAAACTGACAACAGAAAGTAAACCTTGTTATGATTTTCAACATGTACATGTTTTATTTGATTTATTAGCCAGCTGTTTAGCTTTATTTCGAATCTGTGAGTTTGTATTTTAATTTGATTGTTTGTTCTATTAAACAGTACCGGATAACTTGATCCATGACAGTGGTCCACGAATGATGTTATCTTTTTCTGTTTGTAACATAAAATCTGTAGGATTGTTACTGTATGGATGTATCCTGTGCTGTTCTTCGTTTTACATAATATATGTTATTCATTATTATGTTAAATTGAATTTAGCTTAACAAACAGTTTGTCCTCTCTTTCCTTCACGTACATGGGAAGCTTTTTACGAACATCGGGTAAGTCTTCCATCTTTTAACAAGAAACATGATTAAGCTAACGACACCTCAAAACCAAGCAGGGTACATTGACGGGGGTGTAGTTAATGTAGGCTTTGAACTTGAAAAGGTTGAAATCAAACTCACAAAATACTAAGTGAGCCATAGCAAAATTTTACTGTCATAGCTAGTGCAGAGAAGGATTACAGTTGTGCTAATTTCGTTAAGTTAAAATTCGACAGACAATTTTGTCATAAATGCATAAAGTTTGGAACCAGAAAAATTGAGATTTTGTAGTTGCTTAATTCGTACTAAGAAATCTTCCTGGTTCTTAATATTAATGTACATCGATTACATTTAGGGCAAACAAAATGCTATGTGGTCACTGTTTGTTTTGTTAAGGAGTATTGGGTAAAACATCCTTTAAGCACATTTAAAGACATTCAACATCATTGATTGCATGTTTTACTGTGCTGCAATAAGTTATATTTTGTTTTAGCGCAACACTTGGTTGCAGTTGTTTTATATTTGGAAATTAATATCATGTTTCATTGCTAAGATTCTCTAGAATCCAAGATTTAATTTTTGATCTTTAATGGATAAGAGATTATTTAAAATTACTCATTTATGTCCGGGGAGAATAGAGTACAATTTCTTTTCAAGTCTAGTACATTAGCCTCAACAAAAGCTGCATATTATATGAAACATTTGCAGAAATGTAATGCAACATTTGTTGTTGTAGAAAACTTCTTTAGGTTTCTGATAACATTTTGTCCAAACTCTGAAATTTAATTGATATAGAATGTAACGCTTTTTCAAACAATTAAAATTAGGTATTGGAGCGTAAGCCAAATGATATAAAAACAATGTTGAATAGGAACCCCCTGTTTACTGAAAGATTATAAACAAAAATAATTCACTTTAGTAGATATTTTCTACCCCAACTTCTATGATCTTGTGTCTTTCCTAATTCATTGAAAAATTGTGTTCTTAGCCGATTAAATTTTGCATTGATCTCTGCGACTAGATATAAACATTATAACATTATCAATGTAAATATACAGAATATATCATTTTAAAGCAAAATAAGACACTTAAAGATGTTTTAGGTTTAAATAAGCGGTGCCAAATGCAAAAAACTTATAGTATTCTTAGTTAATAATTTCTTGTCATTTACTAGGGATTAGGTTAAAATTTGGAAATTTCCTCTTTTGCTAGACTTCTTAAATGCGTATTTTTTTAACTTTCGAAGCTCGAATTCCACGAACAGGGCCTTTCTTCCACAAGCTCCATTAATTGGTTTACGCTATCAAGCGACCACATGCTTTTATTGAGTGAATAAATCGACATCCAAAGACGGAATAATGCGCAAAATGATCGTGCACTCTAGCGGTTAATAAAGAAATCCATGCTTTCCCCCGGATGTAATAAATACAGAATAAGCTTCTTATTAAATTATACCGTCGTTCATGCTATCACTCAGAATTTGTTTCGAAAAGTTCACAACAAAGTTTTTTCGCGTTCACATCTGAAACTTTGTTGTCAACCTCATTCAATTCGAAAAAGTTGTGAACAAAGTTGTATGTCTGAACGCTACTTTATAAACAAGCGCAAATGTAAAGGATTATGTAAACATTTAACACAATTAGCAGATTGCAATCTTTATAGAAAATTCAAAATAGCTACGAAATCAACTAGCTTCTGAAACAGTTTTCTCTCCAATGGAATTGGGTTTAAAAACACGCTAAAGCAATTTCGACAAGTTGTTTGTTTTGCGCCCAACTTTTCGTGATTTAATGAGGCGCACAATAAAAGTTGTAAGTGTGTACGCGATTCCAACTATGTTGTGAACTTTTATTTCAACAATCTATTTCTGAGGAGTGCAAAATTTACATTTTGTCACAAAATACTTTTCTTTAATAAAAATATAACTACAAGTAAAGAAAATTATTGTAATTAATTAACAAATGATATAATTGTTATATATATAAAAATGGCAATACATATAATTCAACTAAAAAGTTGCGCGCAAAGTTGGAAGTGTGTACGCAAAATATTTTTGCTGTGAACATTATAATTACCCAAAAAGTTGTGCACAAAGTTGTAGGTATGCACGTTACTTAAGATGAAAGTGCAAAGTTATTTAAAATCAAAATTCCCATTTTCTTTCAAAATTACAATAAGTTGACTATTCGAGGGTGCCAAACGCTTAGTCTTTTGACTATAGTCAAAAAAGTTCTTTTACTATAGTCAAAAGACTAATCGTGTGACACCCCCTTTACACTTGAAATTTACACTATGAAATTTTACGTATTTGCTACACAAATGCACTTTTTCAGATCGTTGAGTTACATTTTGATTGCCTTAGTTATAATACAGCTTGTTTAAAATTTTTGCAATTTTTTCAAAGGAAATTTGGGTCGAACCGGAATTACTTGTTCCGATACCACCTCTTATCCAATAAAGAAATACGTGTGTAAAATAATACATTTAAATTGCTAAGTTGCATATTTAACTAAAAATTCATTGTGTCCACATGACCTTAATTTTCGATCACTCATACCAGTAAAAGATAATGGATGCATCCCTGCTCCCTTTATATGTCCGTTTAACCATGCAATTTATATAATCGCGTATTTACACATTAACAGTGGTAATTTGATTTATATTAATGATCAAGGACATTTTTGTGATTTCAGGTTTGAACAACATAACTGCAAACAATCGTATAAAAGCTGTAAAAGCTCTTACGTACATTAACTCTAATGTATTTGTTAACAAATTCATCGTTTAGAATGGAATCGTTTGAAGAAGCGGTTGGAATGGTGCTCTGTCAGTTTCAATTACTGCTTAATCAGAATCCACTTCCAACTTCTCATAACCGTCTTCTCCAACTTGTTATTATAAATATATTTGCAGTCCACAATTGTAACATAAAATCAGGTATAATTTTTTGTTTTTAATTTACCTATTGTTATGGGAGGCATATTTTTATTTAAATATACAATTGTGTAGGTTTATACAAATGAACTATTTTTTATCGTTTGGATGTAGCTTTATGCTGTAGATAAAGTAAATGAAGCAATTCTTCTCTTTTTCAAGGCTATTTGTGGGACAGTTGACTTCTAATTGGCCATCCTTCTTGTAGTAATTACATCTGTGGTGTAGTCCCCAATTTAGATCACAAGGCCAACCATGGAAATTTGATGTCTTAATCCGATGTTACATAATTACCTGAATTTGTAATGAAGCTATTACACTAATTAACCAATTTCTACATGAAGCACAATTTACTAGTTGTTAGTGCATAAATGGAATTTGCTGAGTAATTTTTTTACAAAAGTCCTTCTGTTAATGGAATTCGAAAAGAATTACAATCCCTATAATTGCGAGCGATGCATGTTATACGACGACCGTTTAATTATCACTTGTTTCACTCGAGCCAGAGCCGGATTAACATCATGGGGGGCCCTGAGGCAATCCAGTTGTGGGGGCCCAGACAACTTAATATTATAAGGTTGAAAATATGTCGGATACTTTTGATTGATCATTACATACTAAAGTTTCAAAAACTCTCCAATCTCAGCTAAATTTTCAGAAAAATTTGTAACGTTGATTGGAATAAGTTTAATTCGACTGAAGATTGTTATTAATTGAATTCTAAATATTTACATGTATTTATAGATTGTCAACTTTTCATCTAGTTCTACAATATAATAAATATAATAATTTGAACAAAAGGATAGAATGGATTTAAAATGTACTAAGACTCTCTACTGATGTATGTATGTATGTAT
>CABFPE010000208.1:108781-121124 GCA_900660155.1 Hofstenia miamia | reverse complement strand
AAATGCTGTCTGCTCTCCAAGTCATGGAGCAACATGTCGCCCACACAGAATCAGACTCTGCTCAGCACCATCATGACGTCCTCTTTTCCTTGTGCGTGCCTCAGCAAGTGGAGATACATGTCTCTCATGCCTAGATGAGGTGTCTCAACTAGGTCTGCTATCTTCCATCCTTCTTCTCACTAGGTGGTGGGATGGTGGAGCTGGCGACTCTCATTTTTGATTTAGCTTGTTCATTCCTAAATGGAGTTATAAGATTTAAATCCCAAGTGTTAGTAGTTCTCGCCCTTCTCTGGGGGAGCATAGGTGTTTCTAAGGTATCAGAATTAATATTATCACAACTGTACTCAGTGTCAGAAAATTCATCCTCTGAAAAATTAGTTAAATTATCATATTTTTCATATACATCAACACCATTGTCTACTAATGTGAATTCATTATTATTGTCTATTATCACACGCTCTATAACCTTTATAGCTTGTTTGAGCTTTAAAAATGTACCATTTTACTGTTGTTTAAAGTATAGGTGTTATGATCAAGCACTTTTTCTATCGTAAAGGGGCCTTGCCAATCGTTTGCAAGTTTACATACTTGATTACTATCCATTGTAATGCGGGGCAGATAAGCAAAGACTCTGTTGCCGCATTTATGTGGCTCACCATGCATCTTATTATTAAAGGTTCTCTTTTGTCTTAAACTAGACTGATTCGTATTATGACAGATAGTCAAGTGAATTTGTTGCATATCATTAATTAGTCTATTCACATAGCTTTCCACACTGTTGTCAGTGTAATTGGGAACATCATTGCCAAGGACGTAGTGGCCTTGCAACTGAACATGGCTTTGAAGGGGCTCACTCCAGTGGTTGTATGAACTGATGTGTTATAAAAATACTCAACGCATTCTGTAATTCGCCTTGATTGCTTTCCTGCAGCTCGGGATAATGCTACCTGAATCAATTTTATAAGGGTTCGGTTTAACCATTCCACCAATCCATTCACTTGATGATGGTAAGCAGTGATCAGTTTGTGGACCACTTCTAGTTCTTTCAGTAGAGTGCATAAAAGATTACTTTCAAACTGAGGACCTCTATCAGAAACTAATTTTCACATGGGTCCATATTTTAAGATCCATTCCTTAATTATTTTGTCGGCAACTTTTCCTGCAGTTGTGCTACTTAAAGGAATTATGCAGGCAAATTTGGTAAAGTGGTCTACCTCATGAGTAGATACTGAAAACCCTTGTTGTCTTTTGATAATTGTTTGAGATCAACATGCACTAACTTGTTAGGGCTTTCTGCAGATCGTGATTCCAACTCAGCTCTTTAGCTCTTTGTTGAGGAAAGTGATTGATGTTGTTGAGTAAGCACTTTTCGCATTTATCAATGACATCTGTTATGGTAGCTTGTATTCCAGTGGTGACATATCTGGAGTTAAAGGTTTTCTCAGTCTGAAGGATGCCCAGGTGACCTCTCTCATGGACTCTACGTATGAGATCCCTTTTAAAATACTCAGGAATAGCAAGTCGATTGTTGTGTTTGCTCTTAGCATACAATAAACCATTATCGTTTAAGTGCCAGTTGTAACGATTGAAATACTGATTTACTTCCAGAGACGTGGGGAAGTACGGATCCTTCATCCTTTTCATTATTTGGTCCAATATCCAGTCACAGTGTTGATAGTGAACTATTTCCTCTTCAGAAAGTTTCTCTTTCATAAAGATGGCAAGGATGGGTTTTCCATTTCTATCTGCATTGATCTCAGGAATCAGTTGATACTCAGTGTGGGGGATGAATGAAAAAGGAACCTTCTCCCCATTTGGTTTCTTGAGATCTTGCTCGTAACTTGGCAATGCAGTCCAATAGTCGGTGTTCAGGTGGAGTCTGCCTGGGCAATGTTTGATTGTGAATGAAAAATCATTTAAGTACTCTATCCAGTGGGCAACTATGTTTGATTTGTCGCCACTAAATTTTTTCAGCCAGGCAAGAGCGCTGTTGTTGGTTCTCATGGTGAACTTACAGCCAAGTATGAAGTAGCGAAATTTCTTCAGTGATTTGACTAAAGCAAGCATCTCGCACTTAGTCGCGCCATAGTTTCTCTCTGAAGCCCTAAGTTTTCGACTAAAATACTGAACAGGACTCTCGACTCCGTTGATGTCTTGGCTCAATATCCCACTAATAGCAACAGTACTTGCGTCACAATCAACTATAAAATCCTTAGAGTAGTCAGGAGTATTCAAGGATGGTATCTTTTTGAGCTCATTCTTGATGCCTTCAAGAGCCTCTTGCTCCTGCCACGTCCACTTGAAATCTACAGACTTTTTTTAATAAATTCACGATAGTTATCATTTTCTTGGCAAGATCCGGGATAAACATTCCATAGTAATTAAGGAAACCCATCAATCACTGCACGTCTTGGCGGCTTTGTGGCATTTCAATCTTTTCCAAGAAATCTTTAGCATTGTTCTTTATAGAGATCTTGCCTGGTTCGACAACTCGGCCAAGAAAAATTACCTTTGTCTGGGCTAATGAGCATTTCGTTCCATTGAATTTCAGTCCTGCCTTCTGCAGTAGATCTAATGTATGACCGAGTTTAGTTAGATGTTCCTCAAAAGTATTGCTAGCAACCAAGATATCGTCTATGTAAGCTAATATGCCTGGTTTGAGAAGGTTAGCACCATCTTTGAGCACCTGGGTTACATAGCACTGGAAGGTAGTGGGCGCATTACATAGACCAAAGGCCATATACTTCAACTCATACAGACCATAAGGGGTAATGAAGGCTGTCTTAGGGATGTCAGAAGGGCGCATCAGTACCTGCCCTGCCAGTACGCTTTGCACAAATCAAGGCATGAAAAAAATTTATATTTGCTGGCGTCATATAAAAGGTCTTCAATCCTTGGTAATGGGTACGCATCCTTAATGGTTATGTCATTAAGCTTTCTGAAGTCAATACACAGCCAATATTTCTCGCCTTGTTGAATGAACACGGTAGGAGCAGCATAGGGGCTATTGCTTCCCTGGATGATGCCACTTTCAATTAAATCACTGAGGATCTTTTCATACTCTGGTTTTAAATTTTCAGGAACACGGCGCACTGGTAGTCTTATTGGTCTATCATTCTTCAATTCAATAGAGTGTTCCTTGCCTACCACCTGACCAATGCTAATTGTCCCGTAATTAAACACGCTGTGTTTACTATGAAGTAAAGAGAGTAACAATTTTCTTTCCTTCTGGCTAAGATGAGGATGGGAGTTGTTGGTAACTGCCGGTACCTTAATCAGACTTACTGGCTCTCCCAGATCATGAACTGCAGTGCATATTGATAAGCACGTGACAGGAATGTGTTCAACTTTGACTGGCACTCCTACTAGCTGCAATTGGGAAACTCCAATCTTCACTGGAAAATTGGCTCTGTTTAAAACAGTAACATGCGTTTTTCAGTTTGTCACTTTACACAAGTCAGGCGAAAAAGAAATTCTACACACATACTTGCCTCTCTGTCCCGAAATCATTACATCTCCATTAATGCCATCTTTGGATGATATGGCGACCCTAGTCCAATGCTTTGGTTCAATTGATATGGGTTCTTCCAAATTAAAGATGACTTCTCTCTCAGGAATAGTAGCCAGTTGAGTCGCTCCCTGGTCTTTAATAGCGATTTCATTACGTCCCCATTAATCCTCAGAGGATACAGCGACTTGAGTCCAATGCTTGGGTTCAATTGATATGGGTTCTTCCAAATTAAAGATGACTTCTCTCTCAGGAATAGTAGCCAATTGAGTAGCTTCCTGGTCTTTAATAGCAATTGTGTTATTTTTGAAATCGATCACACAAGAGTTTCTCTCCAGGAAATCATTTCCCAGAATGAGGTCATATGGGAGGCGATGATTTGACATGTTGATTACCAAAAGGTCCACTTCATCACTGATTATAGAAGCCGCAGCTCCAGTATCCACAGTGGCATTAAAGATATTGCCATTCATCTTGACGGGTATTCATATTCTTCCAGATCAACTGGGTGATTACTAATATGTTTTGTGTGCGTTTTATGGGAGGTGGCGCTCCAAATAATTTAAATCCTGAGATGTAGTTGGGTGGTCAGATTCCAAGTCAACAAGGTTGTCAACACACAATAACTCAGTAGTTGGCTGCTCTTCAATAATGAATCCTTCTCCGTCTGCAATAAGCTGCACTTTAGCCTTGCACTGGGATTTAAGATGTCCTTTTTCCCCACAAGTGAAGCATCTTACCGAGGATAAATCAAATACTTTCTTGGTTACTGCAGGCCTCCTTGGTTCGAAGTTCTTTGTACTGGACACACCTGACAAGCTAGTTATATAATTGTTGATTCTTTGAGAATTCTGGAGCATGTAAACTACACTGATGGCCTTCCTGCATGATCTCGTGGAGGCTATCCTTGGGGTTGCA
The DNA here is from genome assembly GCA_900660155.1 of Hofstenia miamia. Classification (NCBI taxonomy): domain Eukaryota; kingdom Metazoa; phylum Xenacoelomorpha; order Acoela; family Hofsteniidae; genus Hofstenia; species Hofstenia miamia. The sequence goes on along the minus strand of CABFPE010000208.1, from coordinate 116,698 downwards.
TCGAACTGCCAAACGATTTCTGATCAATGAAGGAAAACCTCAGCAGATGTAAGAAAATAGATCATGTCACGAATACTCTCTGGAGAGGCTACTCAAGCAAAACAAGCGCTCAACCTGTGTTATATAATTCCGAATGTTGTCACCAAATTTGAAGGACATGTCACATAATAACGTCTTATACTGATGTTTAATATGCGGCGCTTGGTAATGATCCTCAAAGAAGCCAACCAACAGCTGGTAGTCAGTTTTGATGTTATGATCAAGCATCATGTATTGATTGTATGCCAATCCGCTAAGATATAAGGGGAACTGCAAGACCGCTGACTCTTGTGAATTTTTATGTTGTTTCATTGTTAGCTTGAACAAGAAAAACCATTCGTCAAAAGACTGTGACACAGCGTCAATTTGCCTGGTGAATTTGGGAAGAACGGAATGTTTGCTATATAGTTGTAGCTGTCCATTGGACTCAAGAGGAAGAATAGAATCTCAGTATCTCGGCTGATCTTTCATGCCGGCTTTTCCAGGAAGTGGACTAGTATCACTCACATGTTCCTTAAATGCGGGAACTACCACAGTGCTTACTGGATCAGGCAATGACTGTACATACCCTGTTTGAGGGGTGGCTCTGGTGGTTAACATAGATACTTGTGTGAGAGCAGACTGGGCGAATGTAGGTTGACTATGGGAAGGACTGGTGGAACAAGGTACAGAAGAGGACCCTCCAAACAAAGGAGCAGCTGGAGGGGGTTGGCTTGTGCCCACTAACTGAACCACTCGACCAATGATCCTCTCAGCTTATTCATCCAATGCTTCATTAAGTGCAGCATGGGTAACATATTCATCATTTCTCTGAGACAATGCCTCCTCTTGGCAATGCGAGTTGTTGACAGCACCCTTCAACTCATGTATTTGCAATTCCAGAGCAATAGTTGACTCCAACATCTGTCATTCCATCCATTGGTAAGCTACATGTTGGGTGTTGATTTCGGCCTGAAGAGACTCCACTTGAAATTCACTTTCCATCCTCAGAGCTACCTGTTGTGACAACGCTTCCTTCAAGTGATTGATTTCTGTGAGGTGCACATCAAGCTGGGGTGTCGACTGATCATTACCACCAGCATAACTGCAAGGATGAAGAGGAATTGGAGGAGCATTTTAGGTGTTCAAAACACAATGCAAATTTTGATGAAATGCTGGACTCATTGCACTTGCCTCACTATATGGGATGGTCCCAGCATTCTGATCCATCCTTTGTGTGATCAGAGTGGGAGAAGCAGGTTGAGAAAAAGTCAATAACGATCCAACAGTACAAGGGGTAACGTCCAGGTTACTAATGCTTGCACAGGGAATGCTCCTAATTGGAGAAGTCCCAAAAGTAGGAGAATAAGTAACGACTAGAATCCATTATAATGTTAGAGAGCAAAACAATAACTTCTAGAACTGACAGTGGGGAGCACTTCCACACACACAAAAGAAAAGCAAAACTCAAAGAGGTAACAGTGATTAACAGACTGAAATGGGGAAATGAACATGGCAGTATCTGGTAATAAATCCAACATATAAAAGCACTAATAAAAGTAAAACAAACAAGAAATTTAACAATTGACATCAGCCAAATAAGACGCACTAAAGGCTTTGTTGCCATCCTTCAAGGGTGAGGAAGTTAATGAATACATCAATAGGTAACTTTCTCTGAAGTCTCACAGTGATCAGGGGAAACAACTATCCCAGCTGATACGCACCAAAATGAAAAACCAACTAACAACCAAACCATTGAAAGAAAACAACAAGATTAAATAGTTATCACGTCAGCATCCTGTCACAGTTGCCATGTAGAATCATGGGCTGGTAGGGAAACTTAACTAGAAACTTAATTGACTCTGCAGAAGGTTTAAATAGCATTTACAGTACAGCCATGATTCTGGGAAACAGAATAACATAGAACTTATAACTTATAGATGTAACATTGGTAATTCATCCAAGTAACAAAACTACTTTAGGTAAGATCCAAGATGACCAATTCCTATGGCTTCCAGCCAAAGCAGAGCATCCAAAAGTAAAGTGCTTAACCTATTGACTGGTGCTGCCCTATTTGTCTCACTTTTTAATTTCTATCTCACTTCAGAAAATACAGACTCTCATTTTCATTGTTATCTCTCAGCTCACTATTAAATAATCTGTAAATGCCAGATATTTGTGCTAGCCAACAGGATGGTATATTCACAGTGTTAGTTTGTATAAGTGCATGTACATGTTGAATTATGAATGAAAGGTTTATTATTTCCATACATCTAACCATATATGTAACTTAATGGGTCACAATTCAGACTGGATAATCAAAAGACCTCCAGAAGCTACTTGTTGCCCCATGCTAGTGAAAGCACTCCCAAATTTTCGCTGATCTTAAGCAATAGTTTTCATAAAGATATAATATAAAGAAAAATACAATGGTAAAGATGGCAGTTGAGAATAGATAAAATCTATTAAGCATTCTCTACAGGTCTCTCAGGTTTTATACAAGAATTGAGTTATTACCTGCCTTTGTTTACAAAATCAGTTGTCTACATAGTTCTTCCCTCGTAAATTCAATTTGAGCAATAATAATAAGCACCACCAAGGGGACATCAAATTAACAATAGCAACCTGAGATCGAAAAAAATGCTGACGTCATGGTGACGTAAAAATACAAAATAATTCATAAAGAATAAAATCAAAAAAGTTGCAGAGTGACTCTACAAATATTTACTGTCAACAACTGACTCTAAAGTTAAAATTGAACAACAAACAAATGACAAAACTCCAAAAGTAATTAACCTCAACAAGGTCTACTTGTAAAATATGTGGCAAAGAGGTCACATCACTACCAATTGTAAAAAAACAATCCACATCATTGCCAACAAGGGATGTTATTATACTGACAATAGTGACATCTACAAATCTGAATTGGAAAATTTAAACTATTAAGAGCACTGACTCACAGCCACATAAAAACAGTCCTTGTGACAACTACACTGAATAAAAATACTACACCAGTGCCAATAAATTGAATTGTCATACAAGCAATGGTAGACACTGGCACCCCAGTATCCATCATTGCAGACACATGTGCAAACCAAATCAGCATCAGTCAAAATGACATTAAGCTCATAACCATCATCATATTAATGCGTCAGTTGACAACTTAGACACTAAGGGACTTATTGATAATCTAAAATTTGCTATAGCCAATAATAGATTCCTTAATGTTACTCTTATAGTTGATACTATCAACCATACACTATCTGTGGACTTCTACAATATAAACATCTGAAATGACATGCTTTCTTACTAATACACAGTTGAGGCTGATGCTTTGCTTAAAATTTAGATAATTTTAATAGAACTAATTACTTCATTAATGATAATTTAAACTAAGCAAAGACTTTTTAATAGATAAATTATATTTACATTATTATATTCTTAATTTTTATTAGAACATTTCAATAAAATATTTTTTAATAAATTATAAATATGAAAAGTGTTAAACTTTTAGATATTTTCTAAGCATACACAAAGTATTCACAGTTGAAGGTAAATAGAAATTTAAAAAATTTTTTGGGAAGCAATTAAACAACTTGTTCAATAAAAGATTAAATGTCTGCCAGGAAAAACCCTTCAAGCCACTGTCTTTCCATAATTTAAGAAAATTACAAAAATCTTAAAGAAATACAGTTTGCAATTGGTTCAAATGATGGATAACTTCAGAATATTCATCTCTTCAATGCAAACTCTCAATACAGATTTCACATTTAGAAAGCAATTTGAGAAAATCAGAAGTATCTTTGAAGTTGCCACACCCATCTAAATTGAAATAGTCATATAATCCCTTTCTAATGGATTCATGTATAATGGACAAGGCTGGCTTGTTTTTGTAAATTGTTAGGAAGCAAACTATTACAAGATAATTTGTAAGCAACTTTTAAAGGTTTACTGAATTCTAAGTTGAAAAGCTTAATGTAGAGTCACTCAGGGAAAAATTGTGATATATTATAGAGCATTTATTTTAATTTTTGTACTGATGTTAGTGTGATGTCACAATTGTAATTTTGATATTAGTTAGTGATCACTAGTTTTATGTCCCCTTGATGGTGCTGATTAATGTTGCTCAAATTTAATTTATGAGGGAAATGAATTGTCTAGCATGATTAATTTACATTAAACAATTGAGTGTAAACAAAGGCAGGTAATGATCTCATTTTTGTATAAAACTGAGAGAACATGTTGTGAAAGGTAAATAGATTTTATCTAGCTTCAACTACTGTTTTACCTCTGAATTTATGTTTTATTATTTTTGATATAAAAATAATTGCTTAAGTCAGGTGACAATTTGGGAGTGCTTTCTCAAGTAAAGAGCAACATTTAGCTCCTGGAGGTCTTTCAGATAATCCAGCCCAAATTGTGGACAATTTAGGTTATGCATATGGTTAAGCATAGGGTAATAATTAACCTCCCATTCTATGTTCAACATGTACATGCACCTATAAATTACAACACTGTGATGATACTATGCCATTGGCTAGTGTGAATGTCTGGCAATGTCTTTCAATTTATGTAAGATGTGAAGTGGTGAAAATCAATAATAGAGTCATCCTCCTCAAAATTCACTATTAAGATAGAAATTCATTCATTTTCTGAATTTAAGTGACCTGATGATAAACCTGAATCCATTCTTGGTTTAGGGTGAGATCTGCTGTAGTAAGAAGGTAAATATGAAAATGTAGAAGGAACAGCATCATTCTTAAGGCTTCTTTTCTTAATAGGTATAGCCAAATTTTTTTCTTTTATTTTGTGATACATAAAAAATCTGATTTTTGAAAATGCAGAGAACATACTTCACTCCACTAATTAGAAACAAAATCTTGCCTTGCAATTGCTTGCAACCATTCTTGCCTTATACATCTTTTGTTGGAAATGATGCACTGTGACTTCCTCTTAATGGTTTTTTGTACTGTTGTAATTTGATTTACAAAATGGTACACAGGATTTATTGGACTTTATTCATTAAATTTTACATAAGAGATAGCAGTGATCAACATAGCTGTGCTTAATTAATTATTATATTATTTTGCAAAGTATCAGCAGGAAATATACAATTAAGTCTTATGCATGTGCTTGCTGATTCCTTAAATGTAACAACTAGCAGTTTAATATAAAATTTGCTATAGCTTATAAGTCCCAGCTATGTAAATAAATATTCAAATTTAGCATTGTGACATGTCCATTTGTTAGTAAATTATCATAGAAGTCCATGCACTACCTTCCAAGTTAATTTTTGGTAAAGATTTTTTAGAAAAATATCACAGTATAATAAATTTTCAGGACAAAACATTAACAATTGATCCAACAAATAACAATATTACAACTTCTTTATGAACAGTTAGTGAACAAAATATTACATTATCTCAAATTGAAAGAATTAAAATCAAACCATACAGTGATTTATTACACTACATTCTGCAAAATCAATACATTCTGATATTGTCACCAACAACCATCAATTCTAATAAGCTGCAATGACAAAGTTACAACTGAAATTTTGAATAAGAACAAAAGCCTCATCATCAATACACCATCTAATATCAAAAATTGTTGCATCCCCAATTATTATGATAGTTGAAAAGGAAACCAAACCAATTCTATCCTTGGAAATGTCTGACATTGATTCCAATTCTGATACAATTCTGAACATTGATAATACAACAAAGCCACATCTGCCTGTTGAACAAATTCAACAACTAACTTTAATGTTGAAACAGCACACATCTGTATTCAACTTCAATACAATTAGCAATGGTAAAGTTATTGGCAAAGAATATGCTATTGAAACCATACATAATAAACCCATTTGTCAACAAGTAGGTCCTGTACCAGAACCCCTAAAACAAGAATATTCAAAAATAATTTCTCTTAAATAATGAAATTATTCAACCATCCAAAACTCCATATGCATCAACAGTCTTTATAAAACACTATGATAAATACAGCCTTTGTATAGATTTCAGGAAATTTATGTCCAGTGCTACCAGTGAAACTAAATATCCTTTGTTAATAGATGAATTTACACCACTATCTACTGTACACTTACAAAATAGATCCCACATTTGACTACTAACTATTACAATAAATCAAAACACTCTTTGTTGGCCTTAAAGAATTAAATCTTATTCAACTACCACAATCAGAATTACCAAGAATGCTCATGCAATGCAATTGTGACCACAATTCAGTTTAAAAAATTGAGCAAGAATTGATTCCTATTGAAATCATAGAACTAAATACACAATCAGTATTGGAGTTTTAAACTCAAGTCCTTACTTACCACTACTCAACTACATTTCATGCCTCATCATCAAGAACAGGTTGATACAAACAACATTGACAAACTCAGTGTTGATATAAGTCTGAAAAAACTTGAATGCATCAAAACCAACATTCCAATTTATTTAATGAGAGTCACCACAACTGAACCTAAAGATGCAGTGATTGTTCCATGTCAGTTTACAGAAAAAAAGAAAACAGACTCACTTGTGGTAATGAAGATTCTTTTTAGGGAAATGTACTATGCTAAAACCACATTGAAAATTAGTGCTGGACATCAAATATACTTCTGCAAAACTTTGCATATCTGAAGAAATCATTGCTAAATTCAGGAAACATTTACAGGTGAATTATCCTGTAACCATAGAGATCACTTGGTTGGAACTCACTCCTAACAACCAAGCTTCATTAGAAGAATGTATAGCAACTGAAAAAGATTATCAGTTTTAAATCTAAAAAGTAGTTGCAGTAATCTATAGATTGCAATCTGAGGATATTACAAACATATTAGAAATTTTTAAGAGAATTATAGACTTTTAGAAATCATTTAGTGTAGAGTCACCTAGGGTTGACTTTTTTTGATCTTATTATTTTCAGCACTAAAATAGTGTTGCTTCTTTTTTGACATTTTGATATCGTGATTCACTGCTATTTATTTGTATCAATTTTTTTAATTGATTTTTGAATTTTGAGTGTAGTTATTTGATAGTGTTAGTATTTGTCCTCTTGATTTGAATTATGTGTGATTGCTTGTTTTAACTTTGTGTGGGAAATTGTGCTTTTAAATTATAAACAACTCAGGTAATAAAATACAGATTTTTGTAATATATATCTGAGTCACTGTAGTGAAGCACACAATAAATTTGGCTTCCATCTACTGCTTTTGATCTTTTCAATTTATTATCTATTAACCCCCTTTAGATTCATTGTTAAAGGCTCTTTGTAATGATAATTATTGCATAAGTTCCAGCAACAACTTGGGAGGAAACTGCACTGGGTCTGGGGCAACAAATAGCTCCTTAATGGTGACAGCCTGAATCATTGCCACTTTAAGTTATGATTGCATGTAGGGAATAACATTTTTATTTGATCTGTTCATACATGCACATAATAATTTACACTTTGCAAATATAATATGCTATTGGCAAACATGAATGCACAGCAATTATGTGCCTTTTACTTATTATTTATTTACATGAGCTGAGATAAGAGAACTCTGAGATAAATTGTTTATTGAGCTAGGAATTAATACTTGAGACAAGGTCTGTCTTTCTTCCCCCAAACTCACTTCTCCCAAATCTGACATCAAAAAATATTAAATACTGTTAGAGACACAATTTCAATGAAATTGTAATCATATACTTGAATAAATATGTGTATTTCTTTAAGGTCTATTTTGATTAGTTTTTTATGTAATTAAGTTTGCTGAAATATGGAATTACAAGTAAGTAAATGTAAATATGTGCTATAATTATAAGCATTGACTATTTACATATTATATATGTATATTTTACCCTGACACTGTTTAGATCTAACCTGATGATTAAAGAATTGCATTAG
>CABFPE010000208.1:88674-108762 GCA_900660155.1 Hofstenia miamia | reverse complement strand
CTGCTTTTAATGCGGGGGTGTCATGAGAGAGCTGACTCCCACTCATTGTTGCCAGGCTAATTCTACATTCTAGTAAAATACATNNNNTTAGATCTAACCTGATGATTAAAGAATTGCATTAGAATGCCTTGTGCTGTGTAATTTCATAATTCATATCTAATATGTAAATGCAAATTTGTTTTGTGTCATATTTACTTTGGACTAATTTGTGTAGCTTATCTATTTCTAAAAAGTATTTTACAGATTCATAGTGTAAGACAACACAGCTGTTTCTAATATGGAAATTACAGGTTTAAATCCTGTCAGATCTGCTTTTTGAAATGCTCCTTTATTTTTGTAAACAACTATTTGAAATAATATACCTGCAGGCATACCAGTATAAAATAAAAATCAGAAACATTAGTGATTTTTGTTTAACACCTGGATGATATAAATTTCTGTATTGTATTTGTAAATAGCAAACCAATGTGATGCATTATTACAATTTTTCCAGATTCCTGGTCCCCCTCAAGTAATATACTCAAGTATTAACTGCTTTTAATGCAGGGGTGTAATGAGAGAGCTGACTCCCACTCATTGTTGCCAGGCTAATTCTACATTCTAGTAAAATACATATAAAAAAATTACATTCAATATTTTCAAAGTTATAAACAACTCTCGATTACTGCAAAAAAGAATAGAATAGTCTGTCAGCACAAACAATGAATACTATCTGATTGGGAAATCTATCAGATATATAATAAAAAATTAGCAAACAAATAACAAATGAATGCTGAAAAAATTATTACCTATTACAATAAAGTACAAACTACAAAAATAATCAACATAATTAAATTTCTATTTTAAATCTAAACAGACTTTTGAAGGATTTTACTAAATGCAAATGGCGAACCTCAACATTTATAATTATAGAACATATTTACATATATTTACTTGTAATTCCATATTTCAGCAATCTTAACTACATAGAAAACTAATCAAAATAGAGTTTATAGAAATACATATATATATATTCAAATATATTAATTGCAATTTCATTAAAATTGTGTCTCTAATGGTATTTAATATTTTGTGACGTCAGACTTGGGGGAAGTGAGTTTGGTGGAAGAGAGACAGACCCCTTGAGACACACAATTAGCATCTTGGTGAGTATGGATGGCTTCAAAGGTATGGCTTCAGCATGATGCCATGTGAATTGGTCTCTGCTGAAATTCTTTTTGGAATGGAATTTCTCTATTTGTTAGGTAAAATCAGTGAACAACCAATGTATTTTTCTTTTGGAATACAGGTCACTCTCTGCTATGGTAGACTTTGCTACTTTCAATCTAAACTCTTGAGTTACCCAGTACCACTAGAGTAGCCAGAGTTCCCCTATGATTCTAAATTAATATCTTAACATATCTTTAAGCAACTTTAAGGAATTAGAGATTTGGAGAGTAATATTAAACTTTAAAGTATCTTTAATTCACTATAAAACAGATCAGTATTTTGAAACCCATCTAATGTAGAATCATGGGCTGGTAGGGAAACTTAACTAGAAACTTAATTGACTCTGTAGAAGGTTTGAATAGCATTTACAGTACAGCTATGATTCTGGGAAACAGAATAACATAGAACTTATAACTTATAGATGTAACATTGGTAATTCATCCAAGTAACAAAACTACTTTAGGTAAGATCCAAGATGACCAATTCCTATGGCTTCCAGATGAAGCGGAGCATCCAAATGTAAAGTGCTTAACCTATTTGTCTCACTTGTTTAATTTCTCTCTCACATCAAAAAATACAGATTCTCATTTTCATTGTTATCTCTCAGCTCACTATTAAATAATCTGTAATTGCCAGACATTCATGTTAGCCAACAGCATGGTATCATCACAGTGTTAGGTTGTATAAGTGCATGTACTGTAACATCCTCCACCTAGAGATTTATTATTTCCCTATACATAACCTTATACATAACTTAATGGGTCCACAATTTGGACTGGATAATAAACAGACCTCCAGAAGCAATTTGTTGCCCTGTGCTAGTGAAAGCACTTCCAAATTGTTGCTGAGCTTAAGCAATAGTTTTCATTTAAACAAAATATAAATAAAAATACAATGGTAAAGACGGCAGTTGAGAGTAGATAAAATCTATTAGGCTATCACTACAGTTCTCTCAGGTTTTATACAAATGTTTAACTATTACCTGCCTTTGTTTACAATAATCAGATGTCAATGTAGTTTAAACATGATCAATTTCTTTTCCCTTGCAAATTAAATTTGAGCAATAATAAGCACCATTGAAGGGACATCAAATTAGCAATAGCAACCTGAGATCGAAAATAAATACTGACGTCATAGTGACGTAGAAATACAAAACAATTCAAAAAGACTAAAATCAAAAAAGTCCCTGAGTGACTCTACATGCCCCCCTTGCTCAAATTAATTTTCAGACAGTAGTTGAAGGGCTGGCCCAGACACGATGTTTTGAGTGGCCACTATCATCTTTGAAGCTAGATCCCCATCCCATGTTTGGACCTCAGCTTAATGTGCCTCTCAGGTGATCTGCATGAGGACTTCTCATTGTGTGACCACTTCATCTTTCAAGCACAGAAATCTAAGGGTTGGCATCCGGTTATTGATGGGACAATTCCTTCGGAGATTATTCAACCACCTTGTAAACGTATCATAAAATCGTTCGTAAAGTCACAGACCCTTTAGGGCGATCATTAGCATCATCATCACATTGGTGTCAGACGTATGGGCGTCTTCTGCACTAATTTTGGTATCAGGGTAGAAATGTATAAATACCTGTCTCAGGGACCCCATAGTAGTTGCATGATCAATAAATAGCAAGCAGTATTCTTGGACTTGACTAAGTGTCATCTGCTCTGGGTCAGACACATTTGCTCTTATCATAGTAATGATCTCGATCCTCTTTGTAACATCATAGTACAGAGTAATGGTTTCAACATTGTTCACCCACATCAAATCGCCAGCCGCTTGGAAGAGAATAAGCACATGAGGCTGTAGTGTAGCAAGTCTTTCCTGGATCACTTGCAATTGCATATGGATGGGTAATCCATGCATAAAAATATCGGTTATAGTGAGTTTGCCATCAATGAATACACATTCGGGATTCCCTCTTACAACCTTGTACTCACCCGTTCTGCTGGCTTTGATCACTTCTTGTTTACTGTTTACAAAGTTAATTTGATCGGATAAATGAGCAGCAACCTTCTTTTTTGGCTTTCTTACTTTCCATTTGGGCTGGATCAATGGGGTTTCAATCGTGGGCAGCGGGATACACAGAAGATTTTAAGTTTTTATCTTATTTTCCATCTCGCTGAACTTTGCAGGGGAGGCTAGTGTGGCAGTTCCAATCATTACCAGATAGTTGATGCGGGCGTCCTTGATAGTATCCCAGAACTTTCCTCGGAGCCCTTTTTGTCATAGGCGTTCAATCTGTTGAGTGGATATTTGTATGTGGGAAGTGGTACATTCTATGTCCTGAGCAATGTGTCACCCTGGGGATTGCAGAATGACCAACTCCTCCTTGGTGAAAATCTCTGTGAGGCACAATTTCATCAACGAAAGGATGTCTTTATTGCAGCTATCAACCAAGACTCTCTGCTGTACCTGAAGATCGTCAAGAAATTTGCTAGGATCATGTTCGACCATTAGAATACGTTCATCTTTGGTTATGGACCATTGTGGCATCAGCTTAGGAGAGATTGCTTTGCCTCCGAACTTTTCCAAATTTACTTTTTCAATCAAGTCCTGAATGTGGGGAGACATTTGTACCACCAATGATGCCAATAATTCCTCCTCTTGAAAAAATTGCTCCAGTGTCCACATCACCTGGTCAAAAATGGTGATGGGAATAATCTTACCTTCTTTATTGATGTTCCTGGCTGACTTGATGAATTGACCATACCTGCATTCAGGATACTTCATTTGCTGCATGCTGAACATGGCTTTGTTTTTACTGTAGATGTCATACTTGATGATGTGATCAAGGAATTTGTGCATTGATCCAGGCAATCACTCTACAAATCGTCTCGTGCTCAGAGGAGCATTGTCTGAGTGAAAAATAGCAAACTTAGTTTCGGCTGTTGCACCCCACATGTATTTTTTAACTGTGTTGGAGAAAATATTTATGTCCAATGGACAAATTCCAAGTAGATTGCTGGTTAACATGATTGACATCTTGCCTGTAACATTACTCTCCCCCACCAGTTGGGCAAAAATATTTTTCAAACTTGTCCATAGGTCTTTTTGTTTTGCCAGGAGAGGAGGGAGGACTGCACTTATAAAGCAGCCAGTTCTCTACTTTCCATGTCAGCAGACAAACAGTTATCTTGTGCATCGTTTTCTTTGTGAGGTTCAACCTTTTTTCATGTGACATGGGTATTTGTAAGTGTGGCTCTTTCGTTAGGTATATTGCAAGAATCCAAATGGCTCCTCTGGCATAGATGTCTGGTAGATTTTTCTTGGCAAAAAGGCGTTCCTTGAAATTCTTCTTATCTTGTGTGTTGTAGGAGACTTTGATGTCTTGAGGAGTTCTTTCCACTGATGAGTGGTAACTTTGTGATGGGCTTGATATATCCAGGTGGGGCCAATCAGACTTGGGGTTGAAGTCTGCCTTCAGATCAGACCAAATGGTTTGAATCTTGCCTAACAGTTGGCTGCTTTGCGTGAACTCGAAACTTACTCTCATGTCAGTTACTGTAACTAGCAATGGAGTGTTGGGGTCAATCACTTCCAAGGTCTGCGATTGGAGCATAACATCAATAATCAATTTCTGGTTGACGGCTAGATGGTGGGATGGTACTCTCTGACACAAAAGTTGATCTGTATATATGAGCCTAGTGATGGGGAGGTGGCTCATTGAGTGCAATGATATAGGAGTGTAATCTTCTTTCAATAATATCAGAAAATTCTCCATACAAAAATGTAAGTTCTTGATTGGTTCTGGTACTGTGGTCTCGCATTCACCACAGACTATCATGATGAGGCATATGCCCTCGACTTTAGCAATGTGATATGCAATCTCGATCTGCTCCATTATATCCTCCATCTGTATCTCAGTTATTTGTAGAAAATAAATGAACAAAAGATTTTGAAAATCGATGTTGATGCACTCAAAGCTGTTGATCATTTTACCACTATTTAAAAACTGGCAAAGGTTATAAATATTGAAGTCGTCATTGAAGAAGGTGTGAACAGTGCAATGCCAATATAGACGACTCAGGTTTTCCATCATTCTGGAGTCATAGCCAATGATGGTATTTATCTTTGGGCGACGGGAGGCGTCTATGACAAAGGGAATGACGTCTATGAAGCAATTCATGTCCTGTCCATTGTATATGTGCCAAAGCTGATCTTTCATTTCATCGGATATATTGTCATGAATGATGGCTATAGCTTTCCTTGTAGCAATGTAGTACGGGTGAAGGGTCTCATCAAAAACTTTGGATATTTTTCTTCTTCTTTCTTCTGTCTTCTGAGATCTCACAGTAGAAGTGGCAGTGGAAGAGGTCAAGGGGGCTATCAAGTCGCTATTTTGGGGGGTATTTACAAGTTGTAAAGCACTAAAAGGTACTCTCAAATTATCAGTTTTTAATGTGGGGGTGGCCAGCTCCTCTCGTGCACATGGGGAAACATGTCTCTCCACATAGGGGTGAGATGTGGAGGGCGTCATAGGAAATGCTGTCTGCTCTCTGAGTTGTGGAGCAATATGTTGCCCACACAGAATCAGACTCTCCTCAGCACCATCATGAAGCCCTCTTTTCCTTGCGCATGCCTCAGCAAGCGGAGATATGTGTCTCTCACGCCTAGATATGGCGTCTCGGCTAGGTCTGCTACCCTCCATCCTTCTTCTCACTCAGCGGTGGACTGGTGGAGCTGGCGACTCTCGTTTGTGATTTACTTTGTGCATTCCTAAATGGAGTGATAAGATTTAAATCCCAAATGCTGGGATCATAAGCGTGAGTAGTTCTCGCCCTTCTTTGGGGGAGCGTACGTGTTTCTAAGGTATCAGAATTAATATTATCACAATTGTACTTGGTGTCGGAAAATTCATCCTCTGAAAAACTAGTTAAATTATCATATTTTTCATATACATCAACACCATTGTCTACTAACGTGAATTCGTTATTATCGTCTATTATCACATGCTCTATATCTTTTATAGCTCATTTGAGCCTTTGAAAATGTACCATTTTACCGTTGTTTAAAGTATAGGTGTTATGATCAAGCACTTTTTCTATCGTAAAGGGGCCTTGCCAATCATTTGTGAGTTTTACTACTTGATTACTATCCCTTTTAAAGGTGGGCAGATAAGGAAAAACTCTATCGCCATGTTTATGTGGCTCACCATATATCTTTTTATTAAAGGTTTTCTTTTGTCTTATGCTAGACTGATTCGTGTTATGACAGATTGTCACGTGAATTTGTTGCATATCATTAATTAGTCTATTCACATAGCTCTCCACACTGTTGTCAGTGTACTTTGGGAACATCATTGCCAAGGACGTGGCAGCCTCACAACCAAACATGGCTTTGAAGGGGCTCACGAAAGTGGTTGTATGAACTGATGTGTTATAGAAGTACTCGACACATTCTACAATTCGCCTCCATTGCTTTCCTGCAGCTCGGGATAAAGCTACCCTAATCAATTTTATAAGGGTTCGGTTTAATCGTTCCACCAATCCGTTTGCTTGGTGATGGTAAGTGGTGGTCAGTTCATGAATGACTTCTAGTTCTTTCAGTAAAGCGCATAAAAGATTACTTTCAAATTGAGGACCTCTATTGGAAACTAATTTTCGCATAGGTCCATATTTCAAGATCCATTCTTTTATTATTTTGTCAGCAACTTTTTATGCAGTTGTACTACTCAAAGGAATTATGTAGGTAAACTTGGTAAAGTGATCTACCATCATAAGTAGATACTGAAAACCCTCGTCGTCTTTTGATAATTGTTCAAGATCAACATGCACTAACTCATCAGGGCTTTCTGCAGACCGTGATTCCATTTCAGCTCTTTGTTGAGGAAAGTGGCTGAGGTTGTTGAGTAAACACTTTTTGCATTTGTCAATGACATCTATAACAGTAGTTTGTATTCCAGTGGTGATGTATCAGGAGTTGAAGGTTTTCTCAGTTTGGAGGATGCCCAGGTGACCTCTTTCATAGACTCTACATACGAGATCCCTTTTAAAATACTCAGGAATAGCAAGTTGATTGTTGTGTTTACTCTTAGCATACAATAAACCATTATCGTTTACGTGCCAGTTGTAATGATTGAAATAACGATTCACTTCCAGAGACATGGGGAAGTACGGATCCTTCATCCTTTTCATTATTTGGTCCAATATCCAGTCACAGTGTTGATAGCAAACTATTTCCTCTTCAGAAATTTCCTCTCTCATAAGGATTGCAAGGATGGGTTTTCTGTTTCTATCTGCATTGATCTCGGGTATCAGTTGATACTCAGTGTGGGGGATGAATGAAAAAGGAACCTTCTCCCCATTTGGTTTCTTGAGATCTTGCTCATAACTCGGCAATGCAGTCCAATAATCAGCGTTCAGGTGGAGTCTGCCTGGGCGATGTTTGATCGTGAATGAAAAATCATTTAAGTACTCTATCCAGCAGGCAACTATGTTTGATTTGTCGCCACTAAATTTTTTCAGCCAGGCAAGAGCGCTGTTTTTGGTTCTCACTGTGAACTTACAGCCAAGTATGGAATAGCGAAATTTCTTCAGTGATTCGACTAAAGCAAGCATCTTGCACTTAGTCACACCATAGTTTCTCTCTGAAGCCCTAAGTTTTCGACTAAAATACTGAACAGGACTCTCTACTCCATTGATGTCCTGGCTCAAGATCCCACTAATGGCAACAGTACTTGCGTCGCAATCAACTATAAAATCCTTAGAGTAGTCAGGAGTATTCAAGGATGGTATCTTTTTGAGCTCATTCTTGATGCTGTCAAGAGCCTCTTGCTCCTGCCACATCCACTTGAAATCTACAGACTTTTTTAATAAATTCAAGATAGTTTTCGTTTTCTCGGCAAGTTCCGGGATAAACATTCCATAGTAGTTAAGGAATAACATCAATCACTGTACGTCCTGTCAACTTTGGGGCATCTCAATCTTTTCCAAGAAATCTTTAGCATTGTTCTTTATAGAGATCTTGCCTGGCTCAATGACTCAGTCAAGAAAAATTACCTTCATCTGGGCTAGTGAGCATTTCGTTCTGTTGACTTTCAATCCTGCCTTCTGCAATAGATCTAATGTATGGCCAAGCTTAGTTAGATGTTCTGCAAAAGTATTGCTAGCAACCAAGATGTCATCTATGTAGGCTGATATGCCTGGTTCGAGAAGGTTAGCATCATCTTTGAGAACCTTAGTTACATAGCACTGGAAGGTAGCTGGCGCATTACAGAGGCCAAAGGCCATATACTTCCACTCATACAACCCATAAGGGGTGATGAAGGCTGTTTTCAGGATGTCAGAAGGGCGCATTGGTACCTGCCAGTAAGCTTTGCACAAATCAAGGCATGAAAAGAATTTATATTTGCTGGTGTCATAGAGGAGGTCTTTGATCCTCAGCAATGGATATGCATCCTTAATTGTTATGTTGTTAAGCTTTCTGAAGTTGATGCACAGCTGATACTTCTCACCTTGTCAGATGAACATGGTAGGAGCAGCATAGGGGCTGTTGCTTCCTTGTGTGATGCCACTTTCAAATAAATCGCTAAGGATCTTTTCATACTCTGATTTCAAATTTTCTGGAACATGGTGCACTGGTAATCTGATTGGTCTATCATTCTTTAATTCAATAGCATGTTCCTCACCTATCGCCTGGCCAACGCTAATTGTCCCGTAATTAAACACGTTGTGCTTACTATGAAGTAAAGAGACTAATTACTTTCTCTCTCTCTCTCTGATTGAGATGAGGATGGGAATTCTCAGTAACTGTTGGTACTTTAATTGAACTTATGGGCTCTCCCAGATCATGGACTGTGGTACATATTGATAGACAGGTGACAGGGATGTTTTCAACTCTGACTGGCACTCCTACTAACTGCAATTGAGAAACTCCAATCTTGAAGGGATAAGTTGCTCCATTTAGAACAGTAACATATGTTTTTCCTCTTGTCACTCTACATAAGTCTGGCAAAAAAGAGATTTCATGCACATACTTGCCTCTCTGTCCCAAAATCATTATGTCCCCATTAACATCATCTTTGGAGGCTACTGCAACTCGAGTCCAATGCTTGGGTTCAATTGATATAGGTTCTTCCAAATTAAAAATGACTTCTCTCTCAGGAATAGTAGCCAATTGAGTAGCTTCCTGGTCTTTAATAGCAATTGTGTTATGTTTGAAATCAATCACACAAGAGTTTCTTTCCAGAAAATCATTTCCCAGGATGAGATCATATGGGAGGCGATGATTTGACATGTTGATTACCAAAAGGTCTACTTCAAATGGCTCAGTGTGAATTTTTATCAAAGCATCCCTTAACTTTCCTTTCAGAGAAAGAGAGTTTCCTGAAGCGTCGATGAGTTTTGCACTGGAGGGATCCAAAGAGTCTCGATTTAAACATAACTCCCTACAGCACTCATCACTGATTATAGAAGCCACAGCCCCAGTATCCACAGTGGCATTAAAGATATTGCCATTCATCTTGATGGGTATTAGATTCTTCCTTATTAACTGGGTGATTACTAATATGTTTTGTGCACGTTTTCTGGGAGGCGGTGCTCCAATTAATTTAAATCCTGAGATGTAGTAGGATGGTCGGGTTCCAAGTAACCTTCTCTGTCTGCAATAAGCTGCACTTTAGCCTTGCACTGGGATTTAAGATGTCCTTTTTCCCCGCAAGTAAAACATCTCACCAATGATAAATCAAATACTTTCTTTGCAACTGCAGGCCTCCTTGGCTCAAAGTTCTTTGTACTGGACACACCCATCAAACTAGTTATATCATTGTTGATTCTTTGAGAATTTTCGAGCATGTAAACTACACTGATGGCCTTTCAGATGATCTCGTGGAGGCTATCCTTGGGGTTGCATCAAAATTCCAAATGATTTCTGATCGATGAAGGAAAACCTCAACATATGTAAGAGAATAGATCATGTTGCAAATACTCTCTGGAGAGACTACTCAAATGAAACAAGCGCTCAACCTGTGTTATATAATTCCAAATGTCGTCACCAAATTGGAAGGACATATCACACAATAATGTCTTATACTGATGCTTGATGTGCGGTGCTCAGTAATGATCCTCAAAGAAGCCCACCAATAGCTGATAGTCAGTTTTGATGGTGAGATCAAGCATCTTGTATTGATTGTATGCCAATCTGCTGAGATATAAAGGGAACTGTGAGACAGCTGACTCCTGTGAATTTTTGTGTTGTTTCATCGTCAGGTCAAACAAAAAAAACCATTCGTCGAATGATTGAGACATGGAATCAATTTGCCCAGTAAATTTCAGAAGAACTGAATGTTTGCTATACATTGGTATCTGTCTGTTAGACTTGAGAGGAAGGATAGAGTCCCAGTATGTAGGCTGATCTTTCATAGCAGCTTTCCCAGAAAGTGGACTAGTATCAATCACATGCTCTTTACACACGGGCACTACCACAGTGCTTACTGGATCATGAAATGACTGTACAAACCCTGTTTGGGGAGTGGCTCCAGTGGTTAAAGTAGACACCTGCGCAATAGCAGATTGTGTGAACATAGGCTGACTACTAGAAGGACTGGTGGAACACGAAACAGAATTAGGGATGATCTCATGACTTCTTCTGAACAAAGGAGCAGCTGGAGGGAGATGGCTTTCACCCACTAACTGAACCACTTGACCAATGATCCTCTCAGCTAATTCCTCCAATGCTTTGTTAAATACAGTATGGGTAACATATTCATCATTCCTATTAGATGACACTTCCTCTTGATGATGCGAGTTGTTGACAGCACTCTTCAATTCATGAATTTGCAATTCCAGGGCAAATGTTGACTCCAGCATCTGTCATTCCATCCACTGGTATGCCACATGTTGGGTGTTGATTTCAGCCTGGAGGGATTCCACGTGGCATTCACTTTCCATTCTTAAAGCAACTTGTTGTGATAAAGCTTCCTTCAAATGATTGATTTCAGCAAGGTGAACATTAGACTGGGGTTTTGACGGATTAATAACACTAGCAAAGCTATGAGGGCAAAGGGGAATTGGAGGAGCATTCTGTGTGTTCATAATATGGCATAAGTTTCAATGATATGATGGGCTCATTGCACGTGCATTGCTGTACGGGATGGTAGAGGCATTCTGATCCATCCTTTGGGTGATTGGAGTGGGAGAAGAAGGTTGGGAAAAATTAAGTAATGATCCAACAGTGCAAGGAGTAATGTCCTGGTTACCAACACTTGCACAGGGGATGCTTCTGATTGGAGAAGTCCCAAAAGTAGGAGAATAAACAACAGTACGATTAGAATCCATTATAACTTAGAGAATAGAACAATAATTTCTAAAACTGACAGTGGGGAGCACTTCCACACACACAAAAGCAAAAAGCCACTTAAGGAGGTAACAAAACTAACAGACCAAATTGGGAAAGACAAACATGGCAGTATTTGGTAATAAATCCAACATATTAAAGCACTAATGAAAGTGAAACAAACAAGAAATTTAATGATTGACATCAGCCAAATAAGACACACTAAAGGCTTTGCCACCATCCTTCAAGGTTGAAGAAGTTAATGAATACATCAATAGGTAACTTTCTCTGAAGTCTCACAGTGATCAGGGGAAACAACTATCCCAGCTAATCATGGGCTGGTAGGGAAACTTTACTAGAAACTTAATTGACTCCGCAGAAGGTTTAAATAGCATTTTCAGTACAGCTATGATTCTGAGAAACAGAGTAACATAGAACTTATAACATAACATATAGATGGAACATTGGTAATTCATCCAAGTAACAAAACTACTTTAGGTACAATCCAAGATGACCAATTCTTGGTTTATTTCTGTACCTAATGATCAGATAATGTTGTCAATTTACAGCCTTGGACAAAACAGTACTTATATTACCAGAAACTAAACAATTTTAAGATGGATATTATAAACTAGCAAATTACACTGATTAATTAAATAATGCAAAATTGCTAAAAAATCCAGCAACTGCCATACCGTCAATCATTGGCAAATTAAGCGAAGTTGCTTTTTCAAAATTCATTTAAGTAAAACTATAAAATAAAACTAATCATTAAAACTAAAATTTAGCTCTAATCTTCAATATACCAAAAGTTGTTAAATTACTACAAAAATTGCTAGTTTAAAGTGAAAGGTATCATATATGGTCAATAAATGGATCATTGAGTTAATATTATGATCATAGCCAAGCTACTTTATTATTCAATGAATCAACTTTGATAACATGTAAAGCAAAGTAGTAAATATTTAAATAAACATGTAAGAGCAAATTTGTTTACACTGAAATTACGTCAAACCAATGAAATTGGGGTAATGGGATTTAGAAATAAAAATCAAATTAAACAAAAACTATAAAATTTAAGGGTCTGGTACACCTTTTTTTGGAATTATCCCGCAAATATATACAAAACTAGCCCATTTCAAAAAAAATTAAAATTTCATGAATATCCCCCATTTTTGATTATAGTTGTCTGAATATGAACACTTTAGTGTCCAGAAAACATCTTTTGATTTCTGATAGGATAATACACTGAACAGTTTTTAGCAATATTTGAATGAGCTCATCTGTTTCAAACATAAAAGGAAACTCTTTTGGTAGAAGAGCATTTCAGGTAAAATAGAAAATATTTTCAGTTTGATATAGTGAAGATGCTGTAAGTTATCTTCCGATAAAGTTATAGCTTTCTTTGGATTTTCCATTCAATAAAATTAGTTGAACATTAGAAATTATAAAACATTTAACTAGAAAATATACTTCCAGTTGAGGTGTGATTTTCTGTGTGTGTGAATTTCTCCCGAATAGATTGGTTTTTTGCGAATTTTATTGAATTTTTCCGAATTAGCTTGTAAATTCTTATTAAAAATTTGTTAACATATAATTCTAGATTTCAGAGTGTGTAAATATGCATGTACTTTTATAATAAAAAATTAGCATACAATTTATAAGTTCCAATGCACTTTTAAAATGTGAGTGTGCGATTTTGACAAATTGGAGGTTTCAACCACATTTAATAACTGTCAGAATGCTACGGTATAGATTGATAATCTGTATAAACACTCCATATTTGAGGCGGTCAGGGTTAATGTATTAGGTTTTTTCAAGATATTGTGCTTTAAAATGGAATTTTTGCTGTGATGCCAGAAAACCTAAATGAACTTTCAAACACAATTGTGGACAATATACAGGGTTATTAAGCTTTTTATCATCTTTTCGCATTTAGTGAGTTTTTAAGGTTTGGCAAATTTGTGGGTTTCTATTCATTCCATATTGCCTAAATATGCGCGGGAAATTTTCAATTAAGGCCTCTAACTTAACAAACTGTTTAATGCTGAATATAGAATAAAATAGAGTAATAAATTAAATGTTATCGAAACACATCGATAAATCACTTGTTACATGGTTATACTCAGTGCGTCGCGTCTTTAGGGGGTAATGGGGCTCGACCCCACTAGAAATTCTTATAAACATATACTTAAAACTCTAAATAATTGAAGAGAATACAAATTGGTATATTTTGAAATCATTTGAGCTAAAAAAGCATTTAATTATATAAATTTGCATATTAATTAAGAAACTGCTCCAGCGGTCTCAAGCACAATATCTATCTAGAAACGACGCCGCTAGATTTAGTAATGCTATCTAGATTTGCAACACATTTGCTTAATAGCCAATCAGCAAAGAGTGACACAGTTTTGCACGTGAACTCTCCCAGCTGATGGATTGACTGGGAACTTTGACCATTATTCATTACCATTTTTTTAAACGTGTTGTGAATTTTCATGATTAGTCATGCTATCGCTGTCACTGGAAGAATTGTCAGAGCCATTGGAATCATCTAAATTCAAGATTTTAAAATAATAATACTACTAGTGTGTTATAAAATAACCTTACCACTAGAAAAATTATCAACATCAATGTCTTCAATCTCTTCTTCACCACTGGCTATAGAATTATCTCCTTCACTCTCACTACTGCTGTTGAAAATATCAGCTAAGAATCCAGCTACATGTAGTGCAGCTTGTCGAGCTGGTCTAGTATTCATTTTGATTTACTTTCACTAACGATGAATACTGAGACACCCCACGGTAAAAACGACAGTTGTATTTTAATTGCAAATATTTCCATGGCAACCGCAACTTTGCTTGATATGACATACACGATGTTTAGTAACCCTTTAAATAAACAAACTCTTGCTGTGAATTATACCGTCTGTTTATTATGCATAAAATTACTGAAATTAGCAAGTGTGGGGTGTCTAGACATGCCATGGTAGTTAGAGCGTTAAAATCTTCATCAGCTTTTTCGATGTAGAATTGAATTGGGCGATATCCCGACACTATATCGAGCCTTGTTGCTCTTCTCTGAACTGAGTTGAGCATTCCAAGTAGTGTGGCACCAGCCAGGAATTTCAAATTCAATTCAAATTTTGCAAAATTCAAATTTCAAACCAAACTTTGAAGGCTAAAGAGCAAACTGATATTCAAATTTTGCAAAAATTTACAAATTAACACTATTAAATTTCCTAAACATTTTTTATGATACATTTTTAAATATATAATACATTTGGAATTATTGTTAATAATGAAGACCTCTGACATGCATTAATAATTAATTTTGGGACTCCTTCCTTTAGCATATTTGATAATTAAGCTAATAGTGAACACACTTTGCAAACTGAATGTACGTATCATGATGACATGAATATTTCTTAGTTTTCTTAATTTACTTGGAATAATTAAATAAGCAATTTCAACATTCAAAAAGTCACAGGGACATTCACTACACATTATGTCTCTATGCAATATGTATAATAATAATATTTTCTTTCTATACAAACAATGTATTATCTAGGATAAAATTATGTTCTACTATATATATTCCATATTACTACAAAAATATAGGTAAAATCTGTATGAATTATTTATAAGAAATATCAAACTTGAAAACCAATTTTTAAACTATCAAATTTCAAATCAAATTTTAAATTTAATAATATTCAAATTTTCAACTAAAAGTTTGAAAGGTATTCAAATTCCAAACTTCATTTTCATCAAACTTTGAAAGCCCTGGCACCCCAAACTGTCACTAAGTACGGGTATGATTAATGAATGAAAGAAAACTCAAATCGAATGGATTGTAACCACTTAATCTAGGTTTTAGTAATAAAAAAGCAAACTTAGTTTTTTGCAGAATAATCTATCTGCGAACGAAATGAAAACTTTTGTTAAATCTAATGCCAAGAAAGTTTAATTCAGTTGCAAAAAGCAATGTTATCGGAATTTTACAAAAGAAAATTGTCATTTGTTAAGACTTGCTTGCATTCAAGCTAAAATTATTCGAATTACACCATTCTTTGATGGTAAAAATAATTTCATCTGCATTATCACCATGGGTGAAAGTTCTGGCACAACCTGGATTTGTGTCATCTTCAAACTTGACCATAAATTGAGTTATCTTATCCGGTATTTGTAGATCGTCTATACAATATTGAATAAGATCAGTCTAGGCACGGTCCCCTGGGGAATGCCCTGATTAACAAAACAAAGAAGCGATAATTCATTTTTGAAATCCACTTACTGTGAGCGGCATGATAAAAAGCTTGATATTCAATTAGTAATATAAGGATTCATTGCGTTTATTAATTGGAATGAAATGGTCAACTCTGTCGAAAGCCTTTGACATATCTAACGCAAGCAACCTAACATAATCAAATTTTCTTTCATGAAAAAAGCGAATTTTGTGAAGGCTGACGACGTTGATCCAAGTTTCTTAAATTCAAACTGATTGCTATATGATTATTATATGGATCCGTATCATAGACCTTAAAACAAATCTTTCAAAAACTTGTGCTATTGTAATGGCCTACAATCTTGTTCACTTATTGGATAATTGGTGTTTGGCACCGGTTTGATTACAGCTATTTTTAAGCAATTGGGAAAATTTCCGTTGAGATGCTTTTGTTTAAAATATGGGTAAGCGCAAAAGTGATACACTCGGCATTGTATTTAAATACCCAATATGGAATGGAATTAACACCACATGCATTTTTCTTCAATGATTTCAAACAAAACAGTATATGATTTTCAGTAAAATAAGGAACAGGAAATCCACAAGTATCAGCAGTAGTAGGAATAGTATAAGAGTCCGTGCGACAGATAGAAGCAAAGTATTTATTCAAACTAGAAGCCGTAATATGTTCAGGGATACGTCCATTTGTGTATTTGCCGGTGAGAACTTTGACTTTATTCCATCATATTTAGTCCCTTGTTTATCATTTTTTGACATTTGTTGGTTTAATACAGACCGGTTGCATCAAACTAATTTTTTCTTGACAACATGTACCTTTTTCTGCATAAGATATTTGCCATACGGAGTAACATAAAATGGATCTTTAGGCTTCATTCTCACTTTCTTCAAAGGGCAACATATGTCAAGTACACTAACAAGTAAATGTATAAAGTATTCCAGTGCTTCGTTTAGATCATTAAGTGTTTCAATGATTCCAAAGTTCACCTTCGCCAATTCAACCATGAACAACGTCCTGTTTGCTTTGTTGTACAGCCTGAAGTAACTAAAAAATCGTTTTGGTGCTATATATACAGAAGGAATGCAAAAAACACGTCTAAATGATCTCAAAATAAGCTTTGTTTGATTGATTCGCTACTCTAAAAAATTGTTTGCTGCAGTATGCAATATATATCTCAGCACAACCCGTAGTTGACAGACGAGTTACTTTTTTCAAACCAAGAACATTTAACCAATCAGTCGGCAAATAATTAAAATCTCCACAAACAATTAGGCAGAGAATAAGATCTGCTTGAAAAAATAGGTTAAATATTTCGAATTAACAACTTCGACGAAAGTGAATTCGTGGAGTTACAAATGTCACTTTGTATGATAAACGGAATTGAATGCTTTTAGAAGACAAAAACTTATAAACAGACATAAGGATTAATCACGGAGTTTGAAACATATGAAATCGAGAAATCTTTGACAAATTTAGATAGGTAAAAATCATTTTTGATAAGAAGTGAGAGATAAAATATATGTGAGTAATAAATTAAACAAAGAGCTCAATAAATAGATGATCAACCTTAATAAATACATAATTGTTAATGAGGTAATAAGATGGTTGCATTAAATGCGTAAGAAAAGAGACAGTAAGTGAATAATATGTAAAATTTTATTATGAGATGTTGAAATTGGCTTAGTGATGGAGCGGAGAAAACTTTTTAAATTACCAGTAGCACAAACACGATTAAAAAACGAAGAAAGGGTGCGATGTTTCTTGGGACGACGAATGGAGAACGTGACGGCACCATCAGAGCAAGTAAACAGGGAATTAGGGAACTTTATGAAATCAAAAACATAAAGGTCCAATTTGCAAGTGAGCAAACAATTGAACAGGAGATCACAGGCATGGAAGTAGTCGACAGTGGGAGAGTGGAGAATTTGAAAACAGCGTCTTTGTAGGGCAAGGGAGAGATCCATTTGAAAGCAGGCTTCTGAACCGTTTCATGGAGTGGAGCAAGCACGAGAAGGCCACCAACAGGGAATCAACATAGCCTCCAACAACAGTCATCTACAATCCTCGGTTGGATATTACACCCAAAACCATAACATGAAGTGAAAATTGTGGCATCTTTTTCCCACTATATTGCCAGACTTATACCACAATTATATAGTGTTCCGATGTAAATAGAATAAGCACTCGTCTGTCATGCACACATTTCACAGAGGCAACATTGCATTTGTTTAGAAAATTGTAGTGTTTTCCTCAACTCCGGATTTCTTCTTTGTTTCTTCTTATAGCCGGCAGCCCTCAACCTCTCTATATGGTTCTTTCTGATGCAGAAATTGAGCGATGATCTAGTAAATATCTTTCTGATTACTGTATCAATGAGCGATTTCTGGTCATCTTCAAAAATCCTTCCAGGGCTCCCCCACCGGGCAGTATGGCCATATTTCTGTTTAAGGAAGCAGGAACTCTCCTGTTTTCCCATCAAACTCCTTTGTTAGTTTCGCCAAGACTCACAAGCAATTGTAGCCTTTCACACTTGTTTTGCATAGATCTTGGAGTTCAACTTGCTGCAAACTTAATTTTTCAGGACATTTGTCCTTGCGTCTCCGCAAAGATAATTCCTCGCTCTTTGCCCTTTTTTTAGCAAAGTTCCCTTCAATTCCTCCAGTGCTGTGAAACTCTCTTTATTCAAGTCCATTCCTCGCGCCATATCTTCTCTACGCTTCTCCCTGTTGGTGGCCTTCTCGTGCCTTGTTCCACTTCATGGAACGGTTCCAGAAGCGTGCTTTCAAATTGATCTCTCCCTTGCCGTACAAAGAGGCTCTTCTCAAATTCGCACTCTCCCGCTGTCTCTCTACTTCCATGCCTGGGATCTCCTCCTGTTCAATCGTTTGATCACTCGCAAATTAGATCCTTTAATTTAGATCCTTTTGATTTCATAAAGTTCCCTAATTCCCGGTCCACTTGTTCTGATGGTGCTTGTGCTACTGGTAATTACATTTTGACTCTCAACCCTTCAACAGCTATTGATTTTTTTGCTCGCCCCGAGCTTCAAGAATTCTTTGATGTCTTTCCTCTTTCCAGAGCCCAGTGTTGGGCAGTTTAAATCACTCGATTTAAATCATTGATTTAAATCAAAACGTATTATTAGTTCAACTATTGATTTAAATCAAGTACACTAAAAGAGATACAAGTAGTATATTTTAGTTGCTTTGAGACATTGCTCTGATATTGGAATGAATTGGCAAGCTCTGAATTTATTGTTTTGCATAATAATAAATGACTTTATTTAGCCGCTGAAGGCATACACTACAAAAAAATAAAAAACAAGTGTTTTTTATCTTGAGTATATTTAAAATTGATTAAATTTTTGTATTTCAAAAATAGTAGTATTAAAAGGATTTTTAATGCTTACTACCTTAGAAGATTGTTTGGGGAAAATAGAAATTTTGAAAAAAAATCCGATGTATATAAAAAAATCCGATTTTTTTTTAATTTAAATCCGATTTTTCCCAATACTGCCAGACCCCTCTCCCACTTCGCCTAATCTTCCGTCTGCTCCTGCTTTATCTCATCTGGCTATCCTCGCTGCCGTAAAACTTGACTTTTGTTTTTATATTTTTGTATTGTCTGCCTTCATAAAGTCCTTCATTATTGTTATTATTATTATTATTATTATATTTTTACTTCTCACAGCTTCATTCTGGTATTCCTCTCAGCTCGGGGAACTCACCAGTTCCAAGGGAGTCTGAGATCTTTCCTCAGGACTCTAGCTGTACCTAACAATGCTGCCTTCTGTGCTACCACTCCTCCCCACTTTGGTACTCCCAACTCCTCCAAGTATCTGTTGTGCTTCTTACTCACTGCTCCTAGTGCTCCTATTACTACTGGGACTACTTTGACCTTCTTTAACTTCCACAGCCTTTCTATTTCCTCTGCCAACTCCCTGTACTTGCTATCTTCTCTTTCTCCTTGCTTTCTACACTCTTGTCCTTTGGTACAGCTATGTCTCTCACTGTTCCTAATCTTTGCTCTTTGTCTACCACTACTATGTATGGCCTCCGTGCTTCTATCACCTTGCTTGTTTGTATGTTGAAGTCCTACAGTATCTTAAACTTCTCATTTTCTATGACGCCCTGTGGCTTGTGCTCATACCACTTGTCTCCTGCTTCCAATCCATGCTGCCTGCTCAAACTCCAGTGTACTATTCTTCCCACCTAGTCATGCCTGAACTTATACTCATTCTGTGCTAACTTCTCACACTCTGCTATCAGATGATCTACTGTCTCCGCCTCTTTCTTATATAGCCTACACTTATCACTTACTTCTACGCTTCTGTCTATATGCTTCTTCACCCAGTTTGT
>CABFPE010000208.1:42748-64990 GCA_900660155.1 Hofstenia miamia | reverse complement strand
CCCCCCCCCCGTCAGGTATCCAAATTTAATTTTGACTGGATAAATCAAAAAATTTTTCTTAAAAAATTGAAAAATTTAAAATCTAGGATCGTTAAATGCATTTTTTAGGATCTATTTTCTCAATATTTTCAAAAATTTTCGCGGGGCTTTGCCCCGCATTGGGTAATGACGATGATGTTCCCCCGTCAGAAAATCCTGGGTACGCCCCTGCCCACGAAAAGCAATTATTTTCAATGACATTGATTTCTCCACGCGTCGCGTTAGTAAGAAGAATTTTTAACAAAATTCAAATTATTAACGGGCCCTTGCTCTTTGTTGATTGATTGGCTATTACACGAACACGTAGCAAATTTAGATAGCATTATTAAATGTTGCGCCGTCGTTTCTAGATAGATATTGTGTTTGAGACGGTCATAACAGTTTTTTTAATTGATATGCAAGTTTATACATTGAGCAAAATATGGAAATTTATATTCTCTTTAAATATTTAGAGCTTTAGATATATTTTTTTAAGATTCTCTAGTTTAGCCGCGCCTGGTTTACACAACTACATTCGTTTAGATTTGGTCAATAATTCCAAATCTTTTTATAATGTGCGTGTGTGTTCAGTTTAGCATAATTTACTGTGTAATGGGAATAGGAATTGAAGAAGTGCCTTAAAGAATAGAAATGTCACGAGATCTGGCAGCCGAATAGGGAAGAGGTGATTTGGCAACCCCCTTCCTCACAGCTCTTTGACTGAGCCACAGTACAATAAATGTTCTAACTTGCTTTAATAATTGCCCCATAGGATTCTTCACTAATGTTGTTGATTTATATAAAATTTCGTAATATTGATTTTAAGAATGCTATTTTTGTTATTGGTGTGATCTTGGCAATGAAAATTAATAAATTTTTGGTCTTAGGTGATCTTAGATAAGAAAACCAAAAACTTCTAGTGTTGGGGATTACTTGATATTATTGTTAAATATGTATGTTTATTTAGACAATTGGCGCTTTCAAAGTTCAAAGTTAGTTCAGCTACAATAATCATTTAAAAATTTTGCAATTACATTAAACTAGTACTGTATGACTTTAAAGCCAAAGATTCTCTTGTAAAATATTTTGGATTTTCGTTAAATAGTTACAACAATATGGACAAAATACTATCTTTTTGGAATGTTTTGATATTTTTTGGAAAAAAACGTGGCTGACATTTCTAGTTACGATTTAAAATTACGACATAGTATTATGGGAATGACATTTTATCCTAATATATTTGTCAATTTATCGCTTGTGTCAAGCTATTAATTTTGAATTTAAGTTCTTGGACAAAAGCTTAAAATTGAGCTTAGATATTCTTGTATAAAAGTATTTGCTTCTTTATCTGCACTAGGAGTTAAGGTCAGATAGACTAGTATTGGAACATATTATTGGTGGAAATAGTTAAAGATTAGTTTAAAAATGGAATCAAAAGACAAATGTCACAAATTATTTGTTAGAATAATAAAACGAGTACATTTGAGTAGGTGTACACAGCATCTTTAAACTGGTGATGTGCGGGTGTGGGTACCTGGTTTTACTGGGCCATACCCGTGGGTACAGGCAGGTTCTCATAATTATTATCGGGTACGGGTACTTTTTATTCCATATTATGATTATCTTAAATAAGATTTTTTCAAAAAAAAATATGAATGTGAATTGTATTCGAAATATTGAAAATTGTCTGCTTAATAGCAACAAATAACACTTTATTCTCTGGTNGAGATCTGGCAGCCGAATAGGGAAGAGGTGATTTGGCAACCCCCTTCCTCACAGCTCTTTGACTGAGCCACAGTACAATAAATGTTCTAACTTGCTTTAATAATTGCCCCATAGGATTCTTCACTAATGTTGTTGATTTATATAAAATTTCGTAATATTGATTTTAAGAATGCTATTTTTGTTATTGGTGTGATCTTGGCAATGAAAATTAATAAATTTTTGGTCTTAGGTGATCTTAGATAAGAAAACCAAAAACTTCTAGTGTTGGGGATTACTTGATATTATTGTTAAATATGTATGTTTATTTAGACAATTGGCGCTTTCAAAGTTCAAAGTTAGTTCAGCTACAATAATCATTTAAAAATTTTGCAATTACATTAAACTAGTACTGTATGACTTTAAAGCCAAAGATTCTCTTGTAAAATATTTTGGATTTTCGTTAAATAGTTACAACAATATGGACAAAATACTATCTTTTTGGAATGTTTTGATATTTTTTGGAAAAAAACGTGGCTGACATTTCTAGTTACGATTTAAAATTACGACATAGTATTATGGGAATGACATTTTATCCTAATATATTTGTCAATTTATCGCTTGTGTCAAGCTATTAATTTTGAATTTAAGTTCTTGGACAAAAGCTTAAAATTGAGCTTAGATATTCTTGTATAAAAGTATTTGCTTCTTTATCTGCACTAGGAGTTAAGGTCAGATAGACTAGTATTGGAACATATTATTGGTGGAAATAGTTAAAGATTAGTTTAAAAATGGAATCAAAAGACAAATGTCACAAATTATTTGTTAGAATAATAAAACGAGTACATTTGAGTAGGTGTACACAGCATCTTTAAACTGGTGATGTGCGGGTGTGGGTACCTGGTTTTACTGGGCCATACCCGTGGGTACAGGCAGGTTCTCATAATTATTATCGGGTACGGGTACTTTTTATTCCATATTATGATTATCTTAAATAAGATTTTTTCAAAAAAAAATATGAATGTGAATTGTATTCGAAATATTGAAAATTGTCTGCTTAATAGCAACAAATAACACTTTATTCTCTGGTATGGGTGGATACGGTTAAAAGTTTCGGGTACGTGTAACAAAGTATTTTTTTTCGGATGAGTGAAAAATTAAAATAGCTCTGCCCGCACATCACTAGTTAAACCTAGAATTAGATACAGCTCACGATAATAAAAAGTCCTAAATGCGCCACCTTTCATAAGAAAAATGAACTGGATATCTGTTTCACTATCTGCACTTAATATTTGACCGTGTTCGTCTCACGCATGTGATGCTTCCTCCATATCTCACAGCATATACTCCATCACGTACCTCTGTGATGACATAAAATTTCATATTTTCTGTACTTATTTTCATTTTTGTAGATAAAATTTTTATATGCAAGAATTTACCAAATAAATTGCATATCCTTAAATTTGTAACAAAACAAAATGAGATGCCTACGCTTCAAATGAAAATAACTATGGGATGCGCCAAGTATGGTTCTGTTTGTAAAATGTAATAAATCATCAGCAAGTCAGATATTTTGCGCTGCAAGAATTGTTACAAAAATTATTGAATTTAAAGGTATGACGTGATCATTAAGATGATGTCATTCTTCAATCTTTGACAAATATAACATATTTCTTATTGAGTACAAACATGTGAAAAAATGTAGGCATTTTCCCAAATTTTCAATAACCAACTGTCAAAGAACATATATATTATATGTATTTCAATAATGTGGGTTTATATTCTAGATTCCGTCAATATCCAATTTTCTAACACCACATGTCGTTGGGATACAGAAGCAAAGTCAAATTTTTTCAGTGATCGGGAGGCAACTACTCCGCTAATAAAAAAAGTTATCGCAAAAATAATTTCTTCAAATACCACGTCGCAACCCGAGGATGTTGGGCACTCTCATGACGCTACACTTCAAAAATTGCGCAATATCACCACTTCCATTAAACAAGTAGGTTTTCTACTTTATTATATCATATGCATGAATATATATACATATATATACATTTATATATATATATATATAAATTTCATTTTTTTGGATTAATCTATAATTAGTTTTTGTTAAATAAATGACTGTGATGTTAACTTGATTAACTCCACAAAATTCTAATTGAAAAAATCCTAAAAGTAAACAGCAGTTCGATATAATTTTCTTATAATCTTAAATAATTCTGTACGCATTTCGTCCTCACTAACACATGTTTTCCAAGAATAGCTTAGTGGGTTTGGCTGGAACAGTCGGTGCTGGGAAGTCATCGCTTTTTTCTGCTCTTTGTGGCGAAATGATACTTGAAAATGGAAAATTATTCGTTGGTGACTTGGAATCAGGCTTCGGTGTGGTGGATCAGGAGACGTGGTTGCAATCTGGTACAATTCGTGCTAACATTATCATGGACAGGGCTTATGAATCAAATTTTTACAATTCCGTCATTCATGCTTGTGCTCTGGTTGATGACATTAAGGTGAATTTGAAATATATGCCATTGAATTTTAATTTAAGCAATTATATACAATGTTATTTTTAATTAACTGGTTGTTTTAGTTTCCATATCATCAGTATCAATAAAGATGATGAAGTAATTTCAAAGCAAAAAAATCAAATTTGTTGCAGGAAAATATATGGATAACATTTAGAAGTTATTTATACTTAGGTTGTCTGATAAATTCTAGGAATTCTTATACATGCATTATATTAAGCACACAGATGATAAATATGAACTATTATCGTAATATATGTTCGATAATAAATAAACCAATCAAATTTTCGCATGTATTGTCATATGTGAATGCTATTATCATTCATTATAATTTCGCGCATTATAGCTGTGCACCGTTTCAAATGGATTTGAATAAGGAACATTATCGCGCGTAGATCTACATAAAATTTAAGCGTTGTCGCAAACAATCTGAACTTCACTAGCAGCTATAACAGACAGGCCTTAATATGCGCTCTAAATCAGTAGTATTCGAATGGTCAAACCCTTCAAAGACGGCTCTTATCATTAGAGGGCGATATGCGAGTTTGGCGACCATGCAGATCACTATACCTGATAATGCGGATGTCATCCGGGGTTTGCTGGATTTACAGCCAAGGCAGGCATTCCGAATGTTAGCTGATATTATGGGATTGATGAAAGATGTGATGTTAAACTTTATTCGTCAGCATGGGCGTCGATCCTTGGGGGATGGATGGAATTCACCCCCACCCCCAACCAGTTTGAAATTTTGAAATAATCATGATTGTTTCCCTCTGAAATTTTTTTATTACAAAATACTTTTTTTAGCAATTTCCTTAGTAGTTATTTAAAAATTAATATGAAATCTAAATTTCAATTTACCCTCCAAATCAGCATCATTATAGTTATACCACGTTGTTTTGCTGATAGCACTTCATTCTATTACATTTATCAAAGAAAGTTGGGAATTGTTATAGTTTTAGGCTATTTTAGCGGCTGAAGCAGTTAGTACCAGTAAACCAGACAAGCTCATACTGTGACATGTGCGCAACACGCAGCCCTGGTTGAACGTGTTTATGAACCCGCTATTGCAAGGGGGCTCATCAAGGCTAGACAAAAGCTGTGGAACATGGGCATTAGTTTACTAATGCTTATGGCCAACAAGAAACATAGTTTCTTAGTCAGTCTTAATAATGGCTACATACGGTTTGGTGAGACATGTTATTACACTTAATATCCATGTACCTAAAACATTTTTCTCATTGCAATTTGAATTGAGCCGAGACGAGACAAGTAGTTATCTAAAAGAAATGACTTGCTTGATATTAAAGCTATTGATATTATTTTCAGATGATAAATAAAGCATAAATACATGTTGTAGCACTTTTTAAACTTAATTCCATGTCTGTTGTCTCATGTTACATAGCATAAATATATAAATAATGTCTTCCTGCAACATTATATTTTGGCATTTATGTAGTATAATACATATAATATTGCCGCTATTCCTAAATCAGAAACAAGTTTGAAATCTATATGATGCGCAGCTAGCATATCAAAACCCTATTCCAGAGGTTCGCACACTTTTTCCAGAATTGTTTAAACTACTGAAGTTGATGCTTGTAAAGCCAGTGTCATCATGTGAACGGAACGCTCCTTTTCAGCCTTAAGACGTCTCAAAACTTGGCTAAGATCAACCATGATCCAAAGGAAGCTTAATTATATTGCAGTGTGTTACACACATTCAGACATTCTTGACTCAGTTAAAATCGATGATTTGGTGGCTTCATTTTATTAACAGCACAAAAACAGGAAGAAAATTTTCATTCCATATTCTAGTATAATATACATTGTAAGTTTTACGTTATTTTTATCTCTTTTCTATTTTTATTAACATAAAATCCTATCCCCCCGGTAATCATGAAAATAAATTTACGCCACTGTTCGTCAGCACCTTGGCCTTTAAAAAATCTGCTCTACATGCATACCACATTGCTTTTATAATCAAACAAGCGGCACAGGCTATAATGTGCTGAACGACTCCTTTCACTATTCAGGGATCGTACACTTTAACATTTGCACCGATACTGAGCGACGATCAAAGCTGGTTCATGTACGAAACTGCTGCAACTAAGCTACAGAATATGGCATGGCCCCATCCTACAGCAACGCAATTGATAATATTGTAGCCGATGACAATAAGAAAACTCTTTTTGTTGCATTCACAGTCGACAAAAAGATCAATATGTTATTTTGCTGCCACAGGCGATACAATTGACGCTGATTTTTGTATTGAATGTGGGCATTCTATTGAAGAACAATGGCGACATTGTCGCTATAAATAAGCGAAACTTTCAGGATACACTTATTAAACAAACTCCATACATCCCAGACTTCAATATATGCGAAAAATGGAGATTTAAAATATTGAAAAAATAGTTTTTGTGGCTCCAAGTTTAGCTGTGGGGAAGAGGTGCGGATGCATTCGATGCAAGTGTAACGGGACATTCAGAAAAATGTATTGATGAACTCATAGTTCTTCAAAAACATTGTGAACACATTCTCAGTGTTGGTGGTGACTATGTCGTTTGATACATAATGTTAGTTCAAATATATTGGAAATTTTTGTGTTAATTTTCCTGGAACTTATCAGATAACCCAGGTAATTCATATTGAACTCCATTTAATTTTTGACATTTCATTAGTGGATCACGTACACTGCAGAGTTTTTTTCCGGCATGCAAGGAGAAATTGCATGGCGAATGAAATTCTCTAATTCTGCAAGATTCCAATTTATATAGTATTTCAATAGCAAATCAGATTTCTCGACACATTACTTATGTAAATATTGGTTAAAATAACCAGTTAATTAAAAATCCGCCTGTAGATTATTTAATGAGTTTAGCTTTTATGTTAGCTTAGAAATCTCTTACTCAATTTTATCGTTATCTAGTTAGGACACTGGTCCTATTAAACTGCTTCGAAATATGCGCTATATTAGATTTAGATTATTTTGAGTGCATATAGATATACCACAACTTTAGTGATATTGCACCAATCTGTAATGATTTAAACGCTTTTCCGCAAATTTTGTCATGATTGTCATCAAGAGGACTCATGTATCCTGTAAATTATTACCGTAAAATTGTACCCTAATAAACTAATTACCCCAAGTTTATGTCATTGACCATAAAATCATTATATATACGCTGTACTGGTACCATAGCGAGAGTGAATTACTTGTTTTAATTCATGTTGCAACTGGGAACATAGCCAGGATTTTGTCGAATAGAAAGCCTCATTCGATTAAATTTCCAACGTCTGTATCACAATGTCTTTTCGTATAGCCTCTGATAGAATAGGGCTTAGTGGGTAATTAATCACTTTCACCTTATCAATTTATTTCTAAACAATAACTTCAATAATTTGTTACATTATTATTATTTTATTCGTAAATAACATCTTAAAATGATTCTTAGTACATTTCTACTCAAACTTGTATTTTTCCGAAACTCTCATGGCTGCAATCAGGCGCGGTCCCAGAAAATTTCCTCCAAATATTATAAAACGATTATATATTTGCAAGTTTTCCAAAATCTTAAACTGCTTACAACTCTAAAAACTGTTCAAAATCGATAAACCACATCGCATGCTCTGTGTATTTGCTATATAATTGTGAATACAAAACTGAAGTTTAGAAATGTTATTAAAAATTCAATCAACATTAACATTTAATTATAATTTTCATTAAAAGGTCAAAATTTCTACTTTCAATTGAAATTTTTTGAATAAATATTTTTAGTACGAATAGCTATTTTCTCATTCATAGCATTTTCAGTATAGTTTTTTTCTGTTTGTGTAATATTGAGTAATAACGAAATGACAATGTGTAAAGATTAATTTAAAATTTCATTAAGGGTGTTTGCTGTTCGAGAGTTTATTTGAATTAGCCTTATTATATGTTTGTTAAGAATTTAAGTTTCTAGGTATTTCCTTCTGAATTTTATTCATCAGATCACCCTTATTCGTGTTGTAAGTTTGATTTACATTCTAGATAAAATTTTGCACAATTATATCCTAGTTTTTAAGGTCTAATTATGCATAGATCACAGATTATTCTGTAGGTTATATGAATGATAAGTTAGAGAATATAGTTTATTATTTTATACGTATAGAATCATGAAAATTGAAGCCATTCTTAGATTTTGATAATTTAATGGAAATTCATATCTAATATGATAATCAGTAATTGATTCTTATCTCACTCTAGTATCGAAAAATATTTTTTAATTTTTCAAGAAACTCATAGACTTCACAATAGCATGTTAATTTCAACCTCTCAATTTTGAACTATGAAATATGGTATGTTGTTAAGGTTTTAATCCGTTAAATGATATTTATATTGGAGCAATTTTCTATAAGTATCCGACATCACATCTGCTATGAATTGTATAATAGAATTACAAAGTAAAACATCCAAATGTATGTAGAAATTTCTGTGAATACGCACACATTTTCAAATGTTCTTTTCTGTCCCGACCACATGTTGCTTTGTTAAGGCAATAGACTCAAATTTAAATTTTAGGATACTTTGTAATCTACTTAAGTTTAATTAATGTTAACGCTGAAAATTTTACGTATGCATACCCCTCACACTACTACATTAATTCAAATAAATTTTTCTATTTATAATTATGAACTCTTAATTATATTAATTTAAAATGGAATGAACCTATTTTGCTATTATCTAAGTGATATTATGTGTCCAAAAACAATACTTACGGTTATTCATTGTAATAATTGTTTAAAACTTGTTTGTTGTGAAGGAAATTTCAATTATACTTGCACTGTAAAATCACAAATTTATTACTTAAAGGCTATATTGCTTTCATAGCCTTATTGTTTAAGGCGTCCTTGATTGCGATATAAAAATGATTTTTACTGTGAATTTTATTAATCATTCGATGAAAAAGTATTCGATGCTTAACTGAGGTAAATTACGTTTTTTTGGGTAATGGATGTTTTATATTGCTAGAGAATATGGCGAATATTTACACTATGATTACTCTTTGTTTTCTAGATTTCGAAATTTATTAACCATTCGAAACTATTTTGTATTATTCATTAAATAATCAAAAAATTTTGACAAAATGTTATCTTGTTAAAAGTGATAATGTAAGCCTTTTATATGGAGAGTTCTATCTCACACTTTCATAACATCAGAAAAAGCTATTCTCATATATTCCCTGGTTAAGGTATGTAAGAACACTAGTTTCATCGAAATCCACTGGCAAGCTTTTGACATATGTGTAATTAATAATGTCAATGTTGTTTTCAATTTCTTGGCACTAAGATGTGGATCAACAGTGTATGTAAAGTGGAATGAAGTAGCAATTGCTTCAAATACGAATAATGTTAAGCATAAACATATTTTTAGGTAATTAATTTTTTCATAAACATTTTATGTACTAACATATATCCTTTGAATTCTCTTGAATTTATTGATTTTAATCCATTATTTTTAGTTTCATTTTGATTATTAATATTTAAGTTTAAAGATTTTCTAACATGTAAGAATGATAACAAGATTAAATGAAAATTTCACAATGTTTG
This sequence comes from Hofstenia miamia, assembly GCA_900660155.1. Classification (NCBI taxonomy): domain Eukaryota; kingdom Metazoa; phylum Xenacoelomorpha; order Acoela; family Hofsteniidae; genus Hofstenia; species Hofstenia miamia. Next base: position 55,148 of record CABFPE010000208.1, on the reverse strand, counting down.
ATGTTAAGAATTAAACAGCGTTTAAGTTCATCTTTGACCATAGAGTTGCAACTTGTAAGATATTTTTACCACTCTCAGCCTGAAACCACATACATTTTACCCATGATTCTAGACAGATGCAAGCTTTCACTGTGTTATATTTGCAAATTTTTAATAAAAATCAACACTAACCCAATGTTTTGATATGAACATACAATACAATAATAGAATATTTTTTCTATATATTGACAGTACTGCTTATAGCAACATTATAGGTGCTCCCGCATGGTGATCTCACCCAAGTTGGACCCCTTGGAATAACTCTTAGTGGAGGTCAGAAAACGCGCGTTTCTTTGGCCAGAGCAGTTTATCAACAGAAACAAATTTATTTATTGGATGATCCCCTGTCAGCAGTTGATGCACACGTAGCAGCTCATATCTTTGAAAACTGTATTCTAGCTCCTAAATCCAGTGGTGGACTTGAAGGTACTACACGCATTCTATCCACCCACCACTTAAAGTTTCTCAAACGCGTTGATGTTGTCATTTTGATGGAAAAGGGAGAGATTTCAAAAATAGGTGTCTTTTAATATTCAGTAATGTTCTTGTTTGATTTAAGCAACATATTTTATTGGAACACATTTCAATTCTATTGCATTAGCGGAATCTATACAGCATATTGCACGCACTTTCGCAATGGAATGCTGATGATGAAATTTTATTTTACGCTGTAAATATTGATTATGTTAAAATTTTGTCTAGAGACAAACAAAAATATTTCTGCCATTATTCGTATTGTCAGTTCTTACTTTTAGGGTTAATCAGTTTATGAATCTCCAGTAACATTTACCTATTTTAAAATAGTATTTCATTGCAAAAGGATTATTTTATCAACGTATTTTTTAAAGAAAATTATTCTAGAACATTCATTGTGCTTTTTGTAGTTTTGTGACATTTTGGGTTGATTTATGTGTGAAATTTAGGCCCTCCTGAGTCAGTGTTGAGCCAAGAAATTCTTTCTACACTATGTCAACAGACATCGTCGTCGGCCAAAAATGATAACCAGATTTCACATGATCAAGCAACAAAAGAGGAGGCCGAGGTTGTTGAAGAACATGTTTTTGGTTCTCTCACATTTGGAGTGTATTTGAAATATTTCGGCTATGCAGGGAAAGCTCTTTGCACTCTGTTTTTAGTCTTCTTTGTTTTAATGCAAGGTTCGTTTTTCGTAATGAATGCGTTTCTCTAATTTATAATAAATTCCATTTATTCATTGCAAATATTGTTTATTGAAGTATAAACTTCAACTTGCTTAACGAACTGATCTAAAAATGATACTTTTAAATTGTGTGAACTAAAGTGTTAACTAGAGGAAAATTAGGTGCTTGTTTCCTCCGAAATACAATAATTTAGCATGCTTTGGAAATTGTTAGTGCGATATTTCATAGGGTCCTGCGCGCCGGGATATTTTTGCTTTGGATTGAATCGAGTCAAGTCGGATCAGTCTTTTAAATTCGAGTCGGTCGAGTCGGATTTCGAATCTCAAATCTTGTCTATGCACATAGGCCTATCAACATCATAATTATAAAGTCATCAATAAATAGTCAACTGTTTTCCAAGTACGAAAAAATAAATTCCAGCAGTTACATTTGTAAATGGTAAAAACGGTGTTGTTGTATATAGATGACAGTAAGCAATCAAAGCTGATGTTATTAAATTTAGGAAAGGAAGACCTGTCAAATATCATTTGAATAAAGTGTGAACTTTGTTTACCAACTTGAAATCGCGACCTTTGTTAATGAAGTTTTAATATAACTTTTACGAAAGATTAGAAAACATAACTTTTTATGCTAAAAATTCAAAACAATCCAGCAAAGAGAGGCTACCAACATAATATCAATCATTCTAACATCTTGATGATAGTAACCATCATTCGATAGACATTATGCTCAAACCCAATTACTCTGAAGAAATTTTCATTATCAATTCAACAAAACTCGAGTTTACTCGACCCGACTTGAAATTTCGAATACTCGCAGAGCCCTAGTATTTCACTGAGTGTTGTACTCAAAAGGCAGCAAGTCCTTGATTCCCCTCAAGTTAAGACGCAATTTTTAACTTTATTTGAAAGTATCCTTTTGGACCACTTACCTTATTATTTTGAATGTAATTAGTTAGCATTTTTATGATATTTGAAATATTGTAAGGCTTGCTTCGTGTAACAAGCAACCACAATTGATAAGCATTTGCTTAGCAATAGTTTACACGAATACCAGTTTATATTAGATTGAACAATTTCACGATGAACAGAATTATAGCGTAAGTAACTTAAGACGGTTGCTGCTGAAAAAGCAGGAAACAGTTTATACGAATATTAAACTATAAAATAGCAATCGACCAACGAAGTCCATCAAGTACCCTCCCCATAGTGTACTGGATTTAGTGTGCCAACTTCATCTTTGGGGAAACATTAATATTATTGCAAATTCGTCCAGCAATTTAACAGAACGGTTTAAAAACTAAATGATCGTAGAGAGCTTTACGTGGCAGGAGATGAGTTTCTGCAAAATTTCAAGCATACAAAATAATCTAGTAAAGATGGCAGTGCATCGGCAGAGGCATGATGCAATCGTCTCTGCGTGACTTCAAGATGCTACAACATATTCTCACAGCGTAGTGTGTGTTTATTCCAATGTTAATGATCTGGTAATAATATTACTGCAATTCCTATTGGAAATTTGCATATAAGATAACAGCAATATTTCATCGGCTGCTTGTCATTAAGTTTCAATTTCGGTTGTTGCTGTTGTTAATACATTTTATATTTTTATTATTAAAATTGAGTATGCTGTGATGCAATCTATAAGTTTGTTATCGGTTATTTCATTGAACATTCCTAAGATACTTAAAATTCTAATGATTTTGTGTTAAATCAAAATACAAATACATTTAAGTACTTTAACCATTTTGTTGATAATTATTTTTGATGAAACATGACTGTTTGCAACTAATATTTCTCCACAAGATTTAACTTTTTGTTTTTACATGTTATATTTCTAATAATATGATTATAATAGAATCCGCTCTTTACTATGCAAAATGCGAAAGAGAAATACAAAGGGGAGACTTGAAACAATTTTTTATAGTACAGTGTGCAAACCCCTGCTTTTCTCCATTAATATATTCAAGATGAGACTAATACTCTAGTATGTTAATAAGCTGAACGCAATCTACTATATATCAAAGTTTCAAGCAATTCCATTAATTTTTGCGCAATTTTTATTACGAAGTTAAATTTCCCATTAGAATTTTCTATGAGGTAGAGCGGACTCAATAATTACGCAAAATCGTACACACGTACTGCGGTACAGTGTACATTTTAAAGAGCACACTTTTTACGTATATAGATATATATATATATATATATATATATATATATTTGATGCTAAATAATTTCGTGATACGTATATTTGGCACTAAGTAACAAGTACGTTTTTATCGCCAGATTTAATTGTAATATACAGAAAAAAATTTTCACTCAGATTTATTCAAAAATGTCTGTGTGTGTGCATTATTTACAATATCTAGACAGGTACAATATAGGCTTGCTAAATATAAGGGAAAATTTGAAAAATGGCGCTAAATAATATCTAGGCGGTTGGGTACAGTTATTTATATGAGATATCGCAGAAAGATGGTCAAGGGTGTAAAATTAATGAAATCTAACACTCATTTGTGGACACAGTTGCGTAATAGTGCGTTTTTAATGTCTCCCTAATTGACTAAGGATTCAATAAAATTCGTTTTGCTTCAAAAAATATATTCACATCTTTAAATTAACGCGTTCAAATTCAGTAACAGCACCGTTGTTAATTGAAGTGTTCATTTAATCATGGAGATGAATTCAACTAGATTATAACGTTTAATTTAGTTGTCCTTGATATGTTTCTTATTGAATCTCAATATACATTAGGTTCATTAATGGGAGAAGGCTTTGAGTTATTTTGTAAACTAATGATCTTATACATAAATATTCATATTGCGCTTTGTTGTAAACATGAAAAATTTGATGGAATATGCTATTCTACATTTGAAACATGATAGACTGCTAATTCACTATCGTCATCTGCATACAGAAGTCTATATATGCCACACGATGCACAGACAAAAGGCTAAAAATTATATTGTAGTAAACCATGATAGTATGTATGCTGTACGACGCAACCCAGGGAGACGTGCCTCTCCTAAATTTTGAATTGATTAGAGATTTTTTTAAAAGTCACTGAGCTTCAACTATCTGAGATGCCTCTTAAAGGTGAACATTCTCACATATCTGACATGTGTTTGAAATCATCAGCTAATAAATATACCACCCTACCTTTCTCTATTTATTAACTAGAATATAAATAATGTATGTAACAATATTACATAAAATCAAATTATTCAAATATATTTGATTGCCTTACAATCTAAAACCAGTGCTCTATGGTAATCATAAATTGCGTTTATCATTACCAATTTTGGAAATGGCTGATGTTCTGAATACAAACATCTTCAACTTAATCCCAGAGATGACTTTATTAGTGCAGATGTTGAGAGAGTTTTTTTGAATATCACTTATAATTTTTCGCTACAACGAGTATATTGGTACTTCATTTAAAATATCATGATAATTTCAGTGATTAAAGTAATTATTGAAAAATAAAATTACTGTCATTAATTTTCTTGCGCAATTTCAAATGGAAGTAACTGCAGCACTTTCTCTTTTATTTGATATTTTTTATGCTGTTCACAAATATTTTGGTAGTACCATTTTATTAACGTTGCTATTTAGTTCAAAACAGTAAGCAATAATGTAGAGAGTGAATCCTTTAATATATTTTTGAAAATTTCCAGATAGTTAAAGCTTGACTGTAATGAACGAAACATTATTGAATGTACACCATCTTCCTAAATTACAAGCTGACATCTTTGCACAAAATTATTCACAGCGTGAAAGGGAAATAGATCTGATAATCGGAGTGCCATGTTCTTGAAAATTAGCAGAACATTTTTCTGAAAAATCGCATCATTTCCAAGCGGACAACAAAGACCACCTCTATTAAGAATTTTAACGAATCCATCGTTATAGGGAGCGCCTATGACTGAGCCTTGTCATCCGGGACTGCTTTTACACACTAACAATACACAAGAGTTTGACGAATATTAAGGGAAAAATTAGAGTAAACACATCCATCTAAATCTTAAATATATTTAACTTCCTCCTCTGACAAAGAAATTGCGCGAAATTGTCACATTAATCCGAGGTGTTTTTAAAAAGCTCCTGAAAGCTTGAATTATTAAGGGCTTCCTGCTTCCTAAACCCCTCAAACTTTGCACATCTGCTTTTGCTTTTTTGTACTTTTTTCCATGGTTAAGATAGTTTTTAACGTTAGGAAACAGCGTCGGAGGAACAGCAGGAATCTTGTGACGAACTAAGAAATATGTTATATAAAATGAAATATAAGTATGAGATGATGCTAATAATTAACTTTATAGTTGCTTAGCGGATACTATGAGTGAAAATTATAATTTTTGAGATTGGGCAAACAAACAGTTCAAAACTTGTGAAACCCTGTAGAGTTTTGAAATATTTTTCATGATTGCGAACAATCCAGTTTCAGCATATTTCGTAAAATTTAAGAAACTGAGCTCTCGTGATAAAAATTTATATGACTTGTAAAAATCTGAATTCCATATGAAATTTGCAAAAATATAATTACATTTGATACAAAGTATATAATGTTTTTTGAATAACAGATAAATAACCCTTGGCTGTTTTCATTGGCGCATTAGATGGAAAATGCAAACGACATAATCCTATATTTACAGTGATATTTTCCATTTTAGCAATGTTCGCAAGGACTTTATCCTACTTTTTCTTCTAAATTTCGGCGAAATCCATAAAAATTCCTTTGTCGTGTAAAAATGAATTCTATTGGTTCATTTATCCTTGAAATAATTCTGCATACTCTTGAGCAGGGTTTTCGAGTCGAGTTCGAGTTACCAGGTCAGAGTTCGAGTTTTTACGTTTCAACTTCGAGTTCAGATATTTTTTTGAAAAAAATTCCGAGTTCGATCGAGTTTTTTCTAATTCGGAGTATTTAGGGTAAAAAACATTTAAAAATAGTTATTTGCGGTTTATATATAAAGAAACTGAAATTTAAAATAATTCAAATTTTTATTGTAATTTCGTGTGGATTTTGATCGATTCGATTTTGAGTTTTGATGGTTTCTCTTTAAAGTTTTTTCGATCGAGTTTTGCGAGCTCATTCAAGTTCGAGTTCTTAACATTCCGAGTGCTCGAAAACCCTTCTCATGAGTGAATATGGAGTTGACGGCGGTCGAGGGAATTGTCCGCACTATTATATTATTGATCATGTTCAGTTGCCAGACCTGTGTTTAGTATCGCCTTGATGCTCCTTAATTCTTGTTACCAAGTGTCGCTTTGTTTCCCCTACGTATGATTTTTCGCTATCAATTGTAGACAACAGAGGAAACTGGAACAATCTTGAGTTTTATAAGATGTAATCATAGGAACGATCTTCGTCCATTTTAAATTTGCTTGCATACATAAAGAAGCCTTAAATATATACAAGTGGCTCACAATCGTATTAGCAGTAAAATCAACAATACCACGACTAATTAAAAAAAAACATGTAACAACAAATAAATATATTTCAATAATTTTACAATATTAAAATGGATAAACATACGTCTACTTTGCGCCTGTGTTCAAATTGAGCGCCATTCACATTGGTACATTCCTGACAACGGAATGCAACACTTCTGCAAATTTTAGAATATAATTCGCTGTTAAGCTTGGCAAAATAATCAATGTTAAATTGTCGAAGATCGGCAATATTTCTGGAGCTCTTGAAAACACATAATTTTTGACAATTCCTTATACACTAAAATCCTTAGGCGTCAAATCTGGCCAACGTGCTGGATATTCAAGGGCTCCACGCCTAACCATCCATCTGTTAGGGAAACTCTAATCAAGGTATTCACCAACCGCTCTAGCGAAATGTATATTTAGAAGCAAAGATTTTACTAACTTCGACCTTTGCATTAAATTTCGAAGGAGAACATCGGAATGAATGTCGAACGTATAAAAATGGGCGTAAACATATAAAATAAGCGCTATTTTATATTTTATTTAAGCTGGGATAAGATTATTTTTTTTACACTCTTTGATTTGATTCTCTTAATAGTCTACACATTTATTGATCTTATGTATATAGGTTATTGCATTGATGTATGTATTCACGAACAGTGTTTAAAAGTTTACCTTCATCCGATCACTATTACACTGTGTTAACATGAATTTGTGATCAATATAAGACAACTTCTTTCAAAATAAGTTTTTTGAACTGAAAAATAATATCACGTTCAAGTTCGGCAACAATTTTTATTTGCAAAAGATGATTTGTTAATCATTATAAGAGATACAAAATGCACATACTATTAACAGCAAACTGTTGTTACTAAATACAGCAACTGAAATGCTGTTAGAATTATGTGCTGCTTTGTTTTAATTTTTTGGATTTTCGGCTTTGAGATAGAAGGCTTCCTCTTGTACAGAGGGAGCTTTCTCTCTTTAGAGGCTTATTGTAAACATTTATACAATCAGTACTATGCGAATTTTGGTATGATTTTTAGCTGATTTCAACATTCAGTAGAAGTTCTTTAACTCTATCTTACAATATAAACTTATATTATTAATTAACATACACTTTGGCTGATTAGTGATATTTGTTAATTTCAACTTGCAAATTTTATTCCATTATTTCAATTGACACATTTCCGAACCTACTTTCTTTGTAACTATTTACCTTATGGACTAGCATTATATATCACAGTGTACGCGCCCACCAGCCCCATGTGAAACATTTTGTGTTTCAGATTTATCAAAACTGCATTCCTTACAGTGTACAAAAGAAAATGTAAGAATTCACACTATTACAATGGCCGTCTATTTAAATTTAATAGATTAGGCCATCATGGAGCTATTGCGTATGAATTTTTTGCTATCAACACAGTTTACATACAATTCGATACCCGTTGAACTACAAACGTATTTTCAAATTTTGCGATTTAACTAATTCTGGTGCTGTTAAAGCGAAAATATACTCTTTCCATTTTGACACTCTATTGTCAAACCAGAGCGTATTTCCTATCAGCATGGAGAAAATAAAACCAGACCATGAAGTAAATGGAAGAATACCATGATGACAAAAGTAAATCTGCTCTGATGTGTGATTGTATTTGGTGCAAATCAAAGAAGACATTTAAATATTTTTAGCTATAGCACGCAGAATAAAAATTTTAAAAAAATATATTTGATATTTGAATTATACGGATCAAAATTTACCAAAAAAATCGCTTTTTGATTGCAAAAAAAATTTTTTGTTAACTGTGTTTACCTAAATTACTAGAATTGTGGCTTTATTAATTTTTGTGCAATTGGCGTATTTTAGGCTGGTGCTAACAGTGTAAGTCTTTCATTATTTTCGTCGCTTTGTTAGATGTCACTCGTCTTTTTACATATCATGTCCATGTCGAATTCTAGTGTCATAATTAATGCAACCCAATGTTCACCTAAAAAACTTTATTTTGACTTTAGAGTAAAGACTGGGGATTAAGGAGAAGTTGCGAACTTTGTCTAAAATTTTCTTTAGAAGAGAAAAGCTTATTTCAACTGAACATGTTGTAGCGATTCTTCGTTGGATATTATCTCTAAGTGCACATCGATCTTCTGTGAAGTCAAAAAAGTGCAAGTCGTTGTATGCTTTATCATAGAATATTTGCGGGATCCTACTTGTCATTTAGTTACAAAAGATCACTATAACAGGGTAATCCCCGTCAATTCTGTTTCTAGATCTACGCTTCTGACTGCTGTTTTGACACAACCGACAACCGATTAATTCCCCATCATCTGGCAACGCTAGCACTATCCGATTACAGCTCTCAGCCATGTATCCCATCTTGTAATAATTGGAATAGGTGGACTACCAATTTAATGAAACAAGTGTCTACGCGAGGTGTTCTTCACCGTCGCAGCCTTTAAAGTGGTAACCAACTTATCGCCATTTTTGTATTTGTCTTGATCTTGTCAGCACAATTATGAATTATGGAGTAAATGCACCACACATTTCACTTGAAAAAGTCTGGAGTAAAAGTTCTTAAGACATTTACCAGCAGCTACCATATATATAACAGCGTCAGAGAGTAGCAAAAGAAAATTGCTCTTTGCTAGTTTAATTTTTTTTCAAGGCGTCATCAGTGCGCTAGGAAACATCTAGCTTTACGCAGACTAGTACAAATATAGACTCTTGAGGTGCCGTATCACGTTAAAATTCTTGCAAGCATTGATTTCAGATGCATCGACTGCCAGGAAGACTTCTTTAGCATTCAGAACATCTATAACACGCGGTTCTTCATTCTCTGCAATTTGTTCCACTTTGCCCAGGGCGGCTGTCTCACTGGACAATTGCCATTTCATATCTAGGAATAACTTTTGCATTACAGAATGTCTCATTTTTTCAATGGTATGTTATCTGGCAAAATTGCTTTTACTGCTTTTCAGCAAAGTCCTTGTCTGGAGGGGCAATAACGGTTTGCTGTCTCTATGAACCTTGCTGTGCACTCATGTCAATATGCCGCTTGCGGGTTGTTGAGTTCCTATGGCCTTGCATAAAAAGTTGGTTTTCGTGACAGACTTGATTCATTGCACAGGATGTGAAACAGCTTATCATTTGGGGTATATATAATCTCAGTTGGAAATTCACGCACAATTTCCATAAACTTAACCTTGGTCGGCTTTAGCATGCTTTCGTATCTTGTAAGACTATTAACAGATGCAACGCTGAACACAGAAGCCTGTGTTTTTATTGCAAGACTTTTGCAATAGCACATCGTTCATTGTTTTTTAGAAATATACAATCGGTGATCAAACAGCAACCAATTTCTAAGAAAAAAACAATTTCTAAGACCTGATTGTATACATTTAACTTTATTTAGAAATGGTCAATTTTGATTTTATTTTTGAAAAAGTGCTAATTTTGACTTTATTTTGACCGTATTGACTATATTGACTTTTGGGTTGCCCTTATCGTAATTATTTTTTATTTAGCTTCAGTTAATTTCACTGACATCTTCCTTTCCTACTGGACAACTCAAACCTCGAAGTTTCTCAATGAAACCTCTAATCACAGGTACATCAGTCTCCTCGAATTTTCATATATATTAATATATGATCTATGTACATGTACTGGGTGATCCATAATTAGCTTCCATTTCCTCAGTGAGTGAGTTTAATGAAGGAAAATGACAACTAGTAAAATTGTTTTTTTAGCATTATTTAACAAACAAAGTTGAGAAATAACCATTTTGTTATAGTAAATATTTGATGATTCACCTTCCGCAATGGGATGAAGCCTGCGAGGCAAATTTGATAGTGAAGCACGTATTTCCGCATATTACTGTGCTATTCTATTTCTGAGCTCAGCTAAGGTGAATGGTGATGATAACTTCTGTCCTTGTTTAGACCCCAAAATCCATGTCCTATCATTTGGTTAGCTTTGAATGTTTGTTGCCCATCCTGCTGGAATATGTAGAATTACATATCAAAGTTTTGTTGAAATTGTAGCATAACATGTTTAATGAGCATGTTCAAATAACTGGGATCCGTCATCAGTCCACACAATGTTTGGTAACAAATACTCAGTTTTCACCAATCATTCAATACGTTTAGAAACATCTATCAATCATCTGTGATATAATAAATATGTTCAAATCTGTTTGGTTGAATTATATAATTAATATATTTTTACGCCAATTATAGATTATCCTGTATATATGATCAAACGCATTCACTTGTAAATTCAAAATATATAGTTTACATTTGCAACATTTGAAACGATTCTACACTTTGCTTTAATTTTTTCAATTCAAATTGTTGTTCGTCATATTTTAAATAATAATGAATTTGTTTTAGTGATAACGGAACTGAAACTATAAAGACATTTCAAATGCATTACCTTTATCTTTATGCATTAATTATGATTTTTGTGAATCTGTTTACATTGGTCAGATCATTCACGTTTATTATTGGAACAGTTGCTGCCACTAAAAGATTACATGAAGCAGTTCTAGACAGCGTACTAAGAGTAAGCTCTCATTTCCTACATANTTTGTCATAAATATTTCTAAAAAATGGACGCCAAGAATGTCATAGTTATTTTTTAATTAGATTTGGAGTTGCAGAAAGAGGAATTCATCAATGTTGAGACATAATTATCACTGTTAACTATAAATCTCAAGGGGAAATGCTACAATGCCCGTAGTTAGCTAATCTTTTCTTGGAAAAATGTATTCGGCCACTCTAGACCAAATCAGAGAATTTGTAAACAATTTCATTGGTTGAGCTTTTTTCACTCTATTTATATTGAAAATGTCTAATAACAATCTTTCTTCACCATATATGATGCTTGGTTACGTACCTCTTGCCAACCGGAGTTGATTATCTCCAAACATTTGGAAGGGATAAGTCAACGTAATATTGTCCGACTTGTAGAGTGACCTCAAAGTACTGTAGGGAATATCATCACTTTTCACTTCTGAAAATATCATTGCCTCCAAGCCAACTGGGCAGAAGTTCAGATTCTTGCCTCAACTTACTCGGGGAACCATGAATTATGGTGGGAAGCCTGTAATGGTATAGGGTGCAGTATGGAAATGTTGTTTTCGCGAGATTGTTCACATCACTAGTACTCTCCTAAGCTCTTAATATGCTCGGATTCTAGAAAAGGAACTCTTGCCACTCCTTACAAGTGATTCAATATATCAGCAGGATGGTGCTCCATGTCATACCTCAATAAAAATGAAAAATTTCCTCCACAACAATGGTTTCGCTATCCTTGCTGACTGCCCTGACCAATCCCCAGACCTTAACATTATCGAAAATATGTGGAAAGAGGTCAAATATCAAATTGGACAGCATTTTCTTCACACTGAAGACGAGCTGTGGACCGCAATAAAGAAAGAATTTTTTGCAATTCCCCACAGCTTTATTGAAATACTTTTTGCTTCAATCCCTGATCGCCTTGAAGCTGTTATTCGCTCAAAGGGACCCAGTACAACATACTAGAAGAGACAATTTTGTTGCTAAGTGTTTGTATTGCATCAATTATTAATTAATGTATCTTATTTTGAATTTACTTTTTTTAGATTTGCTCATTTGTTAAAATTTCAGGTGGCCTAATACATTTTTCCAATACAAGTTTTCTAATTTTGATTAAAAATTAATAGCAAACTTCTACATATTTTATGGTATTAAACAGACCAATGTTCCCTTCTTAATCAAAGTAACACTTAGTTA
>CABFPE010000208.1:14415-42733 GCA_900660155.1 Hofstenia miamia | reverse complement strand
TTGAAATACTTTTTGCTTCAATCCCTGATCGCCTTGAAGCTGTTATTCGCTCAAAGGGACCCTTTTTGCTTCAATCCCTGATCGCCTTGAAGCTGTTATTCGCTCAAAGGGACCCAGTACAACATACTAGAAGAGACAATTTTGTTGCTAAGTGTTTGTATTGCATCAATTATTAATTAATGTATCTTATTTTGAATTTACTTTTTTTAGATTTGCTCATTTGTTAAAATTTCAGGTGGCCTAATACATTTTTCCAATACAAGTTTTCTAATTTTGATTAAAAATTAATAGCAAACTTCTACATATTTTATGGTATTAAACAGACCAATGTTCCCTTCTTAATCAAAGTAACACTTAGTTATAATTTTAGGCACACTCTATCCACTGAATGTTCATTATTTATTCAAAATAGCAAGGTGGTCGAATACATATTTCCAGTATTATATATATATATATATATATGTATTATATATATATATGTTTATTTCCAATCATTTCACCATATTTCTATAATATACAATTATTTTTGCACAAATTTTTCGGCAAGCTATGTAAATATATACATCTACTTTTTATGTATGATACTCAAGTGTCGCATAGGCGAAAAAGTGGAAAACAAATGACTATGGAACCACATCTATTAGAAGTCAATATTTTGTACATGTGTTGAGCCTTTCATATTGAAAGGTCACCAAATAATTGATGTTGACTAAAATTTGAACGCGATCCTTGTATATTTCAACGCAAATTTTTCTCAAAAAGAATTAGACGAATGTTTGATTATAGCTGTGCAGATAAATTCTATGGAGATTGTAATATTTTCAATCGGCTGCATTTCTAATGCAATCACCTAGCATTTCTTTTTAGTTCAAATTGGATATTTTCTCGCATACTCCAGTTGGCCGCATTCTCAATCGCTTTTCTAATGACGTCAACATCGTTGATGATTTTCTGCCATTTACCATGAACATTTTACTCAGAAACATCATTGTTACATTGGGCACTATAATCGTAACCGTAGCCCTCATCCCGCTTCTTACCCCAATTATTTTCTTCCTGGCATTTCTTTTCTATCGCGTTCAAGTACGTCTCTTTAATTTACTGAAGAAAAATTGTTGTATTGTTTAGCATAGAATTGGCTGGTATTAATTTCCATAAACATTTTCCAACTTTAATTACTAGGGCCAACATACATTTTACATACTACTCACCATTTAGTTAAGAATACCCTATAATAATTTAATTTTCATTATTCTCATGTTTGATAAAACAATAACCATAACTAGACAAGAAAATAGAATAGTAAATGAAATTGAAATTGATTGTTTCAGATAAGCTGTTGTATAGTCAGACACAAAAACTTAAGTACAACAATATATTATTAAAATATTTTAACAAAAATTCAGAAATTTGAAAACTAGAGAGCTTTGTTAATACTGTAGTATAATTGCATCCCAGTGGTGTAGTGGTAAAATTTTAACAGGGTAGGGGGGCTCTTACAAAGGTAATCCATCCAGCATGTGGGCTAGTTACCAAACGATTATTATTTCTGTAAATTGCAATTATGCTAATATAAAAATATTGTGAAAATTTATTCACTGTCATATTGTTAGTATTTGTGAGATAGATATTAATCCTGTGTGAGCAGAGATTTTCATGTGTTGAAAACTCTGGCGCAAACCTGGCTATACCTACTAAACCTTAGGCTTGACATTTAACGTCTTGACAATTCAGCTTATTTTGAGACCATTTTATAGTCCTTGCCAAAAAATGTCTTCCATGTTTCGGTTGTTAGAAACTTAAAAAAGTTGCTCACTGAAAATTTCAATAGAGTTTTAAAAAAAATCAAAAGGATACCAATGAAAAATTTACATACTTTAGGGGCTGCGCCCCAAATAATTTTTAACAAGAGGGGCTCAGCCTTCTGAGCCCCCCCCTCCCACTACACCACTGGTTCAAGTTACATAATGCAACAAAATGTTTTTGTAGTACAGATCTCAAACAGCTTGGAAACATTACGACAAAAGGCCCTATTTCTTTATTCAGATTTCGATTATTTACGGCAATTATCATTGGCTTATCGTGTTTTTTAAGCACATCCACAATTTTTTCGCAAGTGGAGGCTATTTCTGTATTTCTAAGTTTTAAATTCTCAATATACAGTAATGCTTTATATGCTTACCCGACGGTTGTTCTACATATTTGCAAAGTATGTTTGGAATAAAAGATTGAAGCCAATGTGCTGCACAGTCAAATCTAGAAATATTTGGGGACAAATGTAAAAAAAACCTTGACGAGTTTTCAAGAAGCAAAACCATGTTGCTGTCCTTTTCAGTTGCAATTGCAAAATCAAGAAGAAAAATTGTTGTAGAAATCACAGAACGAAAAAGACAATGTCAGCCTTCTTAATTTGTTCGCTATCACTTTTTAATAAACTGATGACCTGCTTTGCAGAGGAATAGTCCGTCATTCTAGTTGTCTTTGCTTTTACGCATCTTAAGTGCAACTACATATCAATAGTGAAATTCTTGAAAGTCTATCAATGAATTTAAATTTTTTTACAATTTGTCAGTAATTTTTCTGTTATAAACTTCAAAGTATACACAAATGACCTTACAAAAAATTACTGGATCTAGTTCCCACTCTAAGGAATACTTTTGAATCATTTCCTTATATTCACACTGTCATAAATCATGTTAAAGCTAGTCAGATTAATGCTATAAACAGTGGGTATTCTTGACAAAAATTGTAATGTTTTGCATGATTCTTAAAGAGTACTTTTATACTGTTATTCGTGCGATATAAAGTTTCTGTATTGAAAATAATTCGTTGATACGATTTAATTTGTATCTTTTTATGTAAATACAGTTGCTAAGGAACAATGTTATTATTGAAAGCACTGAAAAGAGCTCCTCCCAGACAATTATTGGCGCATCAAATGCGGGTTAGCAAATATAGTAGCATTATCAACCGTTAGCTTCTGTTTATCACGTCAGCTAATATTCATAAATTATCTTCAAGGAGTCCTTTTATATTTATTTGCCATAATCAAGTTTAGGAATTTTGCACAAAATATATTTTTCATCTCAGTTTTCAAAGTTTCCACATTGGTCCATTCAGCGTTATACAGCTACTACATTGAAAAATAATATTTTTATTTCCAAAGTGTAGTAATTAGATTGAAAGAGTGTATTGTTGGATGCATCAATTTCTGAACAGTTTCATCAATAAGGCCTACTTAACATTATTGAAAACTGAGTCAATTTAGAACCACTGTAGCGACCTCATTAATAGACTAAAATTATATTTTTTATTTTGACATGTAACATAGCAATGAGTTTAATTCATTTAACAAGGAATATTTTAAAACAATACATTTTATATTACATGTGAGATGGTTTTTACCTTATTCTTATATGGGAACATTGGTAGAATTAAGATTAAATAACATAATAATAAGCACCTATATCAGTTATGTTTAGGGTTTTAATGACAGTATTATGCAACTGAATTTATTACTACAATGTAAAATATAGAAAAAACAATGTTTGAATAGCCTACAATCTGAGATCAACGGATCATCCAAAATATAAGTTTCTTCTATCATTCCTGCAAACAAATTCACTTAAAATATCATGAATTTCAATTGATTCACAGAATTTTTTGTGGGTTTGCAAAATGAGTGTTGAGGGCATTTGTCCCATGGTTTTCCGAAGTTAGTTTATCAAAATATGCAGGCAGGTAACCCCTCTACCCAACACAAGATATAGAGGAAATCAATGACTGCCTACTCATGTCTAAAGTTAAGAATTGAAGTGGAGATTTTAACTTATTTTCATAAATACAGTGCCTGACATAATTATAGAACATTTTTTTATATCACGTCATTTTTATGTACATGACTGCAAGTCGAACTATCGCAGGATTTTTGTTCTCAGAAGCTGATCGGAGTTATTTTTGATCGACAAAAAATGTTTGGGATTATTTTACTTCTGTTATATTACAGTGATGCAAAATATACATAGATATAGGACCATAGTGGTTCCGTTAAGTTTTGATGTAAAAAAGAACCTTCTTTAATGAAAGTTGTGTATTTTCGAAAGCTGTGTTTTCAATTCGTTCTATCAAAGAAGAATTTGTAAAAAAATCTGACTACCTCTAGTTATAAGGTCAACAAAGCTTACATATCAAAACTCTGTTACTATCAATATTTTGTAGGATATCCATTTTTTGAATAACACTTGCGATCCTTCGGTGCATACTGTCAATCAGTCTGTGGCAATAATCACTTGGGATCTCCAAACACCAAGCATTTTTATCACCTCTTTGAAATCCGACTCATGTCCATGTTTGGAATCTCACTTGCGATCCTTCGGTGCATACTGTCAATCAGTCTGTGGCAATAATCACTTGGGATCTCCAAACACCAAGCATTTTTATCACCTCTTTGAAATCCGACATGTTCGTGTAAGAAACCTCACCAAGACGGCGTTTCACAAATTGCCATATGTTCTCAATGGGATTCAAGTCTGGAGAATTCCCGGGCCACTCCAAGACTTGAATTTCATTGAGCGTCATCAATTCTGTCACCTTCCGAGCCATATGACAAGGGCCTTGTCATGTTGGAAAATCTGGATCTCACAAATATTCATAAATTGTGACAACTTCCCCTGTAAGATCTCCACATATTCAGCCGCGTTCAAGCAATGACCAACAGAGCTCCTTGTTTGCATGAGAAAAAGCCCCATACCATTATACAAAGGAAATGTCTCATTGTTTTCACTGGGTATCTGGGATTTGAAGGTGAAGCACTAGGCAATCGTCGAACAAAAGTATTAGTTGAATTCAAATATTTGAAAAGTTGATTCATCACGAAACATTACACGACGCCAATCCATCTCAGTCCAATGACGATATTTGTAGCAAAATTGCAGACGTTTGTCTCATAATGGCAGTGAACAGAGGTTTCTTGGATGGCTTTCTTGCTGGTCCATACTTCTCACATAGTCGACGTTGAATGTTTCTTGTTGGGACATCAAGTAAAGCAAAATCAAGGTTTCTTTTTATTTGAGGGGCAGTCACAAATGCATCGATCGATGCTTGGCGATAAATAGAGCTCGGACTTTCTGCTTTTTATTTTTGAAAAATATGCTTGCAATTACAGAAAAATCTGCTTTTTTCTGCTTTTTCAAAAAACATAGTCAAAAATCAATTAAATTGATTTGTTAATGTTAATAAACAAATTTTTTCGCAAATTGTCTTCTTTGACACTACTATAATTTATTTGAGTAAGCCATATAAGAGGAATACAATAATGTATTTTTCTAATCAAGGCTAAATTTAAATTTAGAAAGATTTTATGCAAAAATATGTGCCCCTTGAGCCCCCTCCCCTGGGACAATTATTAAAGGGGCTCCAGTTTTCCCATCCCTCTGTTCCTTAGCCTCTGTTTAAATAAATGTCTAGTTATGATCGGTGCAGCGACTATGCAATATAACGACCATTATTTTTCTCCAATTTACCTTAAATTTTTGACCAAAATTAAACAAAGCATCAATCAACAACATTTTAGTGCGTTCATCATAAAATTATGGCAAAGGAGTAGTAAGTTGTTCTGATATGTTAGAGAGAGAGGTACATATATTTAATAATGTTGATGACGAAGTTGTCAAAGAAGTTTATACAAATTTATGCTCTACAAAGTGATAATGGAATTAAATTAAAGAATGAGAGACTGTGGCACTTTTAATTTATTTTAGCAATTTTTGCATTTCTGGTAGGACATCATCCGAAATCGATTTGGGAAGGAGAATACCCATCTTTTTGACGTTGGGTTTTTCTCAAAAGTTAATCATAAGAACTTAGCGATTTAGGCGCGTTGTTCATCTAGTTTGTTGTCTATATCAAGACTAAATCAAAATAAAGGCAATGAAGTTGAAAATTATAATATATTAGCTGAGTATATTATTTAACTGTACACTATAAACTTTCAAGGATTGTTTTAAGTGCTTTGTCCCGCAGTGTATCAAAGTATACCCAAGTTTAATCTTCACTATCATACAAGTATTGATCTGCATTACCACCTAGCTGACATATTTACAGAGATTCTTAATAACTATTTTTCTCACAATCGCAGAGCATTAGTTTTTGTCAAGATTACTAAGAGGAACCAATGTGAACAGACTTGCCGCATAGTGTAAGTCAACTCTTAATATTGACCGCAAATCTGTAACCTTATCCAATCCCAATTTTGCTTCTGCATACCTCTAGAGACCTCGATTCAGTTCAACAATTAGATCAGAGTGTCTTGGCAGCATACTACTCAAGGTACACTAAGTTCATTTAGATAACGTTATCGCTCGATGATCTAATATTTAGGTATTTTTTAGTTGGGCTACATAATGACAAGAATGACAAGAATTTGAAAGTAATTCTGCATTATCCAAAAGTGCATACAATTTTGAAACTATTTCAATTTTATATATTTATGCTTGCATCCTTTATAATTAAGGGGAATTCTACCAGCAGTGATAGGCCACTATATGTTTTCTCTATTGCTTTGACAGTATCCATACTTAAAGATCGTATGTATGAAAAGGTTTTCATGAAATGTGCACATTTAGTGAGAACATTTAAGTAGAAAAAATATATCGTTGCAAATATAAAAACCTCGAATTTTTATGGTGTCTGAAGACCAACGATGAATGCATGCACCTACATCGTTAGTGATTTCGTCGATTTTTATATCATTTGGTAATGGTATTACCCAGTTCTTCAGATCTTCGTTGTTTTTTGCAAAATGATATAATGAGATGCCTCTGTTCAATTTAGACATCCCTTTCTTCTGTTTATTTTCCTTTGATAAATATCAACTGTGTATTTCAATGTTCTTCTTGACGGCGTTGCGATAACATTAAAGTATTTTTGCTGTTTTACTTTGCAGTGATTACTGCAGCAAGATCACATTTTTTTACCAAATCAATAACTTCTAAAGTAAGCAGTGAATTTTGGGATATACATGTAAATATTTGTAAGATTAATTAGCAGAATCTGACTTTCATTTTTGAAGAGTAGTTTTCCAATGGAATATTTCGGAAGAAAAAAAATCAGGGTTCCCCAAATCATCCTCCTAAATGTGTGCCAATTCGTTTAATTCTGGGGTTGAGTAGTCAGATGCCCTGATATATTCCAAATATTTTATTTTCAAATATAATTTTTATTAGTTAAAGAAACTATTTGCAGCATCGATTTCTTAGATGCCTTTTGAGCGAAACTTTCCTTGAAAATTTAAATTTACAAGTATACAATGTAAATCGCTTTATGCCAGAATGTGTTAAGTCATGCCTACTTAGGTCAAACGACCTCGAAAGAAAGGAATGACATTTATTACATTGAAATCCTTATGAACATCTTCTGACCTTCATCTTTTGATCTTTTTCACCTTTTACCGAGAATGGAGATTTGCTGACGCACATTTCTTCAATTTTTGGAAGTGGAGCATCAATGAACCATGACTTTTGCACTTATACTTGGCCTGTCTGAAAATAAATGAGAATTTAACCATAAAACTTTATTCATGAAAAATAAATGAATACTATGCGAAAAATTAATTAAGATAATCACCATTAGCCTCTATTATTGACTGAAAGTCATCAAGTAGTTTGTTAAGTTCATCCATATAGCGTTTTTCAGGCATGTCCCTCATAAAACGCAACGCATTCTCTTGAACTTCCTTGGCGGTATCATAGCTGCACTGTCGTAGTTATTTTTTCACCTCCTTATTTACTCAGCGATCAAGTAAGTTTAAGTCTGGTGAGTAGGAAACTTTCCAAAGTAATTCCACTCCTCGCTTCCCAAATAATTATTTCGTAGCAGCTGCAACGTGTGGCTTCGCGTTGTCATGTTGCCATACAAGTTCGGAAAGTTTAGTTGGGCGACTACGCAATGTTCTCCACTTGTTTCTTTGTTTGACAGACTCAATGTAGCTGTTTAAGTCAATTGCTTCATTAAATTTCGCTTCAATACTGATATTTTTGTCACAGGTAAATGCGATTAATAGCAACGTCTTTCTAGCAGTTAAACCTGGTTTCACTACTCTGTCTTTTCCCACCCTCTTTGAGCCACACTTTCTTCTCTTGCTTTGTCCCGCAGGAATCAAAGTATACCCAGGTTTCATCTTCACAAGCATAGTATTGAGCTGCATTACCACCTAGCTGACATATTTCCTTCTTAATAACTTTTGCACTCCCAACTCGCAGAGCTTTAGTTTTTCCGTCAAGATCATGAGGAACCCATGTCGAACAGACTTTCCGCATATGTAAATCCTCTCTTAAAATTGACCGCTCTGTATCCTTTCCAATCCCAATTTCTTCTGCAATAGCTCTCAGAGATGCACTTGCATTCATGTCAATGATCAATTTAACTTCATCAATGTTGGTTGTTGATCACAGCACACTTGGTCTTCCTCTCGTTTCTTTTTTAACTTCTGTAATATTCTCATCTTCATTAAACCACCAATAAATTGTTGCAGTTGAAGGTACGTCCTAGCAAACATCTTTTAAGGCCCTCTCTATTTCACAAGCTTTCTTTCCTCTTTTCTTTTCGATTGAAACATAGAATTTGAAACAGCAGTTTTTCGCCATTGTAAAAATTGTTTTATGCGTTGCACAGTATAATAAATTTCGTTCAAAAATCAATGATACGTATATATATATATGAACTTTGCTCAAATTACACACAAACTAACTTGTAAGCTAGTTAGAGAATTGCGCTTACAAGACATAATACAAAATACTAATTATGAAATTTTCATTTATTTTCAGACAGACCACGTAACTGCATTTCCAACATTTGAAGGGGTTTTGACAAAAATTCTTCCTTTTGTGCATTTGAAGTGCTTCCATGTGGAGAAATTTGTGATCACATTTGTCGCATTTAAATATGTTTTTTGTACCATTCATCTTTTGATGTTTTAACCAATATTTGAAAAAGTGTAGCCTTTTCACCTAGTAACCAATCTTTGCAAAAGTGTAGTCTTTTCACCTAGTAACCAATATTTGAAAAAGTGTAGCCTTTTCACCTAGTCCTATAAAATATGATTTTTAATATAGGTAGCGGTTTTATTATGCCCATTGTTACCTACATGTGGACGTTATTATTATATATTGTGCAAAGTTAATAGAAAATTTAACATATGCCTATAAAATAGTGGCGTAAAATAAAATTTTTAATCAGTTAATTGAAAGGTGCCACCAATTAATTAGTATCACCTAGAAAGTCATTAAACTTATGCAAATCATAAAATTAACTAACCTATATTCTTTTGATAAAGTTGATTTTCAATAACTTAAGTTATATCAATATATTAATCAAAATTTGCAAATACTATACATTACACGAAATATTTCTTGCTACGGAATATTTCTGTCCGAGATTTCGTAAGAAAACTGATTTGGCGTGCTATCTTAATACATGGCATAAAAAATATTTTTAGCAATTGCTCTAAATTGGCTTTCATTTTCATACCGTCACGAAATCTTACTGAATGACGAAGCAATGTGCATTGTAGTGCTGCCTTTCTTTAAAGGAAATATTTGCTAGATTTTGGGGCAATTTGCATTTTATTCGCCCATATATTTTCTTGAGAAGTCATAAAAAAAGTAATTTTAGCGATTTCTCTATTATATGCTGTCATCAACCCCAGCAAGTACGATTGAATGGATAGACACTGAAGGCGAACAATATCTAGTAGAAATAAAAATAACAAGAGAAAAGGAGAAAGAAATTGTCGCAAGAAACTATCAAAAGATTAAAGAAAATCACACTGTAGCAACAATGAAGATAATGTTTACAGAGGCTTTTACAAGTACAGAATTAGAGGAAATATTGAAGACATGCAATCAACTTGTAGTAGATGTTGAATGCATCACGTCCAGACTAGACATTAAGCCACAATGCACAGCGAGAATCATGAAAGAGGGATTAACACCAAGATTTTGGGAAAATACAGGAAGTCAAGATGAATTATCCAGCTACAATCAGAATGGCGACAACGCCAACAACAAAGGATAATTACAAGACAATAGAAGAAGAAATTGAAACGAGAATACTGAAATGCACACTGCTGAAAACAATATCAATTCCAATGATAATGCTACAATAGAGACTACTGAAGAAAAAACGGTAGCAAAAGCATTCCTTCATGAACATAACTCATACGTAAAACAAAAGAGAAAGCAAGAATAGTGATCATCACGAACGAATACAAAAAGACAAAGACATTAATGCTGAGAAATGACACTCACAAAAGAATATTCATTGAAGAACAAGTAACACCAAATGATCTGTACAGTCAAGGAGCAAACAACTTGAAATAGTGAGAGAAGAAATAGAAAAAAGAACAATGAAAACAATTATGCTATTCTCATTGGTGAATGATATCATGTGGTTAGACATTTGGAACAAACAATATAGATACTACGGTTTATGCAAAATAAAATCACAACAGGTACTTGTTTTAATTAAACATGTTCGTAAAAATTTAAGTATAAATAGTCACTAAGATTAGTAATAGGTTGATGAAATAAATTCTTCGGAATTGCACATTGTCTTACGGTTTGATTTATTAATTAAAATGTCAAGCTAAACGTTTCGTGCAAAGTAGTGGTCAGGATACCATGGTGAGGACGACTATTTAGGTTTGATTCCCTGACCGCGAAATGCATTTAGGTTATGAATAAGTGTGGGGTTACTGAAGAAGTAAACAGACTAACTCAGTGGGTGAAACCAAAATCCGGGTCCAGACCATAACCCTAAAAGTGTACCTGACCGGTTTGATCTTAAGAATAATCTGGCGACCCCTAGCTACAGAGTATTGACCTGTGTTGTGTCTGATCAGCAGGGGGAAGCCGAAGGCCGAACATCAGTTGAGAGGGTTGCGCCTCTCCCGTTTTGGCCAACCAAGGCTACTAACTCTGGCAACATTAGAGAGCGCCTGCTGGCTGCTATAAAGATTCGAGGAAAACAATATTGGAGCCAGGAGCCAGCTAACACTAAAATGCAAAGCATTCTAGTGATTAAAAACTCCGCGATAGGGCAATAAAAATCTGCAGGATCATAACTACCTGTGACACAACAAAGGCACGGCAAATGCTTCTCGACCGTCACTGCCCCCACATGCACAAAGTACACATTGTGGCACCTTCTGTATCCTGGTTTTACGTCTGATGTGGGTGTGGTTCAAAAATAAATTTAATTAATAAATT
The DNA here is from genome assembly GCA_900660155.1 of Hofstenia miamia. Lineage (NCBI taxonomy): Eukaryota > Metazoa > Xenacoelomorpha > Acoela > Hofsteniidae > Hofstenia > Hofstenia miamia. The sequence goes on along the minus strand of CABFPE010000208.1, from coordinate 31,469 downwards.
ATTCCAACATATAAACAGACGTATATTCATTGTAGTCAAGATCCGATGTCTCACTGGTTGCAAACACACTTTGATCGTTTGAGATAGAAATTACCTCATCATCACACAAACTATCGCAATTATTACAATATAGTATATCCAATTGAATTAAATGTGAACTTCTGAGTGACATTTAAAACCTAAACAAAAGTTAAAATAAGCATTTAAGGTTGATACCATAACACATTGCTACATTAAGAATAATTCTCGTACTAAGGAAAGCTCTTTTCTACAAAAAATGTGATTACGAAATGCCATCTGCAAGCAGGTAAGTGTGCAGCATTTAATGATACATTGATAAATAACAAATAAATATTTGCATAAATAATAATTTTGAATACTGCAGGGGCAGCATAGAGCATAGATATCAATAGCTAGAATGTAGATAATCATTCTGAATCAAACATTTAAGATAGTTTTGTAGTGAACTATTATTATTAGATCTCTTGCATTTTCAAGAGGTTGTATTATCAAAGCAGGAGTATTAAAAACATAATTAAGAATCTTAAGAAAAGATTTTTATCTTGTTGATTGATTAGCATATTAAATGAAGGTAGTCTTGGTGTGTCTTTTAAACGGCTTATTTGTTATAATGATTGCAAATGATTTATATTAATTGTGTTCTTGATGTGATTTTCGAATTTTTTGTTTCGAATATCTTCAAAAATTGACTTGAATCAAATTTATACACTGAAAAGCATTCTCCAAAAATGCATAAAATATTTTAAATGTGTTTTGTTTAGTTGTTCTATCGGAAAACTTCACGTGAATTGCGTCGCATGGCCAATATCTCCATGTCGCCAGTGTACAGTCATTTTGAAGAATCAGTGGCTGGGGCTTCTGTCATTCGTGCCATGCGGCTGCAATCCTATTTTGAAACAACCAATCAGAAGGTGTTGTATGGTGCATTACGCACCAGATACGTCGACCGGCTTGTTCAAAGATGGCTTGCGATTCGTTTGCAACTGATTGGCATTTGTCTATTAGTAATCGTGTTAATTTCTGGAGTGCTGTTCGCTCACTTTGCTCCAGATATGTTTCATTCGGGTTAGTAAGTAGTTTGCATATATTAAAACTACATTAGTCTTGTGATTTCATACTAGTGATGATATTAAGCTTATTAATAGAGCACATTATCAATCAATGATGACCATGTTTAAAATCTGTTTAACAGATCTGTTTTATTGTTGATGTAATGAGCGATTTCGTTAAATAGTGGTACGAATTTTACTCTTTTACCCTCGCCCATTAAAGCTGAACACATTTATTTTGTTCAGAAAAGCCATTTCAGTTGCAATGCCATTCGTACATGAATTTGGGCATTATAAAATACAATTTTTGCTTTTGTTTTGTTATTCTTCAAAATTTAGTAAGAAATCAGTTAAACACATCGGTTAAATTAATATATTTGTTTCTGTTAAATATATTAAGAATAGGGTCAACACTGTTTTCAATATAATGATCGACTTAAATATGTAAAATTTCAAAATTGCAGGTACAGTATACTAGGTTTTTGTTATATTGCTTTCTGTTTATATATACATATGCATTTAGAAACAATAATGAAAGAGTGTTTTTCTATAATTTATATAACTTTCTTTAAACTCATGCACTAATCCATTTATTTTATTTTAAACAAAAATTTTTAATACTTACTTTTGGGGGGATGATGCGCTATCAAATTTGTATCATAAGTATTTGACAAAAAATTTTTCCCCACTTTTTCACAATTTTTCATCATATCGCGCACCCCATCAAACCACCTGTCATATTTCAAAATAATTTTCAAATTTTCCAACATACTTTCATCAAACAGCCTAAATAATCAACTCATTTAACACTAACTATTAATAAATGTATGTAAATTCATTAACCCTAGAATGAATTCATAGAATAAGAGTTAGTAGCTGCCCGAGTTTCAATTGTACATTTAGAATCTATATGAACAATAACGAAGATAATGCAAAAAATTGCTAATTCTGTGAGGCCTAGGTTTAATATGGTTCACTATTTAACAGAGTCATGAGTAGGATTCAGCTTGCTCCAGGTTTTGAAAATGGTTGATGGGTTATAAATTATCTAACAATGCATTGCACTTTCGAAATACTGCGAAACGCCTACGGCTATTTTGAAGAACACAATTTGGATACAAAGTTACGTATGACTTCCTTTCATGAAAATTAAATTTCTACTCGATTAGGTATGCTGGCTTTGGTTATAACTTATTGCCTTAATATTCGAGGACTTCTGCAGCAATTGGTTGGGATGGGCGCTGAATTCGAAAAAGATATGGTTAGTGTAGAACGCTTGGTGGATTATGAACAGGAGACTAATGTTGAAAAGATAAGAGGTTCAATAGTTCTACCCCAAAATTGGCCGCCATTTGGAGATATTCAGTTTCGTAATGTCACAGTCAGATATAAGCAACATTTAGAGCCAGCTTTGCATAATCTGTCATTTAATATCCGTGGTGGGGAAAAGGTTGGGATTGTTGGGAGAACTGGTGCTGGGAAATCTTCTTTATTACTCACTCTGTTTCGATTAATGAATTTCCAAGAAGGCGCCATTTTTATTGACAATATCGATATCAGTCATATTCCGGTCAGAGAGTTCAGGTATTTATACACAATTTTGCTTGCAATAAATTCTAGTAAAAACTAACGCTGTACTTGGAGTGTTAATATTTTTTTAGAGCTATTGATTGAATCATTGACTTCATTTTAGAGCTCGACTTTCCATTATTCCGCAAGATCCTTTCATATTTAAAAGTTCAGTACGTAGTAATCTAGATATTCACGGCTGTTTTGACGATTCCGATATTTGGCGGGCTTTGCGCAAAGCCCACGTTGCTGAAGCTGTTGAAAGGTATCCACATGTAGAACTATCATTTTCTTCCATATCAATATTTTAATATTGAATTATATGTTAAAAAATATATTTTGGACAATACAAACATGTCATTTTATACCATAGTGAATTGTTATAAATTTAGATACATTTCTTGTAAGTTATTTCCTTTTTAAAAATATCTGCGTCAATTGAAAATTGTAAACAAGCAGGGTAAATTGTTCCATTTTTTACCGACTGTGTAATTATAATCGGTCAATTCATTGTAATACTAAATTTTGAATAGTTGATTTGCAATTTGTAATACGGAAAACTTTATAATTAACAATTTTGGAAGCATATTTTTTGAGGTCATTGAATGGTTGGTCAATTAATTCCGGAAATTAAGAGTTCAGTTGTGTGCAATATTTTATTGGAACAAAAAGAGCAAAATTAAGCCCCTGAACTGCATTTTAATCAAATAATTAACTTAACTAATAAATTAATGACTTTCAACTCACAATTAAACAGTTATGTATGGTATTTGTAGAAACATCTCTTGCACAAGCCAACACCACAGTCCTTCACCATGTCGTTAATCTAGGTTCCTTTTTAACCCTGCTGGGGTATTTTCTGCACAAAAATAGCCAACTTTTTTCTTGTCTTGTCTGGGGTATCAAAAAACGCAGTATATGCTTGAAATTATTCTTTTCATTGCTGATCTAAACATTGAGATGTTCTTGATAATGATTTTGTGTATTTCATATTCTTCAATTTTGTGTTTTCGTATCAAACCCATTTTTAAAGCAGTCAAAGAAAAGCTCAAATTTCTTCTTTATTAATTTGTTCCCACATGTGGATTTTTTAATGTTCCTGTAGCACCCCTAACTTTGCTTGACACCATGAAAATTACTTGTTTGTTTCGGTTACAAAGAGGTCTAACAATGGGGTCGGTTACCAATGGCAACGAAAAACGATAAAGTACTCAATTGGTTCTGCTTTAGGTGGTGCCAAGAAGGACCAAACGGCAATGTGAAATTGTTGATAGCTGGGGGTTTATTCTTTGATAGATTTCAACATCTTTTCATTCAGTTTGGCCAGGTATATACAGTCTTTAACATAAAGGTGGCTCATCTAACTTTGTAAATGCATTCAAACATTATAATCACAAATCATGATATACCCGAGAAGTAGTTGGATTTTGCGGAAATATGGTTTATATTGGAGACACAGCTGCAAAAAACCTCTCCTAAATTCGCATTGAATCAAATCGAGATTATGTTGGGGTCGTGAAAAATTTGTCGTGTGGTATTTTTTGGTGAAAGTCGTATACAATTTTAACCGGGACGAGTCAAATTCGCCAAGAGACCTAGGGATCAAGCGTATCGATTCAACCTGCGATATTTAGCTACAAATATCCCTGATCGACAAAATCAGTTATGGTGTTTAGAGAAATATAGAATTCTGGGATGTGAGTTATGACAAAATTATATAAAGCGATGAATGGAAAGCAATATATTGATATCTTGAGAGCCTATTTAATACCACTGCTGGATTAAGATCACTTTCTGCAGCAAGGCAACGCATCTTATCATAAGTTCAAGGAAGTTATAGAATTTGTGGAAAGAGAAGGAGTTATGCTCCGCCCGTTTTGCCAGCAAGGTCTCTATACCTCATTCTGGTTGTGAATATATGAGATCAGTTAAGAAAAATGATGGATAATCAAAAAATTACAGATATGCAATGATATATGGCCATCAATGAAGGAAGATTTCTTTAACACTCCCGACGGGTACATGAGCGAATTTGTTTATATCGATGACAAAGACTGTACAAGCCGTTGTAAAAAACAATGGATACTCTATTAAATACAAAAAACCCGTATACTTCATTTGAATTTTGCTTTGTAGGTGTATTTTATATCTTGTGTGCGACCTTTATGTTCAAGGCTGTATTTGTATTGCTCGAGTCAGTGTTGTAGCATGAATTCGAAGTTGCATTGCAACTTCCTTCATCTTCGTCTGTTGATTCATTATCTGACGCACGAAAATTTATATCGTTTGTCTCGAAATCATCTATATCAAGATCGCTTCCAAAATCTGATCCTTCCGCGGGTTCATTATCGTCATTTGATTGTCTATGCCGAGAACATCGCTTAAATTATGCCTAATGTGTTTCTCTCAGTACACATGTCATGCTATTGTTATTGCCCATCATCCTGGTTTGACTTTGATGATTTTAGTCGAATATATTGTCTGAATCAACCAATTAAAAGTTGGCGAAGATATATTATGATTTTAAAACTATCTTGCAAATACTTAACCCAAATTTATTCTTGTTGTTATGCATTGATCACACGAAGCACGTATTAAAATTTAGCTATGAGGAAAATGACATTCATGTCGCATTGCTCATTGACCACGCGACATAAATGTCGCTCTTTCTCCGAAAGGGTTAAAAAAAATTTCTTGATACATGCAGATGATTTTTGGTGGAATCAGTCAATCTACCAAGAGTAAATAGCAGAAGTGTTTCATGCAACGAGGACGAATTATCACCAGTCGAATTTCCGGGTTTCATTACTTTATTGCAAATTGTATATATAAATTGAATTGAATATGTTTTACTTATGTCATTCAGGTTAGAAAGAATCTGCCTATGTTTAGGCTTGGTGGCTTAGACGTTGACGTTGGCGAAAAGGGTTGTCATTTTTCTGCAGGACAGAAGCAGCTTATTTGTTTGGCCAGGGCTCTTTTAACTGATAGCAAAGTAAGGATCTCCTACAGAAATTACTATTAAATTTGCTATATTCATTTTTAAATAATTATTGCTGAGATGGAATTAGTATTACGTAAAATCAGCCTACTTTGAATATTTAATTAATATGTATATGTACCTTTTAACAAAGAAAGTACCTATAAGTTTATTGGTCGAGTAAATCACTGATAAAACGCAGGTGTTTCTACTTTTTAAAAATTTGTTTTTCTTTCAAGAGCATAAGTACCTTATTTTGAGCGTTTTGATGATTATTTTTTATCAGGTTTAAACAACTTAAGAGTGAGGAAATCATCTCTTGACAATGCCGAGAAATGCGCTGTTAATTTTGAAGCAATGACAAAAAAGCTGAGCAAACTGGCAAATCACAATAGCGTCAAGTAGAGCTTATAATTTATTGGTGTTCATATGTGAGAAGCTTTTTGAAACATGAAGAGAAAATTTTTTATTGTTTTCATTATATTCACATAGGATGACATAATGACTAAGAAATTTAATAGCAGGATGCTGTACCAATTGAATTGTGTAAAAACTAAGGTGACTAAATTTAAAGTTGAAGAATTCGTAGTAAGATTATGAAATTGTACATTGCACATGCAAATAATGATTGGTACAATTTTTCTCAATTTTTTTGAACATGTAAATGCTATACCAGTATATACACAAAATAAAATTTAATATAAATCCAAAATGTTTATAACCAAAGATGGAAATGGGCTGAGTACATTGAAAAGGTTCGTTAGCCCATCGATTTCAAATCTTTAACCCATTTTGAGCCCATTTTTAAAAAATGAAATTAGACCATTTTTGCAAATAAGATTGTATGCTATTTTACCGGAAAAGTGGGTTATGGATAAGATCAATCTAAAGTAGGTTTTCATAATAATGAATCCTTTCTCTATTCTCATTGATGTCATTCAGAACTAAAACCTGGATGAGTCAAAATATGTATTTAAATTTTAGCTCAAAAATATCAAGCCCATTTTGGCCCATAACATTTCGACCCATTTCCATCTCTGTTTATAACTATATATATATATATATATTGGCGCTGGGTATTTTTCAGGAAATATTTACTGGCCCAAAGTACACTTTCTGGCGCTGGGTATATGGGTTTTTGAAAAAGTCCGAGTTCGGGCCCAATTTTTTGTACATAATCTCATATGGGGTCCTTATCTATCAAAAATTAGGGTAATTTTTTTTAGGCCTCACATGGTCACCTGGCGCTGGATACAGGGGTTTTTGCTCGAAACTGACGCTGGGTACAAAATGAAAAAAACACATATCCCCAGCGCCAGTATATATATATATATATATATATATATTAGCTAATCTAAAAATTATCTAATAAATTTTTTCAGTTGTTGATTGAATAGAAAGTTTATGAAATATATTTGCAAACAAAATATTTCAAATATTATTTTTGTCTCCTTTTATTTTTGTTATCCTGGTTTTTAATCTTTAGAATAGCAAAATCAACCGTTTAAAGATATGTAAAATAACAAGAGTATTCAAACGGTTAAATGGTAACATTCATATATGCAAGTACTGCTTCACATGTATATTACGTACATTTAAGAAAATGTTTTTGTTTCAATTTTGCATTTTCTAGAACTGTCGAATCACCATTTATTATAGAAATATATTTTTACACTTATAATCAGATTTCTTTTACTGTTTTTCTATTTAGATTCTTTGCATGGACGAAGCTACATCTAATGTTGACTACGAGACGGACTCGTTAATTCAAAAAACTGTCCGTACAGAATTTCACTCACGTACTGTTATCACAATTGCACATCGCATCAATACTATAGTTGATTACGATCGAGTGATTGTACTACAGAATGGGGAGATAGTAGAGAATGCGTCCCCAAAAGAACTGCTGGCTGATAAAAATAGTTTATTTTCAACTTATTTTAAATTGTAAACTCATTTAATTTCAAATAAATGAAGTCCTTAACTAAGAAAATGCACATCAATAAGATTATTAGATCAAGATAACCAACGCTTGGAAATTACAATTAAATTAGAATGGAAAATAGATTTAATAATTATTCGTAAATTAAATTTAATAATATTTTGTGGAACTTTTTGTAAAAACCGAAATTCTAGTAGAAATTTATTAAATGCATGAAGAAAAAAATTCTATTCGTAAATTTCTTTAACAATATATGTATAATGATACTGATAACTACTAATTTATAAATACACTTTAATTCGAGTCTATGAAAGTTTTTCAATTGATTTTTCAGGAAATCTATATGCAAAATAGAATAGTTTTTTCTACCCGAATTCAGGTATGAATAATTGGAATTCTTTGTTTCACTTTCTAATGTGGAGTACCCCATCAATAACTTCTAGTGCTTTGACCTATCAATACATCAAATAACCAAAATGATTAAAAATAAGGATATTAAACAAGTTGAATGGTTGGTGAAAAAAAGATGGACACTCATTTAACATCGAAAACACTATCAAAATATTTAATATAAATATTCCAATTGAAATTATAGAACTTTTAGAGAAAGAACTTACCCAACATGTAAGAGCAAACTTTAACAAGTTAAAATTTTTTCTGAATCTAAAAAATTTGCCTCATCCATAAAAAAAGAGTCCTCACAAATATATTGAAAATGAAGCTCTCCAAAGCGATGATATCATAGATTCACAATCTATTAAATAGACACTACCTCAAAATATTTAATATTAAGACCTTTTTAAAGATAGTAAGTTAAAAGCTGTTCGATTTGAGAAAGGTAATGGTTTTGTAATTATGTTAGAAAATGATTATTGTGAGAAAATGTTTAAAATCTTAAATGAAGATGAATTTGAAAGCTTCAATATCCCAAAAAATGCCAAGAACGTTGCACCTATTATAATGGAGAATAGATTCAATGCAGTGTTACGTAGATTACTGAGTCAAAATAAAATAAATAAAACAATGTATGAGAATATAAAATCTAGTGGTGGATTTGCATGTCGTATGTATGGACTAGCAAAAGTACATAAAGCTAACATACCTTTAAGACCAATTGCATCAAATAATGGATCGATATATGAAAAATTATCAAAACTTCTCAATACAGTATTATCTAATTTGCCAGAAAGCCGAATAAATTGCCGTGTAGAATCAGTTTTAAAAGACTGAAAAACGAAAACAGCCGATCAATATCGATTATATTCACTTGATGTTAAAAGCTTATATACCAAAGTTCCTTTAGTTGATGCTGTTGAATATGCAATATCATTATTGAAAGAATATAACATCAAACTATTAAGCTTAGACTATGAAACCTTGAAAACTTTGATTTTACTCTGCACAAAAAACACCCTTTGTGAATTTCAAGGAAAGTTTTATCTACAAGTTAGAAATTACAATTAGCTTCCATACATCGAATGGTGAGTTCATTCATTTCAATGGTACTCTTAGTATTTATTTAACTCTTAATATTAAAGACACTGATGAAATTTAAGTATAAACAATTTTTCAAAATGTAAAATAAGTTGTTTGTTATTTTTAAATGTTTTGAATTAATAACAAATTTACGATAGTAATAAATCAAATTCTGAAAAATTCTAGTTTTATATGATGTGAAAGTGCTTTATTTAATTGTAAAGTGATTTCATGGGTGGTAGATATCAATCTCTATGAATAGATACATTTGACAGTTGAACAATAGATAACAAATTACGCTTTGTCTGTAGAGAGATATAATGGAATTTTAGTGTGGCCATAGATAAACTATATTGACATTGTCTATGAAGCATATAACTTTCTGCACGTATCAATATACAGAGCCAGCATACTGGAAATTCACATTGTTAAAACAAAGACTCTGAAAGATTTCAAACTTTTTGGTAAGCTATTTTTATAATTAAATCTCAGATATTGTTTTTGATTTTTAACAATATTATCTCTAGTTAGTTTTACAAATATTTCTTTTAAAACAATTTTATTTTAATAAATTTCTGCGAATTTACTGTCCGATGTTAAATTTATCAAAGGCTTTATAGAAACGTCGTTTGTTTGTTAATTTTTAATTGAATTTGTTTAAACATTTAATTGTCATGTGTTTTATATTGTGAATGTCATCTCGTTTGACTTGTATATTAACCATTAATTTAGATGCTACCGTTTGAAATTCATAATGTGTAAATGCACATTGCGTTTGTTTCCTACAGAATTCCCCCAACAACAATGATGATAAACTAGCCCAATAGACAAATTTAATAGTACGATATGTATGATCATTATAAGCAAAGTGTAGAATAAATTACATTTTTGTCTTGTCTTAAACACGTATGTGGGTTATACCACGTACGTTTATTAAATATTATTATTAATATTTATTCTTACTTGGAAATATTTTTCGATTCCACTTTTTAAACAAGTATGTATATGTGGAAAATTAATACATATAAACTAAAAAAATGTAAGTTAATGTGGGAAAGTAAAACTAAAAAAATGTAAGGTAATGTGGGAAAGTAAAACTAAAAAAAATGTAAGTTAATGCAAACTAAATTAGGCCACATAAATAACACAAAAACTAGTAAAAGTACATGCATGACGTCAGTACAACACCATCGGCAATATCCACGGCGTTTCAGGTCAAAGGCCAACCCTCTCGACCAATCACAAAAAAGTGGAACCTCCTACGACCCACCTCTGGACCAATCAGAAAAAGGTGGCACAAACTTCGAGTCTCTCTATACTACTGTGTATATTGCTTTTAACATTAATTTTTCAGTCTTGTTACAATTCATTAAAACCATAAATCATTTTATTTTTTCAAAGTATAGTATTGCAGTTTGTAGTGCGCTTAATAAATCACAATAGTTGGTTGAATACAGCAGGGTGTCTTCGGCATATTGGACACATTTTATGTTTTCATTAAAATTGATGCCATTAACATAAATATTGAATATTAATGGCCTTAGAACTTAGCCTTGAGGTATTCCTGTATTAGTTATAAGTTTATTAGAGATTTCATTGTTTAATTTTACGTATTGTTGTTTATTAGTTAATAACTTAGTTGCATATTCATTAAAGTTGTATATATGTCTTAACTTTTTAATTATTATTTCATGATCTATTGAATTAAATGCTTTAGATAGATCTAATGATAAGATATAAATACCTTTCTCTACTGTATATGATTTCTCCAATCGTCTAAAACAAAAATTAATGCATTATTCGTAGACATATTCTTGATAAATCCAAATTTAGAGATCTTATTTGATATTTTTCGAAATATCATTCATTTAGTTATATAAAATTCTTTCAAATATTTTACTTATAATTGATAGATTGGTCTGTAATTAGTAGCTTCATCAATATAACTTTTTTGTATATAGGTATTATTTCTGCAATTTTCAATTCCTCTGGAAAAACACCTTAATTAATGCATTGATTTAATATATATCGTGGTTTACTTGTGATTCTCATTGCTTCTTTTATAAACCATAATGTCTTTGGAACAACAACAAAATCAAAACAAAAGTAATAGCCTGCAGTGGCTTGTTCAATACAAGCTGCAGAATAATCTGATAATATAAATGCAAATTGATGCCAAATTAGTAAACATTTATGGCCCCACTTCAGCCAGGATTTGTATATAAACTATTATGTTCAATGATAGTTTTGAAAAAATATGATAAATTTTTCTGATCGCTAAAAGCTCAATTAATTTCACAAATTCAATTTTATTGAATTGTTTAGATTGTTTATTAAAGTTTAGTCCTTTAAGGCTTTCTGGTACACACTAATATATATTTGCAATTTGTATCCATTTGTTAAAATTTCCATAGATACTTAATAATTGACAACAAAATTATACATAGAAAATCACAATTTGAAAACTTGCTATTATTTACTTCTATTTGGAGTAAATAAATACATTGAGTACGCTTATTAAACGTAATTGTATTGATTTGAAAATAAATTTTGTACTTATCTTTATATATCTATNCTATAAAGATAAATCCATTACAAATAAGAAGGAAATCTGCAATGCTTTCAATGAAGTTTTCCTAAATTTAGGAAACTACAACGGTATGAATGTACCTTTTTGCCTTGATAAACCCAAAGGAACTCCAATCTCTTTCTCTTTTCGTTTTGCAACAAAATATGAAATCATAAAGTCGATAAAATGTTTAAAAAATAAATCCAGTGGACCCTCTCTAATACCAACATGGCTCCTAAAACTCTCAGGTGACTTAATAACTGANAACGTAATTGTATTGATTTGAAAATAAATTTTGTACTTATCTTTATATATCTATTATTATAGCACATATTCTTTCATCCGAATATGCCAAAAAAAAACTCAAAATATTGTTTCAAAGCCATGGATTGATTCTAAATGCATCGACTTAATCCAAATTTAGAAACAGAAATGGAAAAAATACTTAAATTCCCAAGCACTGGAAAATCATAATGCTTATAAATCTGCACGAAATTTATGTAATATTGCTGTAAGGAAAGCAATAATAATTATTCCCGTTTTCAGTATCAAAGTCTTTCTTCCCAAAAAAATAAGTGGGAATTTGTTAACAATTTGCTAAATAGAAAAAACATGCGAACCGAAGAAATAGAAAGAATATACTATAAAGATAAATCCATTACAAATAAGAAGGAAATCTGCAATGCTTTCAATGAAGTTTTCCTAAATTTAAGAAACTACCATGGTATGAATGTACCTTTTTGCCTTGATAAACCCAAAGGAACTCCAATCTCTTTCTCTTTTCGTTTTGCAACAAAATATGAAATCATAAAGTCGATAAAATGTTTAAAAAATAAATCCAGTGGACCCTCTCTAATACCAACATGGCTCCTAAAACTCTCAGGTGACTTAATAACTGAACCAATATGCTACATTTTAAATAATTGTATAAAACACTCCTTTTTTCCAGATGAATTAAAATTGGCAAATATAACACCATTATTTAAAAGAAATGATCCCGAAGATTGCGAAAATTATAGACCCATTTCGATCACTTCTCCAATCAGCAAAATTTTTGAACGAATTCTTTTTAATCAAATTAACGAACATCTTTGTAAACATGATCTCTACTCCAAAACACAATATGGTTTTCGTAAAGGTATTTCTACGAGCGACGCTTTAATACAAGCTACAGAAAAATGGCGATCAACAATAAATGATAATGAATACTCAGCAATTGCTTGCTTAGACCTCTCGAAAGCTTTCGATTCCATAGACCGCAGTATCTTACTACAAAAAATTAAATTTCTAGGTTTTTCTAATGACAGCATAGGTCTTATCTCCAGTTACTTATACAATCGCATGCAAAGAGGTAAAATTAATGAATTTTTTTCAGATTGGGTATGCACTAAAAATGGGGTTCCACAGGGTACAATTTTGGGTCCGTTATTATTTAATATTTACATAAATGATTTGTCCGAGCAAGTAACATGTGACGTTATACAATATGCAGATGACACAATATTATTTCATTCTAATAAATTTCCCGAAAAAGCGGTTCAAACTCTCGAAACAAACTGTGCTTCTCTTGCTAAATATTTTGCCTCTATAAAACTAAGAGTAAATCCACTAAAAACTCAATTGTGTATTGTTAAATCAAAAACTAAATCTACTGATACTTCAAGATACAAACTTAATTTCAACGGCATTCAAATAAAACAGGTTGAGTCTTTTAAGTACCTCGGAATAATTTTTGACATACATCTAAATTTTGAAGAGCAACTAAATCATGTTATTAGAAAAATGGCCATATCGATTAAAGCAATTAACTTAATTTCTCAAAAACTTCCAACTAAAGCAAAAATTCAATTAATATATGCTCTAATATTAAGTCATTTTAACTATGCCAATATACTCTACACAGATATAAACCAAAAATTTCTCAGGAAATTCCAAGTGCAACTAAATTGGGCTATCAAAGTAGCAGTAAATAATCATAGCTTTAATAAGAATAATGAATATAGAAAAATTTCAAATTATTTTTACATCCGCAATGTTACATCCATATAAATGTCTTAACGACGTTCTTCAAAATAGTTAACAATACCTTCCCATATTACAAAAATGACTTTCTTGCTGCAAAATTAGTCAATAAACAAAATAAAAGAACACACATAATTCAACCTATTAGGTATAAGAAACGAATAATGAAAAATTCATTTCTAAACACAGCTATAAATATGTGGAATGAATTACCAAAATATATTAAACAAATAAGTAAATTAAAAAACTTTAAAATGAATATTAAAAAATATTTTTGCACTTATAATATAAAAAAACTGAAATGGCGAGGTTATAAATTTTATAATCCTGATTACTCTATTAATAGAAACTAGCAATCGTCATAGCACAAGTTAACCACATTTTATTTGCAAATATTCGTTGTTTTCTTTTGTTTTGTTTAATATTGTATTACTTTCTTGACGCTTTCAGAATTTGTTATCAGTATTTCTATTTATTGTTACAACAATTTCTGAATATAGATTTTTCTTCTTTTTCTTCTACATTTGTTTAACGTGGATATTACATGTATTTAAAAATTTTTAACACTGCATGCCCCTCTAAGTAAAATTCCTGGATCTATCTCTAGTCTGGTTACGCATTGCTCTAAGTAAAATTCCTGGATCTATCTCTAGTCTGGTTACGCATTGACATTGCTTACAATTTATTTTATATCTTCATCTATTGCTATTCCCATGTGAAATTTCTAAATAAAATGTTTGTACAAATTTTCAGCTTAGCACTCTTATTATATTTCTGAGTATATCAGATTTAATTATGTGCTTTATAAACTTAGAAATTGCATCTCTATACAATTGTTTCCCCTTTGAGCGTTTAGAAATAAATTTGTTGATTTATTTTAATCATCACTATTTAAATTAAAATGCTTGAAATTTTAGGTAATTAATTAATTTTTAATGAGTTCTGTCAATATTCTAGATAATGCCACTTAATAGACATGCTTCTCAATTGGAAGTGCATGAAGTGCAAGATGACAGTGATTTGGAGGAAGACCTAATGCTAAGCAATTAAGATATTGCATTTCTTGAACAAAATATTGAAAATGCTGCAAAAATCCTTCACTGACAACATAATGACAATAATTCTCAAGCTATGAAATGCTATTTTCTGAATGTGAGCTTTAATAAGTGTTAATAAGGGAGTAAATACTCCCTTTAAGATCAATCAAGTTCAACCTATAGCCCCGCCTTTCTCTTTCAGATTCGTAACTAAGTTTGAAATTATCAAATCTATTCAATCTTTAAAATACAAATCTAGTGGTCCCCCCATTATCCCAACTTGGTCTCTCAAAATCATAACAAATGTAATGTTATACAATATGCTGATGATACTGTGCTATTTAGTTCACATAAGTCTATAAAATTTCTCGAAAAAAATTGCACTCTTCTTGCACAATATTTTGCTTCACTAAAACTAAGAATAAACCCATTTAAAACTCAATTTTGCCTAATTAGACCAAAATCTAACAATAATTCCACAAAAAGTTCACAATTTAAATTAACATTTAATGAAACATACATAGAACAAGTTAATTCTTTAAATATTTAGGTATCATTTTCTATTCTCAATTAATTTTACAAAACAAATATCTAGTATTATTAAGAAAATGGCAACTTCAATATAGGCTCTTAGCAATGTATCACAACAGCTTCCAACCACAGCAAATATTCAATTAATTCACACATTAATACTAAGCCACTTTAATTATGGAAACACACTGTATACCGACATAAATCAACAACTTTTGAATAAATTCAATGTGCAAATAAAATGAGCTATAAAAATAGCAGTTAATCATATTTATAACAGAAATACAGAAATCAAGAAATTAACAAAAACATTTCTAAATCAACAATGCATTATTTATAAAAATATATTAACTACTTTTTTTTAAAATATTTAATACTATTGTTCCATACCACAAATCAAACTTTCTATCCTCTAAAATATTGCTTAGACATAATCATAGAATACTAAAAATTAGGTCTCTTCCATATAACAAGAAAATAATGAAAAATTCATTTCTCAACACATCAATAAATATATGGAGTAATTTACCTAAATCAATAAAACAAATAAATAAATTAAGAGTATTCAACAACGAAATTAAAAAATACTTCTGTAGTTATACAAAGGAAAGGCTTGAATACAAATGGCGAAGTTTTAAATTTTATAATAGTGATTATTCAATAGATCCCATCTACCTTAAATTTGCTATCGCACAAGCTAGTAATTTTAATTATTTATAAATATAATCTTTGTATGTGTTTTGTTCCTTTATGTCTATTGTTTGACGCTATTAAAAGTTGTAAGCAGTATTTGATATTGTAAAAAGCAACTCTAAATATAGATATTTCATTTCATTTCATAATAATACAAATGATGATCAAAACACAATTGAAATATTTCTGAGTGGGGCTAAATTTGAAAATTTCTCAAAAGCATTGTTATTCATGAAATCCAAATATATATTCATTTAATAGATAAAAAATGTTTCACATAATAATTGATGAGCGTATACTTTGAGAAGAAATTTATAAGTTATCATTTTCTCCACTATTTTTGTGATCCTGAAGATGGTGTTCTATATATTGCAAATATATTACCTTGAAAGATTTGAAGAATTAGGTTTTTCCTTGCCTTTTAATAAAAATCCTTAAACAATCAAACTTCTCAAATAAGAAAAGTCTTAGATCATTTAAATGACTATGCAGTGGGGTTCAAAATATTGTGCCAATGTTATTCTAAAACAGGATATAAATTTGAATTTGATTTTTATTCCGGAAAAATTTGCAACACTGTATATGATCAGTAGCAGTGTATGGCCATAGTAGTTGCATAGACAAAATTTTGCAAGCAGTGTGAAAATGAAATTAAAGGCCAACTAACTAACAATGCAATAAATGTCAAGAAGCATTTCTTTTTTCACTTCAATTCGCCTATTGTTACAAATTATGACGTGTCACAATTTTTTTTCAAATAGTTTCTGTTTTTTTTTGTTGTTAAAAAATGTAATGATGACATGATAATCACGCCCACTGTGGTGGCAATCGTTGTAGAGACTACTTTTAAAAACACTGTTTTAGAAGAAAGATAAATTTTATTGAAAATTGGTAGCCTAAGTATACCTCTGTAATTACTTAACAATGTAATGAATTATTCAGCCGAAAGTTGGCAAACTTAGAGTTTATTACACAAACATAGTTAGAATTTTAATAAATATAGCGATTCACAACTCCCCAATGTCATAAAGCATTTTTTTATAATAATTCCACTCATATTTTCTTATTCGTCGCCATTGGCGCTTTGTTATGTTTCTATGGACGCTTTTTGAGTATTTTGTAGGTACATAGCGACATATTATAAATAAATAAATATATATATATA